>JADLZK010009400.1:0-581399 GCA_015847255.1 Hyparrhenia diplandra
AATCCCAACTCCTATCAAAAGAAGCGGGTCTCAAAACTAGAATACCAACGCCAACTCGTGGCGAGTAACTAGACAAATTCCTCGGATTGATAGAAAGTCGATGCAAAAGACGGAACTCAATTTGGATCGCGACAAGAGCAAACCGGCTGACGAAACAGCTTGTCTAAAAATAGAGACCGGAAAGAACAGAAGCTGCACAGCGTGCCGAGAGCAAGCAAACTGCTGTCAAGAAATCCTCCCAAGATAATTGAGACAATCTAAGCTATAGGAAGCACACAATCAATTACGTTCTCAATTCTTGAATTAACTAGCATGTTGTGAATGCTTCCCTGTAGCTTGAAAGAGACAACTCAGAAATACTCAGAATTTTCATTCACCCAAGCACTCACGGAAACAAGCTAGATGAGCTGAACCAAAACGCAGAAGGAACAGAGTGCTGCACTTGTCAGCTGCTGACACCGATCGACACAAGTTGTTGCTATTCTCAAGAAATTTGCAAGCTAAAGCATGTTGAGGATCACGTACAGCAAGGAGATGGAATTAAGTACTGAACTTGGTTCACCTTGCCGAGTGACGAAGCTGTTACCTGCTCTTGCTGAAATCCACTGGCTCAGGCTCAAGCATCAAGAACAGAAAAGCACATGCAAGAAGAGAAACGAAACTGCAGCTAGGCCGGAGGTGCTGCTCTCCGGAATCAAGATCGAGCAGGCAAACGAGGAACAGGACGAACTGAAAACAGCTAATTGCTTGCTTGAAGAAACGTAGATGATCTGCAACCTGACACATAGAAACTGCGTTTTCTGATGCGCTTGGCACCGGCGAACAGCAGCCCTGCTGTTGGGCCATCGGCCTCCCTCACCAAACTCATGTACGGGAGACGCTTGACCTGGTGGGGAAATCACGAACAGCAATAAGCGCAGGCGAGTAGTACCTGATCAGGCTAGGAGGCGAATGGCGCTGCAGCGCTGCTGCTGTTCCCCTGCCTAGGACACAAACTCAAGAACCGAGAACCAGAGGCCACGAACAGCGAAACATATAGCCACAAAATCGACCGGATCTCTGCCAAAACAAAAAGGGTCGCTCCCAAATTTCTCTCAGATGAAATTCACCTAACAGCGAATCTATTTCCAAGAAATCGTCACCTGAGATCCATCCAAACTCCGGGAAAAGCAGATCGAAAATATGCACGAAAATAAGAACAACTGCAGTACACCATGAACGAAAATCACAGACAAAAGTAACTCAATCTTGATCTAAAATCCCAGAGGGCATGAGTGGACTAAGGGCCACTCTTCCTACGAACAAAAATCACAGCAAGAATCCACACAAAATTTGGTTCTTGGACCTCTAAACAAGAACCCTAAAAATTGGGAAAAAAAAAAAACAAAAATAAGAGAGGCAAAGAGGGGAGGAGGCTATCATCCTCCACATATAGTCCAAAACCCAATTTCCCAAACTACCCCTAGATACATATGAGCCGATCTTTTAACCCTAGGGCTATTTTGGTCGACTACGGATAATTTGTCTATCCGACGGCCACCGCGCCTCCTCATCAAGTACGCATCGCTCGCGATCTCCCGGAGATGTCGCCACGCGCCGTCCTTCCGGCCCACCGGAACGTCCACCCGGGTTTTGAGGCCCAAACCCGTGAAACCCGCGCCCATGGTTTTGAGGCCCAAACCACGAAACCCGCGCCGATGGTTTTGAGGGCAAACCACCAAACCTTCTCGACACGTGTCATCGCCGTCTTGACCGCCCGCCGAGTCGCCAAGTCATCCGAGCTCCCCGCTCGCCCGCACGCCCCGTCTTGACCCGATCAACACGGTCCTGCCACGTCCTCTTGCATCCGTCGATGTCCCGGATGTCGACCACCATGGCTAGCCACCCGGCGATCCGGTCCCTCGGTCCAAGCCTCACGTCCGTCCTTCACCTCCGCGGTCCGTCGGCCCGCACGTCCTCCTTGGCCCCTTCACCTCGCCGTCGTCTACCATCTCCGAGCTCCACACCCGCACAACACGAACCAAGAGATCGTCTTCGACACACTCCACGTGTGCCGGTGAAGCATAGCCGAAGCATAAAAGATAAAAAGAAAATAGAAGGAGAATGTTGATGTTGACAATCACTCCATCACAAAACTAAACACATGTGACCTAAATCAACCATGTGTTCGCAATCTCCCCCTTGATGAGTGCATTGTCAACATTCAACACAAAGACAGAAGAAGATAGAAGATAGCACATCCAGGTGAACAACAGCTAGACTGAAGCTAGGACAAAACTTACTGGATAGCAAACATGGAGCAAAGACTTGGTTCCCAAAGACATGGGCAAAAGGCTCGACACAACCAAGCTAAGACACGCTAGTCCTCAAGAAGAGGTAGGACAGGCTCAACACCACTAGCACAGCTCCAAACCAGTTACTTTCACACACAAACAGCTAGACCCTCAAGACAGAGGCAAAGGCTCAACACATCTAGCTCAAAGTGCTACTCCCCCGGACAAATGCAATCACATTGTCTTTGTATCTTTTCTCCCCCTTGTTGGCAAATGCACTAATCAAGCTATGAAATGCATGAAAATGCAATGAGGGAGCTTCAAGTTTATAGCAATCCAAATGAGAAGATGCTCTAGGTAGTGTCATGACAACAAAATCAAGTGCTTAACACGGTGCTCAAACTGATCAAGAGATATGAAATATGGCTTGAAAGCATTTTGAGTCAGTTTTAAGCATTTCAGAAAAGGTGTCCACCACAAAGAATAGCACATAGCACAAGTAAACTGGAAATCTACCAAGTGCTACACATGTATATCAAGTGAACTACCCCAAGCAAGGTTTATACATCATGCAAAAGACAAAGCCAACACTTGTCAAAATTTCAAGTTATCGGAGTTGCAGCGGTTACAAGCATTGGACAAAGCATGTTGCGAGTGGTTATCCACAACCGTCAGCCTTACTAATCAACCATGTCAAGCCTATGTGTGTGAGCAATCGAAGCTTAAGACAATGGTTTGGGTCAAACACTACCAAGCTCGGGTTCAACTCAAGTGCAATGGCGGCCCGGTCCCCAAGACTTGGATGTGGGGCGGTATGGACCCATCTCGATCTTTTCCATACACTTAGCTTAGATTTCAGATTTTAGCAGATAAAAGCATTTGGTCATCTAAGCAAGTGTATAACTCAATGAATGAGACATAGTCACTTAGCATACATGATAAGCACAAAGGATCTCAACAACTTAAACATGCTAGGAACTATCTCAATGGTGAACATTTTGCAAGATTCATCGTTGTTAAGCAAGTTCACATGAAAAACAACATTGCTCATAACATATATCAATTAAGCAGAAAGAGCACAAGCTGTAAGCACCGACATGTAATTGTTATACTAAACAGAGCATAGTCTCATTGTGATCAATATAAACAAGAAGCTCAAGGTGCAATAGTGTACATGATGAATGCAATATGATACAAGATGATGCACAAAGCAAAAGCAAACCTAAAGCTACAACTGTACATCAGCTACAAAACTACCCCTCAAAATGGATAGCAAACTCCCAACTCCACCTCAACCAAAAACACCTAGCAAAAGAAAACTAGGAAACAAAAGGGCACAAAGGCTAGCATGGCATATAATACACAAGATAACACAAAGCTATCATGAATAAGATGGCTAGCCTACCATGGTATATACACAAGCAAGACATAGAACCAAAATGTGCCAAAAATATACAAGTGAGCAAATGAACATCTCATACCATAAGTAAGGAATCATGAATGTACAAGGCATGAGTGTATATGATAGCTCACAGACTGTGTGTAGGTGTCACAATAAGGCACATGCCTCTTGGAGGCCATCAAAGTGGTGTAGACAACCATCAAGTCTTGATCACACCACGACAAGGAATCAAGTTCCACCAAGCATGTGTCGTCCACCCCATGTCCTCATACCTACACAAGAGAGGACAAAGAAACCCAAGTCTTGGATCCCAAAGGGTTAACAAGCATAAACTTGGGAACCCAAGACTTGATCACCTACATCATTGGTAAAACATGGGATGAGCAAATGGCACAACACTGGGGTTAGTAAACATGGAAGAATACCAGTGTCGACCATCTTGCCCGAGATAAGCATTAGGCAGAACAAACATCCCATGACCCTTCTTCCCAAAGCGCTCACCACACACAACAAAGTGTGGTGCACTACTCCTGTCAAACCCAAAGCTCCCAAAGCGAGGATCAACATCCACTCGCGGAGCACGACCACCACGGGGTCTCACAAACTGTGGCCTAGCCCTTTGAGGCCTCCTACCTCCTGGCCTAGCAACCTGCCTCTGAACCGACTGCACACCCCTCTCATACAAGCCAAGTGGTGGGTGATACAAGTCACGGTTCTCAAACTCAGCTTGACGCCTAGCATCTCTCTTCCTCCTAAAGCAAAACTCAAACAAATGACCATCTCTCTGGCAGTACTTACAGTGATACCTCACCTCTCTCTCTTGGGTGGTTGTTGGTTCACTCTCTTAGGTGGATGGTTCACTCTTGTTGTGGCCTTAGCTCTAGGAAGGGTTTCCTCGAGGATCTTGGGCAAAGTGTCAAGTGGGTTTCTGAGGTGGTTTGGTTTAGGAAGCCACACTTGTTTGGGAGGTGGAGTCTTTGGGGTCTCTTGGAGAATGCCATTTTGCACAATGGACTTGGTAGGCTCAGGTGGGGTGATCTTGGTCAACTTGGGAGTGTTTGTGGGTTTCTCACTCGAGCTCAAACCACTACCTTGACCAACCTTGCCATAGATAACTTCACCCTTCCCACCTATAGCAAAGCCCTAATCCCGATGTGTCGGTCCCCCTCTTGAACCGACTCATCATCATGCCAAGCTGTGGCTCTCCACTAGACACCCAACTCAGGACAGAGCGAAGGTACTTGTTCTCCTCTTCGACTCTCCCCTTGTCATGCCTACAAGACATGAGCTCCAACTCTAAAGCTTCACACTTAGCACACTTCAGCACGGTGCTATCTGAGTTGGCCTTCTCAAGCACAGCAAGCTTGGCAACCTTCTCTCGCCAACTCGTAACGCAAGTGCGGACAAGACTTGCACGCACTCAACAACATAGGCTTAGCCTTCAGATCAACGTGCTCATCTAGCAAAGCAGAATACTTGGATTGCAAAGACATGATGCTAGACATATGCACGGCACAAGCATCACACTCCGTCTCATCAGACACATCTACCGGCTTCCTAAGCAACTCTATCTCAACCATAGCCATTTCCCACTTCTCCTTGTACTCCTTTCTCTCTAGCCGCCGCTTGAGCAACTTCTCCCGACACACAAGCGCATCGCCCAAAGAGTCAACCTCGCCGAGAGAGATTCGATTGTAGGAGGTACCTCAGGGGAAGAAGAGTCGCTGTCGTGTGGCTTGGCGCTGTCGGTCACCGCTCCGTCGAGGGCCATGGTGCAGAAGCCCCCGGGCTTGGAGTCGGCGAAGAAGCAAAGTCCATTTAGCTTATCCTCGACCTTGCGCTCGGGCTCCTAAATTATTTGGAGGAAGATTGCCCTTCGAAGAGTCGTTGTCGAGGTCATTTGAGGGAGGCAAGGAAGGCGTGCTTGTGCTCCTTGGCATGCTTGAGGTACTTCTTCTTGATCGCCTCCTTGTCGAAGCCCTTCTTGGACTTGTACTTTGCGGAGATGTACTCGCGCTTGTCCTTGCGCTTGTCGGAGTCGTGCTTGTTGGAGTAGTACTTCTCGCCGGAGTACTTGTCCTTGTTCTTCTAGGGGCACGCGGCGACGAAGTGGTCCGGATCACCACACTCGAAGCATCCTCCCTTGGGTGCTCGCGCCACGCCGACGGTTCAAGCGGTTGTTGTGGAACCGCGATCGGGGCCGATGACTAGAGCCAGCTCATCATCCCCAAGACTCTCCATCTGCTCCTCTGTCCGGACACCAAAGAGGACAAGGCAAACGAGATACGTGAAGGGTTAGCAAAAGAGCTCGAACTACCCTTACGAGGCGAGAGCAACATTCGGGCGCAGATGGGTTCTTCGGCTTTGCACGGATCTCGAGCCTCGATCTCGGAGGACTTGAGCTTCTTTGTAGAGCTCGTCGTCGGTGTGAGGGTGTCGTAGTTGGCGAACTCCATGATCGCGGACACCTTCACATCCCACACCTTCCGATCCAGGCGTACAAGAGCCGCATCGCCTTCGTGCTCGTCAAGCCTCTCCAAACGGCTTGTTCGCCCGAAGCTTGTTGCGAGATCGTCGAAACCTAGCAAAGAGAGAATCGATGGACTCGCCATCAAGTTGGATTAGGTTGTTGTACTCTCTCTTGTAGGTCTCATATAGGCGGGCCTTGACTTGTGGGGTTCCCTCGTGGTAGCTCTCTAGTGTCTTCCACACCTCACGAGCGGTCTCACAAGTGGCAACTCTCTCAAACTTCGGTGTCTTTGAGGCTAGAGAACAAGATGCTCCTCGCTCGGTTGTTGGCATTGTGTTGGGCTATTTGATCCTCACCCACTCGGCGGCTAGCACTTGGTAGTTCTCATCCTCGATAATCTCCCACACTCTCCAATCTATCCCCATAAGATGTGCTTGCATCTTAATCTTCCAATAGGGATAGTTGGTTCCATCGAACTCAGGAGGCTTGCCACCAAAGTGACCAAACCTCTCCATGTCGCCTTACGTGGATCAAGAACCGATTAAGGTGGATATGATCCTTAGCCTGCTCTGATACCAATTGAAGGACCGAAACGGCGACCAGAGGGTGGTGAATGGGAGCCTCGATTTTCCTTTTCAATTTTGGGTCATCGGCTCAACCCCCAACCTCAAAAGCAAACTTAAATGAGAAACGAGAATCCCAACTCCTATCAAAAAGAAGCGGGTCTCAAAACTAGAATACCAACGCCAACTCGTGACGAGAGTAACTAGACAAATTCCTCGGATCGATAGAAAGTCGATGCAAAAGACGGAACTCAATTTGGATCGCACAAGAGCAAACGGCCGACGAAACAAACTTGTCTAAAAATAGAGACCGAAAGAACGAAGCTGCACAGCGTGCCGAGAGCAAGCAAACTGCTGTCAAGAAATCCTCCCAAGATAATTGAGACAATCTAAGCTATAGGAAACACACAATCAATTACGTTCTCAATTCTTGAATTAACTAGCATGTTGTGAATGCTTCCTCGTAGCTTGAAAGAGACAACTTTAAAATACTCAGAATTTTCATTCACCCAAGCACTCATGGAAACAAGCTAGATGAGCTGAACCAAAACGCAGAAGGAACAGAGTGCTGCACTTGTCAGCTGCTGACACCGATCGACACAAGTTGTTGCTATTCTCAAGAAATTTGCAAGCTAAAGCATGTTGAGGATCACGTACAGCAAGGAGATGGAATTAAGTACTGAACTTGGTTCACCTTGCCGAGTGACGAAGCTGTTACCTGCTCTTGCTGAAATCCACTGGCTCAGGCTCAAGCATCAAGAACAGAAAAGCACATGCAAGAAGAGAAACGAAACTGCAGCTAGGGCCGGAGGTGCTGCTCTCCGGAATCAAGATCGAGCAGGCAAACGAGGAACAGGACGAACTGAAAAACAGCTAATTGCTTGCTTGAAGAAACGTAGATGATCTGCAACCTGACACATAGAAACTGCGTTTTCTGATGCGCTTGGCACCGGCGAACAGCAGCCCTGCTGTTGGGCCATCGGCCTCCCTCACCAAACTCATGTACGGGAGACGCTTGACCTGGTGGGGAAATCACGAACAGCAATAAGCGCAGGCGAGTAGTACCTGATCAGGCTAGGAGGCGAATGGCGCTGCAGCGCTGCTGCTGTTCCCCTGCCTAGGACACAAACTCAAGAACCGAGAACCAGAGGCCACAAACAGCGAAACATATAGCCACAAAATCGACCGGATCTCTGCCAAAAAAAAAAGGGTCGCTCCCAAATTTCTCTCAGATGAAATTCACCTAACAGCGAATCTATTTCCAAGAAATCGTCACCTGAGATCCATCCAAACTCCGGGAAAAGCAGATCGAAAATATGCACGAAAATAAGAACAACTGCAGTACACCATGAACGAAAATCACGCACAAAAGTAACTCAATCTTGATCTAAAATCCCGGAGGGCATGAGTGGACTAAGGGCCACTCTTCCTACGAACAAAAATCACAGCAAGAATCCACACAAAATTTGGTTCTTGGACCTCTAAACAAGAACCCTAAAAATTGGGGAAAAATAAAAACGAAAATAAGAGAGGCAAAGAGGGGAGGAGGCTATCATCCTCCACATATAGTCCGAAACCCAATTTCCCAAACTACCCCTAGATACATATGAGCCGATCTTTTTAACCCTAGGGCTATTTTGGTCGACTCGGATAATTTGTCTATCCGACGCCACGCGCCTCCTCATCATCCGTAAGCATCGCTCCGCGCGATCTCCCGTGATGCCGCCACGCGCCGCCCTTCCGTCCACGGAACGCATACACCCGGTTTTGAGGCCCAAACCCGTGAAACCCGCGCCCATGGTTTTGAGGCCCAAACCACGAAACCCGCGCCGATGGTTTTGAGGGCAAACCACCAAACCTCCTCGACACGTGTCATCGCCGTCTTGACCGCCCGAGTCGCCAAGTCATCCGAGCTCCCCGCTCTGCCTGCACGCTCGCCGTCTTGACCCGATCAACACGGTCCTGCCACGTCCTCTTGCATCCGTCGATGTCCCAGATGTCAGCCACCATGGCTAGCCACCCGGCGATCCGGTCCCTCGGTCCAAGCCTCACGTCCGTCCTTCACCTCCGCGGTCCGTCGGCCCGCACGTCCTCCTTGGCCCCTTCACCTCGCCGTCAGCTACCATCTCCGAGCTTCCACACCTGCACAACACGAACCAAGAGATACGTCTTCGACACACTCCACGTGTGCCGGTGAAGCATAGCCGAAGCATAAAAGATAAAAGAAAATAGAAGGAGAATGTTGACTGTTGACAATCACTCCATCACAAAACTAAACACATGTGACCTAAATCAACCATGTGTTCGCAAGGTTGAACGCGTTTATATATTGTACTATATAAGAACGGGTGTGGAAGCTTCCACTGGAGAGGCCTAGGTAGAAAGAGAGCGAAAGAACATCTCTTTTGTCCAGTGCGCGCATACTCGTTCTCTTTTGTCCAGTGCGCGTATACTCATTCTGTAACAATCATCATTCTTCTCCTTCTTCTTGTCTTGTGTACTAGTACTATAGTGTGTAGTGGGGTGGACCTTAATTAGTCAATTAATATAGTTAATTGCAAGTGCTGAGCCACATGCACTTTCCCAAATGTACCCCTGCTACACTGCATTATGCACGCAGGCCGGCGGGGAACCTGTAGTGCTGATCGATCGACCAAAAATGGCAAGACCAGTTTCCGCCGGTGGCGCTGGCGACCACCATTCCATCCAAATGCCTACTGTCACGGCTGCGTCCACTTCAGGTGATGATGGGACGCAGCGGAGCCCGCCTGAGGAAATGCTGAATCGGTTCGTGCGCTATGTTGCCTTCCTGGAGTGGACGGGCAACGCGTTCGGCCTGCTATCTTTCACCTGGGCGACCGTCGTCTTGCTTAGCGGCTACACTTCGTTGAATAACGATGATCTCTGGTTTGCTACGGTCATAATCTTCATAGAAACTTTCAGGTATGCTACATCCCCAAGTATTTGCATCATTTTCTCATCAACCCTGATGCCGAAATTCACTTGTGTGTCTGTATAAACACTTGTCTAATTGTCTAAATCTAAAAGGCTAGCAGGCTTCTTTAGTTCTTTCTCTCGGTGTGAGCTCTGTCTTTCTTTGCAAACACATGAGCCTCGTTCTCGAGACAGACCAAGAAGCACGTCAGACTTCTTTGGGTCAAGCCTTCTCATGGCTTTCTTTGCATGCCAGACTTCTCCTCCTTCTCTAGGGCTGCGAAGGGTGTTAGCTAAGTTAGTTGCAAAAAGAGTCAAATGTAATCTTTGTTCTAGTTAAGATCTAGCGTCAAGTCAGGTTAGGAGGGGACTCGGTTGGGGGCATGCCCTGACCGTGATCCATCTCGTGAGTTTGGTCTTAACACGCCGTGGCGTGCTCGGCGCTGCGGTGGCACGCGACCGCAGAAAACGGTGACGCGTAACGTGTGCGTCACGGTGTGGGAGTCTTGGTGTAATTTCGTGTGTATAAATATATCAAGAGAGGGGGCCAAAACGCTGCGGCATTGGCAGCAACAAACTTCCATCTATCACGCGTGAACGCTGTAATCGATCTCATCTACTAGCGCTTGCTCGACGCGGTCACCGCGCCGTCGACGTCGTGGACGTTCTTCGTTGTTCGTCACGTTCCAGGTCCAACAAGTGGTATTAGAGCCGTGGGAGCGACGTTCGTCGGTGGAACGAGGCAATAGAAGAGGCTCGGTGGTCTGGTTCATCGGCTTGGTGAAGAGGGAGTTGTGAACGTCCAAGTGATCGCCATGGGTGACGCAGACAAGGACCAGATGGAGCGAGCTTTCAATCAGGCGCAAGGTAATCTGACCTGGCCGATGTTAACTCGCACCAATTACCAGGGGTGGTCGTCGCACATCCAATGCAATCTGGAGGCCATGTTTCTCTGGGATGTGATCGAGGGAGACAAGGCGGGAGACAAGGACGAACGACGTCGAGATCGGCTGGTGGGGGCGTTGCTCCGCGGGGTGCCTCGGGAGATGCACTCCATGTTGTTGAACAAGAAGACAGCTAAGGAGGCTTGGGAGGGAATCAAGACCATGCGTCTTGGCGCGGAGCGGGTCAAGGAGGTCAATGCCTAGAAGTTGTTGAGCGAGTTCGAGCAGATCGCGTTCAAGACGGGGGAGACGATCGACGACTTTGCGATCCGAATCACCAAGCTTGTCACCGATCTGCGAGGTCTAGGCGAAGAAAGCGTGGCCGATGCACGGATGGTGAAGAAGTTCCTACGTGTTGTCCCATCACGGTACGCACAAGTGGTGGTGGCAATTGAGATGGTCAAGGATCTCAAAACCCTAACCATCAAAGACTTGATTAGTCACCTCAGGGCAGCCGAGGAGAAGATGGAGCCAGCGGTGGAGCAAGTCACGGAGAAGGCCGGTAAACTCTTGTTGATAGAGGAGGAGTGGGCGGCAAGAAACAAGAGCCGCATGGTGTCAGACCAATCTGGATCAGGCACGAAGAACGGTGGCGGCGGCGGTGGTCATCACATCGGGAAGAACAAACCCCGAAGAAGGGAAACAATGGTGGTGCCGGAAGGGCGTGATCCCAAGCTCACGTCCATGGGTACACCTCAACGCAAAGGCAAGTGCTACAAGTGTGGCATATTTGGGCACTTCGGTAAAGAGTGCAAGAAGGCTCAGAAGGAGGAGCGGCAGGAGGCCGTTCACCATGCCAACGTCGATGATGGAAATGGTGCTCTCATGGTGGCACAGGTGTGTGAGGTGGTGAGGAGGAAGCCGGTGGTGATGTAGCAGGTTTACCTGAATCAGGAGCGCGTGTTCCCGTTGTTATATGACGTCGGGACGTGGGTGCTCGACACTGGTGCAACCAATCACATGATCGGATCTTCGAGACTCGGGCCGGGCTGGGCTAGATGAGTCGGTACAGGGAGCTGTGCGGTTTGGAGACGGATCGAAAGTTGAGATCCACGGGATCGGTGCTGTGACGATCGTCGGGAAAGATAACTCTCACCGTGTCCTCACCGTAGTATATTACAACCCTTCCCTCAAGTGCAACATCGTCAGTCTTGGACAGTTGGAGGAGGCCGGGTGCAGAGTGGAGATTGATCATGGAGTCATGTAGGTGTATGAACGTCCATAGCCTGACAAGCTGAAATGGGATGTGATAATCCGTGCAGAAAGGAAGAATAGGCTCTATCACATGAAGGTGAATCTCACCACGCCGGTGTGCCTCATGACTAAGATGGATGACACGGCGTGGCTATGGCATGCACGCTATGGCCATCTGAACTTCGATCGTTGCGTGACTTGGGGATGAAGAAGATGGTGAACGGGATCCCACCGATCCAACGTGTGGAGCAGGTGTGTGACGGGTGTGCTCTCGGGAAGCAACACCGTGCACCGTTCCCACAAGAGTCGTCGTACCGAGCTACTGAAGGGCTTGAGCTGGTTCATGGGGACCTAAGTGGTCCAATTACACCACCAACACCTGGTGGTAAGTCTTATTTTCTGCTGCTAGTTGATGATTTCAGCCGTTTTATGTGGGTGGAGTTGCCTGCGACCAAGGATGAGGTGTTTGCAAACTTTAAAAAGATCAAGGCAGCAGCTGAAGCACAGTCAGGCAGGAAGCTCAAGGTGTTCAGAACCGATTGTGGGGGTGAGTTTAACTCTGGAGCATTTGCAGCTTATTGTGCAGAGAATGGCATAAAACGCAACAAGACGGCTCCCTACACTCCCCAACAAAATGGTGTGGTAGAACGACGCAATCAGATGATCGTGGAGATGGCTCGTTGTATGCTGAAAAGCATGAAGGTCCCTGGGAAATTCTAGGGAGAAGCTGTGGTGGTGGCCGTGTATCTGCTAAACCGGTCACCGACTAGAAGCTTGAATGGCAAGACACCGCTTGAAGCATGGTGTGGGAGGCAGCCTGGAGTTCAACATCCGAGAACATTCGGGTTGCAAAGTATTTGCCAAGAAGATAGGGCCGGGCGTAACCAAACCGCCGACAGGGCAGTCCCTGGTGTGTTTCTTGGCTATGAGCTGGGATCCAAGGCCTATCGTGTTTATGATCCTGTCAATAGAAGGCCGATGATCTCACGCGACGTGATCTTCGACGAGAAGATGAGCTGGAATTGGGAGGGAAAGAGACGGCGGCAGGAGACGTAGAGACGCATCGAGTTCGTGTTTTACCCTGAAGACGCCATCAGAAGCGCATCCCACAACCGACGACGGCTGATTCGTAGTCGGGCCAGGAGGGGAGATGAGTGGTCGCCTGACCTGTCAATTCCATCGTCTGGGGGTGCGGTGCCGGACTCACCCGGGTCACCACACACCCAGTAGGCTCAACGTCGGGATCAAGTGCTGGAGGACAGATTCAGTGGGCAACACCACCTACAGGTGGCTCGGCTGATTCAGAAGGGGTACCACTTTGCTATCGTGATGCGGTCCGATCCGTTGGATTCAACTAATGAGACTCAGGTGGAATACAGTGGGGTATGTCTGACAGCTGCTGAGGAGCCAAGGTCAGTCCAAGAAGCTTTGGAGGAGCTCTGTTGGAGGACGGCCATGAAGACTGAAATGCAGTCGATTGAATCAAACAGGACATGGGAGATCGCTGATCTACCTAAAGGTTAGAAGGCAATTGGCCTAAAGTGGGTCTTTAAAGTAAAGAAGGACCCGGATGGCAACATCGTCAAGCATAAAGCTAGTCTAGTGGCGAAGGGCTATGCACAGCGCCAGGGTGTAGATTTTGATGAAGTATTTGCCCCGGTTGCTTTAATAGAAACAGATCGAGTGTTGTTGGCTCTTGCGGCTCAAAGTGGATGGCAGGTACACCATATGGATGTTAAATCTGCGGTTTTGAATGGAGACCTAACAGAAACCGTTTACGTGCAACAACCTCCTGGTTTCATTGTTGGCAAGGGCAACAAGGTACTGAGATTGAAGAAGGCTTTGTATGGCCTAAGGCATGCACCTCGGCCTGGAACTCAAAGCTTGACAAGGAGATGTTGGCTCTTGGCTTTGTGAAAAGTCAAATGGACAATGCTGTTTACAGAAGAAGCAGCAAGGATTCCTTCCTGATTGTAGGAGTATATGTTGATGACTTATCATCTTGGGACCGAGGGTGACCGACATTAATCAGTTCAAAGAGGAGATGAAAAGAAAATTCAGCATGAGTGACCTTGGTCTTCTTAGCTACTACTTGGGTATTGAAGTAAAGCAAGAAGATGGTGTGATCACGATGTGTCAGAGTTCCTATGCGGTGAAGATATTGGAGAGTGCAGGCATGAGCAACTGTAACTCATCTGATACACCAATGGAGCCAAGACTGAAGCTCTACAAAGGAAAGGAGAGTGAGGCTATGGATGCAACAAAGATATAGAAGCTTGATCGGGAGTCTTAGGTACTTGGTTAACACAAGGCCGGATTTGGCATACTCGGTCGGTGTGGTTAGCAGGCACATGGAGGCTCCAGGGAGAGAGCATTGGGCTGCTGTCAAGCGTATCTTAAGATACCTGAAAGGCACAAAAGGCTACGGTTGCAGATATGAGCATGGCACTGGATTGAAACCGATCTTACTCGGGTATAGTGACGGTGACTATGCAGGAGATGTGGAGGATAGGAAAAGCACGTCAGGTGCTGTGTACTTCCTTTGGAGTAGCTTGGTGACCTGGGCGTCGCAGAAGCAAAAGATTGTCGCTCTTTCTTCATGTGAGGCGGAGTATGTGGCAGCAGCAGCAGCAGCAGCAGCCTGTCAAGGCGTTTGGTTGAGCCGGCTGATAGCAGATGTCATGGGAACGAAGGAGGCGCCAGTGAAGTTACTGATGGACAACATGTCCGCCATAGCTCGAGCAAGAATCCCGTGCAGCATGGTCGAAGCAAACATATTGATACAAGGTATCATTTTCTTCGTGAGTGCATTGAGGAGGGCAAGGTGGAGGTGGATCACGTTGGGACTGCAGAACAGCTCGCAAACATCTTCACAAAGTCGCCGTGTCAGGTTCATGGAACTGAGGAGTGCTCTTGGCGTCGCCATGGTGCAACAACTTAGGGGGTGATTTGTTAGCTAAGTTAGTTGCAAAAGAGTCAAATGTAATCTTCATTCTAGTTAAGATCTAGCGTCAAGTCAGGTTAGGAGGGGACTCGGTTGGTGGCATGCCTGACCGTGATCCATCTCGTAGAGTTTGGTCTTGACACGCCGCGGGCGTTTCGGCGCTGTGTGGCGCGAACCAGAACGAAACGGTGACGCCGCAACATGTGCGCCACGGCGTGGGAGTCTTGGTGTAATTTCGTGTATAAATATATCAAGAGAGGGGGCCAAAACGCTGCGGCATTGGCAGCAACAAACTTCCATCTATCACGCATGAACGCTGTAAGCGATCTCATCTACTAGCGCTTGCTCGACGCGCGGTCACCGCGCCCGCCGACGTCGTGGACGTTCTTCGTTGTTCGTCGCGTTCTAGGTCCAACAAAGGGCCCGGAGCCCAGCGCCGGTGCTATGATTTTAAGGAGAGTTAAGAGAATTCAATAGGCAACTGAAACATTTGGATAGCAATCTGCATCCATAACAACATCGGATGAGTTATCTCAACAAATATTAAATAAACTAGTTAGAGCCCCCCGCCAGCGCTGGTAGATATAATTGTTAAGGAGAATTAATAAGTATTTGCATTTGTTGTTTATACTTTTTATTTGGAACTTGAATCCACCTCGGTATGGCCATGTAGAATTCTGCAATGTCCATAAGTTTAAAGTAAGGTTTTGTACGGCAACTAAAAATATCAATTTGAAGAAAGCTGTGTAGTTAGGTTCACATTTTGACATTTAGCAGCAACTATAGAAGTAGGGAAAATATTGTCAGAAAAAAAATTGACAATCAATGAAAGCTATTGGGTACATAAGCAAACTATTTCAGTTAGGGAGAGAACTTTTTTTTTTGCAGACTAGATATCTAATATGGGGAAAGCACTAACCTTGTATAGATATGGATGATAGGTTACAGTTGAATCAATCATGCTTCATATCTTCATCTAGAAGCATGACTGTAAGCGCAAATACAGTTTGCAGCTTTCTATGACCTGATGAAACTAGGATTGACATTAACACATTTACATCAAATGGTGCCGTTAAAGTAACCTGGAGAAGTTACAAAATTAGAAAAGCTGTAAGGAACACATTGACTGTACACATAAATTTGAAATGGAAGTAGGGATGACATAGGTTTCACAGGTAATTAATCCTTTGATGTAGTATAGAACATATCTTGGGACTTTGTGCGCTTGGAATCTCAAATTCAGAATAGAGCGCCGCTGTAAGTAGTTGGGGAAAGCAACAGGAAGACCAAGGCACGCCACAAAGAAGTGAACAATGCATGTCAAAGTACTAAAGAAGCTAGTTAACTCTACTTTAATAATAAGCAATCAATGGTAACTGCTAAGAATTTGCATATAGTCCATCCCTCTTAATAGGAAAACGCATCGGGTAGTAATACATGATAAATCAAGGGGCACAGAAGGCATGGCAGGTCTACGCATAAAAAGTAATAATGTAAAAAAAAAAACTACAAAATCTGGATCATGGGAACTCACATTCAGGAGGCAGCCGTTGTACGGATTCTTGGACAGGAAGGCAACGACATCGCAAACCCTAGGACTCAAGTGAGCAGAACACTAAATCCCCAATTCTCGCCGTCAGCCAACAAAGACGTCCGCAGGTGGCACAGAGGCTTCGACGAAACTGGAAGCAGGCAAGTAAGTGACCACATCCAATCAGACGGAAGAGGATAGGGAAGTGGAATAACTCATCCATATTTATTTCAGCTGAATAAATGGAATACAAACAGATTCGAGATACATTAAATTTTAATTTATCAGCAGCAAGGCAAGCACTAAACTAAGAATGTATGTAAAAGTGAGATATTGTCACAACCCGGATGGATTGGGCCGGCGGTGACACGATCGGCGGTGCCACGGGCGGCGGGCGGGCGGCGGTGGCGGCGTTGCAGCCCGGCAGCGCAAGCGCGAGGAGGAAGGCGGTGTGTGCGGGTAGGGACAGGAGGTGGCGGCGGCGTTGGAGGCGGTGGAGACTGTGGATCGGGCGGCGTGATGGCGTAGAAGACGAGGGTCGGCGGCGAACGGCGAGGTAGGAGGCGGCGACGATGATGTACAGCAGCTCCCGGCGATGACGAGGGAACAGCGGCGGCGCTGGGCGCGCGTGAGGCGTGGCGGCGGCGGCACGCTTTGGGCGGCATGACGGCGGCGTGGCGATGGCGGCGGGGCGGGGGTGGTGGCGCACGGCGCGAGGAGAAGGAGAGAGCCTAGGGCTGAGAGCTGAAGCCGTTGGGTGTTACCCCTTTATTTTTCTTCCCGATCCAACTGATTACATCTCCCTTGTATTTATAGTCCTGGGAAGACTTGCATGAGAAGTAGATCTCCTTTATTTCCTAATCTATTTCTATTTTATTCCTAAATAATATTACTTAATGAGGAAGCAAACGACGCAATGACGGCAGGTGGCGGCGGGCGGCGGCGGCTAGGGGCACGCGCGAGGCCTCCCCCTCCCCGCGCTGGGGGCTGGCCTTTTAGGGTTGTAATCGACTCTTTTGGGCCCCCATCCATGACACATGACATCTCCCCCACCGTTCGATGAGGCAAAGCGCATCCACGCGCCGCCCAATCCGCCCGCTAGGGGCAAAGGCGATGTTGAACCGGGAAGACGTGTCGTTCGGGCCATAGTGTTGCTAGAGTTGGCCCGTCGTCTCGTTGAAGCTGTTGACGAAGGTGGTGTCATCGTTGAAGCCGATGTCGGCCGAAGTTTGCCAAAGTAGACGCTGAACTTGTAGCTAAATGGTTGGCGCGCGGATGGCCCGGGTCGCCGAGGTGTGGATGCCGATCAAGTTGTGCGGCGCCCAATCTAGTGCTTTCGTCCGAGTTTATTGGTTTTGGCGATGCCATGAAGCTCATGGTCGATCGTTGTAGAAAGTTGGGGTAGAATGAGAGCCTTTGGTGTAGTGAAGAGGTCGACGAGGTAGGGGATTGATGTAGGTGGCATGTACCTCATGTCGTCATGAGTGAAACTCGCAAATCAAAGCTTGCTGAAGACCTCATAGTAGACAGAAGCGTCGAAGAGACGAGCGAGTTGAATTGCTTTGTCTATTGTGCGGGGGGCCTCCCACTGTAGTGCGTCCCATTGCGTAGCATGAATACCGTTGGCGAACTCGAAGGTGCTGGTGTAGTCATACGTGGCTTGTCTGGTGTCGAGGGCGTAGATGAAGTTGCTCATGTCGTCGCCCTGTCGAGGTTGCATGAGGTCGCTGGTGGTGTCGCCATTGATCGACAACTTGAAGCCGCAAGGAAGACATCGTGTGTAGGCGTTCCTCGCCCTCGCGGCACCATGCTTGGCATGCAGATGAACCGCAGAAGTACCGCTATTATCGTGGATGGCGGCATACCTCGTGTCTTTGGTGGAGCTGATGTTCCGTTGTCACGGTCTGCTGGGGGTGCCTTCTTCGCCGTAGCTGGTGCCGGTGTCATCAGGAGTCCAATTGCTGGGAGTGAGGGTGCCCACAATGCACTTGCAAGTGTTGAAGCAGGGAACATATACACAGCTTGCCTGATTGTGTTCTCCGCCATTGTGGATGTTGGCATGTCCAGCAGGTTTGGCTAATTGATCTTGTCGTCGAAGTTCGGCGAGTAAACAACCATCTCATCGGCGGCGCCTGGGGGAGCATCGGTGTTCTCATCTGCAGTGGCGCCCATGTGGGGACATCGCGGGTGGTTGGCGTTGATGGTAACGTTGAGGATGTTGGAGTTGTTGTCGCCGTCGTTGCTGGCGTTCCTCTTGGCAGAGTAGTTGGTGGTGGTGATGTAGGTCGGAGCGATGTTGTTGCTGCCCATGGTGTGCATGGCGTTGGCGATGTCGAGGACGTCGGGGTTGGGGTCGAGCGACGTCGGCTTCGACGTCGGCGGCGATTTGAGTTCTTTGCTAATGGTAGCCGTGTGGATGCTCGACTTTCCCATTGACAAAGAAGACGCCGGTAATGCGGGAACTTATCTGTGCCATTGTTGGAGCCTCCTGACGTCGGCCTAGTTGGGTAGGCTTTTCGTCGAGCAGCTAGTGGATGTCGGTGGTGGCCTCCTGATCTGATCTGACCTGGGCCGCGATAGCTGTGGCATCCTTGGGGTAGGCGTGTTTGTTGCATGCAACGTCGATGATCGTGGTGGGTGTGACGTCGACGGCACTGGGAACGTCATCACCGTCAGCGGCGCCCATGGCGAGGGACGTCGTCGGTGGTGGCCGAGATGACGTCGCCGAGGCGCGTACGTCGAATAGCATGGTCGTATTGGCGCGGTGTTGCTGCTGGTGGGGCCACCCAGTTCATCGTGGATGTGGAGGGCGGCGTTGTCGTTGTCAGGTGGCGGGCGCCATCAGTATAGCCGCTGTTTCTCCCAAGCGTCTTTGTCACGCCCGCCGTAGTCGTCGAAGATTCTACGGAGCTCCTCCATGAATGTGATTGTCCACGCGCTGGGGTGGTAGTCGCCTAAGCCATCGGTGGTGGGAATCGCCCTGGTCTCCGGATACCGCTATCATAACCCGGATGGATTGGACCGGGCGGTGACACGATCGGCGCGCCACGGCGGCGCGGCGGCGGTATGGGACGGTGGCGGCGTTGAAGCCATAGGGCAGCGCGAGCGCGAGGAGGAAGGCGGCGGCAGGCAGGCGGCGCGGCGTTGGAGGCGGTGGAGACGGTGGACCGGTGGCGTAATGGCGTAGAAGACGAGGGCCGACGATGAACGACGAGGTAGGAGGCGACGATGATGACGCCACAGCAGCCCAGGCGATGACGAGGGACGGCGGCGGCGGCGACCGCTTTGGGCAGCGCGACAGCGGCGTGTGATGAGGACATCCTCCACTATTACCCGCTGGCAAAGACGCAACAATTAAATGGGCAAGTGGCGGTGGCCCGCCAGTCGGGTGGCGACCGTGTGAGCTCCCCGAATAATCTCACCTTGCTTAACTTGGGAGGAGGAAGCCACTTTAAAAGGGAGAGCCACCCTTCCCTATCAGACTACTCTTTTAGGGTGATTGGGCCTTTCCTCGAGTGGGGGCACCGAGTGTGGTGCTAAGATTGCCGAGGCGCAAACAGAAGGCCCTAGTGACGCTGTAGCCGGATCGGTGTGTCGAATTTTGGTCGTCGGTGCTAAGATTGCGGATTCGGGAATCCGGATCGGTGTGTCCGGCTTTTCATCCAACCCTCGCCTCGGGCCGGACTCATCAGCGTGGCGGTGGCGGGCGGCGGCGCACATGTGCGAGGAGAAGGAGAGCCTAGGGCTAGAGAACTGAAGCTGTTGGGTGTTACCCCTTTATTTTTCTTCCTGATCCAACTGATTACATCTCCCTTGTATTTATAGTCCTGGGAAGACTTGCATGAGAAGTAGATCTTTTTATTTCCTAATCTATTTCTATTTTATTCCTAAATAATATTACTTAATGAGGAAGCAAACGACGCGATGACGGCAGCCGACGGGCGGCGGCGGCGGGGGCAGGGGGGCAGCCTTGGCGAGGCCCCCCCTCCTAGGCTGCTGGCCGACCTTTATGGTTGTAACTGGCCTTTTGGGCCCCCATCCACGGCACATGACAAATATAGCCTTAAAGATTACTATAGAAACTTGAACATATTTCAACAGTAGAGGTTCATAAAATTTCCGTGTGAATTTGAGCCGCTTCTAAGCCTTGGGAGCTAAGCTGGAGCCTGGAAATCACCCTTTTGGGTATTTTGTTGAGCACCTAAATGGCATAGAACACCAACAACAAACTCTTATGTACTCATTTTGGCACTTCAGCAAACACCTAGAAGACGGAGGTACTACAACACAAGAACGTGGATTCAGAGAATTATGAGACTCAAAAGCACTTTCCGTGCTGTCATGGCCCGTGGGAGACAGAGGTACTAAAACACAGGAACGTGGATTCCGTCGGCTGCGAGCCCTGTGGTCACGGTCGTCGTCGATCCTAGCGGAGCATCCTTCGTGGGCGTGGCGTGTGGGGGCGGCGCATGGCGGCGTTGGAGATGGGCGAGGGAGGGCAACAGTGATGGAGCGAATTGGGCGGACAGGGTGCGGGGGACGTGGGGGTCATCATGGGCAATGGCACGGAAGGGGCGCGGGACGGCGACGCTGGGCGGCGGGTGCGGGCGGCGCTGGCTGTGGCCGCGACGGGCCAGAGCGCAGGAGGGCGATGTGGGGACGACGTGTTGCAGCGGGGCGACGGGGCGTTGGAGCCGATGGGCTGGGGCGCAGCGGGGTCGGGCGTGGTGAGCTGAGGAAGGGGACGTCGGGACGGGAAGGTCTGGTTATGTTCGAGAAAGGGGATTAGTTGGACCCTGGACTGGACGAAGCCGCAGCCGGGACCCGTTACTGTTTTTTTATTATTTCAGGAATGGTAACCGTGTTGTATGGGAACCAATGGGATTGCTCCATTGGTATACAAACATAAGAGTATATATAGATTACAAATATTAAATAAAATTATGATAAATTACCCTTACAGCATGCATGCAACCAGGTGTTAAGATCAAGTTTCTGCCGTTGGCGCCGCCGGCCAGAAAGCCTTGATGGCGTGCCTGGGCGCCCGGTGCCGGTGTGGGCCATGCCTGGGCTGACCCAAATGCATGCGGGCCAGCCCGCACGCCCGGTCCAAAGTCATCTTCTCTAAAAAAAAAAAAAAAAAAGCAACTCGCTATCTAATCGAAAAATAGAAAGAGCCCACCAGACCGCCAACCCATCAGCTATCTTCTCAAAAAATAAAAAAACAACCCACCAGACCACGAGCCACCAAGGCAAAAAACAGAAAAACCACTGTTAGGCCAGGGCTTTTCGGGCCGGGCCGGCACAAAAATCGGCCCACGGGCCGGGCCTGGGCCGACCCCCGGCACGGAGGACTGGTTAGGCACGCCCAGATGGCCCGTGGGCCGTCGGGCCGGGCCGGACCGGACCGTGCTAGCCCGATGTAGACGATAGCCTCCTCTTACTTGGGGCCCCGACTGTCGCCTCTCTCGCATGGCCTTAGGGCGGGCCCTGCTGAAGCCCCTGCTTCGTGGGCTTGGTGGCGTTCTTTGTCACGGAGTGGTTGACAGCGCTTCATGGCTGTGGCACGGGACATTGTTGTCAGATTCTCCCCAAACCAAGGTTGGGACGATTACATGGGCTAGGAATCCCCACGCCTTGGTTGAACCTCCAAATCCCAAGCAAAGGCATCCAGAGCGGGGGCTTTGCCTTTTAGACCGAAGGCGAACCCCGCTTATATTGAAAGCGAAAACAAAAGTAATGCTAGGATTACCAATTTACAATTCCAGTTCGAAAAGCAAAAGACAGTGCACCAGACAAGCTTAAAAGAAGATTACCGCCATAGACAGGTATAGCAAAGAAAATGAAATCTTCCAAAGCTTCCTAGGTTGTCTGGTAGGGAGTCACCTCCTAAGAACCTCTATTGAGACCACCTATACTAAATTGACTCCATTCCAGAAAATAGGACACCCATTCTTGGCCTTGATGTTTAGGCCATCTTCAGCTTACTACACCAGAAGTCCTTCCTGTAGCTTCTTTAGCACATCCTCCATGATCAGCTTGTCCCTCAGTTTCAGAATTCTCATCCGCTGCATTAACAAACCCAAAACCTGGTAAGCAATAGCCCTTTATAAGATGGTCATTGAAAACCAAGTCATTGCGGGTCTTCTAGAGGACTCCACAACACACCAAAAATTAAGAGATAGGAGTTATCTAGTGCCTCGCCCTATCTTACTAAACTCTTCAAAGTTTTGTATAGAGACAGGCCTTGCATCCCATCTAAGACTAACTCGAACCCACACAAAAACAATTTGAGCGATGTGACAGTTAAAAAGAGATGATTTATGGTCTCTAGTTTGTCACAATATTTGCATTTCTCAGAACCCTTTCCTTTTCTAAGCTTCATCTATTCCCCAGAGAGAGCTCTATCATGCCAAAGCATCCATAGAAAATATCCATTCTGACACCAACCTCTCCATTGTGCTTCATGAATCTGTAGAGACTTAGTAGAGAAATTGCCTGAGGGTTCTTTGTCGGCGAGTGGTTGACACTTGACAGCACTTCGCCGCTGTGGCACGGGACATCGTTGTGGCGCAACGTCTGATAGATTCCGTAGCTATCTTTCTGGCTTGGCCTAGGTCGAGTTTACCTCAAGCCAAGGTTGGGGCGACTACGTGGGCCATGAATCCCCGTGCCTAGGTCGAGCCCCTGAATCCCAAGCGAAGGCGTCCAGAGCAGGGGCTTTGGCTTTCCTTGCCCGCTCTTTGACATTGGGGACTCTTTAGAGAGGCCATTTGTAGGCTCCCAGGTCGTCCCTTATTCACTCAAAGTGCGCATGAGCACACCTATGGGTGTAGCTCCCAAGCTCCTGACGGATTTGGCGAGTCAGCCATGAGGTTGGTCGGATTTGGCGACTGATTTGGCATTCTTTAAGACTTTAACCCCTGGGACTTGACATACCCCTATGTTAGACTCTCCTCACTATCTTTATCTTTATTTTTAAAATTTTTAATGCAACCACTTGAACCTACATCTAAATTGTGTGTGTGCATATATGCAAGGCTTCAAGATGCATCACTTGTGGCACCAAGAATATTTAGTAACGATTGGTCGATTAGGCATGGCGTTTTGTTTTTTCTTTCTTGGCACTAATTGCCTCCTGTCGATACTTGCCCTTAGTTTCTTTGTTCCGTGTGACACATCAGGGTTTTCAGCCGCGGGTATACACTGGACAACTACTCGTTATTCGGGACCACGAGTGCTGTCACATCGATGAGCTCGGCTTTCGCTCGCAGGTTAGCGAGCCCGCAAGAAGGGAACGAAGTGGTGTTGATCATGGGTTTGTGGAATAACCTTGTTTTCCAGTTGACGACAATATGTTTGGAGTCTCTTGGTGTGCACGGGGAAACAATGACGGGCGTATTTAATGTGGTGTTACTAATTGTTTTGAGCAAATTGGTGCTTAGAGGGACTCCCCAGATGGAAAAAGGACCACGACGATGCCGACAGTTGCAGCTGTGTGCTGTCCTAATTGCTTTCATACCTATGGCTGCATATACCTTTTTTTCGAAATCACGCGTATGCGTGTATTGCTTTAAGGGAATGGCTGCATATACCTCGAGCAGAGACAGAAAGCTTGACCTTGCTGCCGATATAGCAGGCATGGTATCAGTGGTAGTGGCAGTGCTGCTGCTCAACATGAGGCCCCGATGTATTGGCAAACGAATCACAAGCCCCTGCGGCCGGAGACTGGTATCTTTAGCTAAATCTATTTCAGCTATATGGTCGGCGGCCTTTTGTTTGGTACCCTTGGTCGACCAGCTCTGCCATCCAATAAACGGCAGCGATCTTTGGTGGAACCTGTTTAGTTTGAGCGTACCATTCACTACAGTGGTACTATCACTCGGTAGCCTCCAGGATCAGATTCCGTCCAGAGATACAGGTCTGACTGACCCCGCAATCAACGTAATGATGCACATATTCTTCCTTTGGAACATGATCATACCAATACCACCTTTCTTTTTTAATTACTGGGCATCTGAACCCGCGCTGCTAAATATTGAATCATCCATGGTATTTTTAGCGGCGTTACTCTTTGGAAACCTGCAAATCCCGGTGGCGGCCATGCAACTTCTCATCTCATTTGGGCAGCTTCACAAGCTGCTGAGACTGGTGCCAGGTAATGGCGCTGACAGAAACGTACAGCCTGCAGTAGCAATCTTCTATATCCTGGCGCTGAGCCAGGGCGCACACTACATCATGGCTTGCATTATTGGGCTCTTCTCCTTCTTCCCTCGCAGATTGCTTGTCCGCAGGTTAAAGTTGAGTGGTCAGCGGGGCGCAAAAGCTATCGCTCTCTACTACCAGGACGCCTACGCAACACGCATGAAAATAAGCGTGGTCTCTGCAGGAGAGAACAGGATCAGCCTCGCCAGGTTCGCCATGGACTCCCTGTGCTCTAGTTCAAGTGAGATGCAGCTTGCTGGGCTTATTGTTCTTGACAAACTCCTTCAAGAAAGCCGTACTCCAGCGATATGCTTATATCAAGGATCAGCAGCTCTGAGAAAGAGGTATCCACTTTGATCTCTATGCTGGGCTGGACAGCTAAACAGGACAGAGAGATTAGGCTGGTCGCTGCTAGGGTCACCACCATGCTGGCTGCCAGTTTAACAGTTGTCAGGTTCCCGGGCATGGTAAGCATGGTATCTTCACTTCTTGATGCAGAGAATAGTAATCAACCACCAGCAGAGCAAGACCCTTCACTAGCATGTGCTAAGACTCCGGTGCAGCAAGGAGAAGCTACTGCCGGTAGCAATGGAGAGCACTCTTGGTCTTGTAGGGTTTGGGTACGACGATGTTGTCAGCGCATGGAAGACAAGTGGTCCATCCCCAAAGAGACACCCTCGACTCATCAGAATTCATGTCCTCCGGTGCTGGGTTTGATCATTCTGGAGAAACTGGCTCGTGATTATGAGAATTGTGCAGAAATCTTCAAAGCCACCAACCTCATCTCAAAGATCATAGGGCTTATGAGCTACAGCAGTGAAGAGGAACCACAGCCACAGCAGTATGCAGTGATATGTTCGTCACTGGAATTTATTAGGCGGCTTGCAATGACTGGTGAGGAAATTGGTGTAAATATTCGGCAAGAGCTGCAGAAGAACCCTTTCCTACTGAACAACCTCTCAGGTATCTTGGGCGCACGGCTATGGACGCCGGCAATGGATATCATAGCAAAGCTGCTCTTGCACAAGGGAGCAGGGAAGGAGATTGGGCGCACCAAGGGGATCATTGGCAAGCTAATGCACTCATTTCTTGGGAGATATGGACCAGCTAACATTGACGATGATGTTCAGTCGCTGCGGATGGTTGCAGGGGATGCGTTGGCAAACCTTACCATCTGGGGCACTCAAAACTATTTAGCTATCTTGGAGGAACCAGGATACCAAGTTATCAAGGACCTGAATGACTTGCTTCGTGAAAATGACTACAGATATGCCGCTGCAAGTGTGCTGCAGAACCTTTGTGCGCACTGTGGAGTCAAGCTGATGAGCCTTCCAGATGCAAGCGACCAATTGTCGTCTACCTTGACCACGGTGAGTTTCTCAATCAATTGTCGCTAGTATTCCCTGTTTTAAATAAGGGCTAAGCCGCTTAGCGGCGGCCTCTCCAAAAAGCTAAGAAAGGCTATAGCGGCGCTAATATCGGGCTAAGCCATTTAAGCGGCTAAGCAAAAACTATGACAAACATCAGGTAATTTTACACATAATAAAAGACGAAAAACATTATGAAAAAGGACATACATGATGCATCAAAGTCTTGCTAACACATTACACACGGATTTGGCGGGGCACCGGGTGAGGATGGCTAGGGTTGCCGGGCGATTTGGGCCCCGACATTTAATTGGGCCGAGATCGGCCGATGGAAATGACAATCCAACTACAAATAGCGGGCTAAACAACCTATGATTTAGCGAAGTTAGCGCTATTAGAAGCTAATAGCGCAAATAGCGTTTAGCGCTAAAATCATCATAGCTTAGCGTTTCTCCTCCGTAGAAAAGGCTAAATAGCGCTATAGCGTCCGCTATAGCGGGCTATTTAAAACAGGGCTAGTACTCAATAGTCAATACTTATACCTTGAGCACCATACCTATTCAATTTGTTGTTTGTATATCAAAGATTTTTTTTTTTGAAAGAACCAACCAATATCGAAGATATTAGTTCAGTATTGTGAAAAATTGATAAATATTTTCAAGAACTGATCTAGACTCTTACATATTAGTGTTAAGTGTTAACTAACATTATTCGATTAACACCATAGTTAAGATCATGATAACCATTTTGAGATCATGTCCTCACACGGTAGAGAAGTTGATGGAAGAAGATATGATGGAAGGGTTGAAGGAAGCACTAACCAAGATCGATAGGACTCCATCCAAAGTGGAGAACTACAGACTCTTCTACGGCAATAAAGGAGTAGTACTTGAGAATGAAGAACCTATGACTATCCTTGTGGCCAGAGCCAAACGCCTAATTCAGTAATTCGTCGTACAACTCAAACTGCAGGAACATTCAGAAACTCCATCTACTTATACATCATTCATGCTATGACTGTATTGTAATGGTCGTCACCCTATACTGAATGAGATTATGTGACTTTTGTGTTTATTTTAAAGCAATGTGTGGAGCACATGTTTGATAACTCCATCTAGTACTTATATATGAAGGCAAATAATCAGTCTCCAGTAAGCATCGTTTTGCTTATTTCTGTGGTTCTTGCTGCAGTAACATGGAATGCTCGTTTCTGTTTGCCAAAACCATTGCACAAGAGGGCAACGAAACTGAGTTCCTCACTTTTACTAGACTTGTGAACTTGATGATCTATTTATCCATCTGGGGTCTTAATTTCGATCTTGTTAGTCGAGATCTTTGGCTCCTGTAATAACTTGTAAGAGGGCATATATATATATGCCTGTGATGTGTAATCCTGATCATTTCTCTCACTTGATGACACATTGAATCTCTTGTTATTTTCTATTATCCTTTATTTATAAGACATACATGGACATATATGCTCAAATTCTGAAAGGTTTGCACTAGTACAAGATTTCTTCTAGGTGACACCCCACCAATCATTCCATGGCGGGCACACCTTTTGCCCGCTACAGTTATTGCCGGCTAGCTACCCGCCAGGCCGCCGCCACGGATAATATTAACAGTCGCCACGGAAAATAACCATTAACCGTGATTGGCACATTAGGATGCCCGTTAAGGTAAATAGATTTTCCGTGGCGGACAGATTAAAAGGCCCGCCACCGAGAAGCCTTGGC
Organism: Hyparrhenia diplandra; assembly: GCA_015847255.1. Lineage (NCBI taxonomy): Eukaryota > Viridiplantae > Streptophyta > Magnoliopsida > Poales > Poaceae > Hyparrhenia > Hyparrhenia diplandra. The sequence goes on from JADLZK010009400.1 coordinate 27,564, forward strand.
CCAAGTAGGCCTAGCGAGGCCCGATAATCGCCTTTAGATATAAATACTGAGAACTTAGGGTTTTCCTTGCCCACCTCCTCCCCTCCTCTTTCTCTCGGTGGCGCAAGGCCCAACGCGGCGTGACCGGCGCTACCTCCCTCGTCCCTCCTCCCGTGGCGCCAACCTCCCTCCCCCCTTTCACCTCGTGATCGCTTTCGGTGACCCTCTCCCTCCTTCCCTCGGCTGCGGGCAAAGTGGTCCTCTCCTCCCTCCTTCCTCGGCAGCAGCAGGGTAGGAGCTCTAGCGGCGTGGCCCTCCTCCGTCCTTCCTTGGCGGCGGTGGGGGCAGGTGCTCGGGCAGCGCAAACCCTTCTCCAGCAGTGGCGGTCTCAAGCACAGGAGCTCCGGCTATTGCGGGGACAGGGAAGGTCGATCCAACCTCCACGCGGTGGATCCGACGATAGTGGATCGTGGGGGACGCCGGATCCGGTCCCAGCGTGGCGGATCGGGCGGCGGTGGGTCGCTGGTTCCTCTAGGTGCGATTCAGGCGGGAGGAGTCCTCCGTGGCGGCGAAGACGACATGGGCCTCCCTCCCGACGGCGCGCGCTGGGCTGGTGCGGCGGGTTGCTTAGGCGCTGGAGCCTCGGGCGGTTGCCGGGACATGAAGGCCGATCCAGCCTCCACAACGTTGGATCTCGACGATGGCCTCACGGGACGCCGGGTCGGCCCCGGCCGGGCGGTTCTGGTGGCGGTGGGGTTGTAGAATCCTCCAGGTGCGGATTTGGGCGGGAGGAGTCCTCCGTGGCGGCGAGGACTACGTGGGCCTCCGTCCCGATGGCGGTGCTTTGGACCGTGGCGGGCTCGGGGGGCAGGATCTCCGGTGGTTGTGGGGACAGAAGGCTAGATCTAGCCTCCACTACGGTGGATCTAGCTACAGGCGCCCCCGTGGGGGACGCCGGATCTGGCGGCGGCAGGTCGTCGGCTCGTCCAGGTGCGGATTCGGTGAGGACGGCGTGGGGCTCCCTCTCGACGGCAGCGCGCTGGTGCGGTAAAGCGCCGGACCCATATCCAGGCCCGAATAGGTCTAGGATGTGGGCTTTGTCTATTTTTTTTCTGTTGGTTAACCGTGACGGGCAAACCACACCCGCCTCCGTGGAGTTTTTATTTACCGTGACCTCATCACCGTGACGGGCGCTCTTGCCCGCCACCGTTAACAAAAAATGCCCGTCACTTTACTTGTTTTATTAAACAATGGAATTAGAAAGAAAAATGCTTTATTAAATAGGATACCCATATAATCGTTCGCACACTTCCTAGGAATATCAACTGCATCTATAAATAAAGCTTTATAAAACATGCTTTTATCAGAATCCATATTTCCATGGAATAAATGAAGACCAAGACGAAACAAAAAGCAAAAAATAATAAGGCATCTGCTTGGCGTCGATGGCTCGGCGAAAATAAGGCATCTCCTTGGCGTCGATGGCTCGGCGTCGCCTCCTCCTCCTTGGCCTCCAATATCTTGACGAGTTCCTTCACGGACGGAAGGGCAGCTCCTCGCCAGATGCTCGGCGTCGTCGGTCGCCGCCATGACCGCCCTCCCGTTCCTCCCGACGCGATGAACTCGAGGCACTTGTTCTTGAGCTTCCTGCACTGGTGGTGCTCCGCCAGCGCCAGCACCCGGCAGCACCGTGTCCACGCCGGCGACGACGTCGTGCCTGCGGCACAGCTCGGTCTCGGCGAGCGACTTGAGGCCCCTTAGACCGTACCGGTCCGCCGCCCTGAGGAGGTCCTGGGCCAGCACGGACGCCGCCGCCACTGCTTCATCCCGCCATGCGCCCGCCGCCGCCGGTCACCGCCGCTGGTGGCAGCGAGTCGGTGTACACGTAGTGCAGCAGGGCGTCGAACGTGTCCGGTGCATGTCGCAGATACGCACGTAGCCCGTGGCCTCCCTCCTTGGCCGCGCCGAAGAGAAGCTCCCGAACACCGGGCGACCGGGCGGGCGAGCACCAGCTTGTGCGCTGGGAACACCTTGCCGCACACCCGAACTCCACGTCAGCGCCGCGTCCTCAAGACGAGGAGGCGGGCAACGCGCGCAGGCAGGCGGGACATGGACCGCAGCGGCAGTGCCCTTGCCGGTGACGGTGGAGGCGACCTGCTGCGGCTGCCTTGTCGCGGCGGCGCTGCTCTCTGACTGGTGGGTTCGCCGTCACCGCCGGGACGGAGCCGGAGTCTTGGTTGTCGACGCCGGCATGGCGGAACGGCGATCTTCATCTGAGGCGGCTCGGGCCGCACGCCTGCTTTGGCGCCACACGTAACGGGTCCGATGGAGAGATGTGACTGGTGAGTGGTGAGGGGCCTCAAGGATGGATCGGCAGATTTGTAATTTTTACGCACCATATTTCTAGGAACATCGTTTTTCTGTTATTTTCCGTGATTCTCGAACCTTTTTGAATCTGAGGCGATCCAGGCGCCGACTTACGGCGGCATCCCCTCCAATGGCTTCGGTAGTTAGTTCATGTCGCCGCCGCCATCTAACATGTGGGCAATGCCATCTAATATAAGGGCAATGCCATCGGCCGTCGTGATGGCCATGGCGCCGCCGGCGCTGTCTGGGCTGAACGCCGATCTTGGCCGCCTCCTGGCGACGAAGGCGAGGGGGCAGACGTGGGAGTTCGAGGTGCGTGGCAAGGTGTTCGCCGCGCACAAGTGTGTGCTCGCCGCCCGATCGCCCGGTTTTCAAGGAAAAAATTCTTCGGGGCGGCCAAGGAGGAGGAGACCAGCTATGTGCGCGTCATCGCCGACATTCTTCCTGAGGCGTTCGAGGCGCTGTTGCACTACCTGTACACCGACACGTTGCCGCCGGCGATGGCCTTGACGAACTCGCTGGCTGAGGATTTGCTCGCCGCCGCAGATCGATATGAGCTGAAAAATCTGAAGCTACTGACTGAGAAGAAGATGTGCAATCACATTGGTGTGAGCACAGTCTTGCCGATGTTGGCGCTTAGCGAGCGCTACAAGTGCTGCAAGCTGAAGGAGATGTGCCTAGGGTTCATTGGTTCTTGTGGAAACACAAGGGTGGTCATGGCGACCAATGACATCGAGATTCTGGTGAGAAGTAGCCCATCTGTTGTCAAGGATATAATCAACGAGATTGTGGATGCAAGGAGAAGACGTCTCATTAAAACAGTTTGTATTTTTGCGTTCTTTTTCTGGTGTTACAAGTTTCTTTTCTAGATAGATAGAATAGATTTGTGAAACTATGGGAGCCTTACGGCTGACCATTTGGTGTTAATAAGAACAGTGCTACATTGTAATTTTGTGATTGCTTTGGCCGGTCATTTTTCAACAAAGGTAACTATTTCCTATGCGTGCCTTGGTCCACCATTCGATGTTCGTAGCCCATTCACTCTATGGTAAATTGATCTGTGCGCATTGTCTCAATCAGCCTGTTTCTTCAATGTGATATAATGTGATACCCTTGGTCATTTTCAATGAATTTTACATAGTCAATATATCTTAGTGCCCAGCAGTGGCCCAAATTAAAAGCTTCAAAGTTGGGCACAATGCAGATGTCTCAATTGCAATGCAAGGAAGGACACATATTCAAAAGGTCCAAGTGAGATCTCCACAATCTTCAACAGGAACAAGTCCCTCTAGCTCAATGGTGAACAACTTCGGTTGTACCCCCAAGGTCCTGTGGCTCTGTAAGCAAAACTAGAGGTGGAAGCTAGTAGAAATTGAACATCCATGGATTTTAGCAAATGAACTAGAAATTCAATTTTTGGTGAGAGAAAATGAGTTCCTAGTTCATTTTTTGAACTGGAGGGTATCCATTGGACATCCAACTTCCACCTAGAGGAGTAACTATGGCACACTCCTTGAGTTTCTTCCTTCTCCATATACATCCGTTTGTTATCAGTTGTGTCCTTTTTACTTAGTTTGTTCTCCAACAGCCCCACCTACCAGTGGCGGACCCAAAGGGGGCGCATGTCATACATACAAACTAGTAATGAAGTTATGAAAACTGTAAAAAACAAAGAAAACACAGATTTGTCTATAAAAAAAAATTCGGTGCACCCTCTATGCTCAAAAGTTGGGTCCGCCCCTGATTGCAGTGTGGGGAACTAGTGGCATTGCCAAGCATGGTCAGAGTGATGCATCCTTTCAGCCCAAAAGAATTCATTCAGAGTTTGTTGGAGGAAGCTGTAGGGGTTTACTTTCTGACAAAAACAGAGAAGACATGGCAAGCACTGGTGGAGTTGTTCCTTGCGTATGTTAATGACAAGAGATGTCTGATTGTTCTCGAAGACCTATCCACCATTCAGGAGTGGAATCGGATTAGAAAATGCTTCCCAATCAACAAGAAAGGAAATGGAGTCGTAGTGTCCACACCAATGCTGAGGTTGCAAGCTTATGTGTGGGCCAAAACAGTGTGGTGTCATAGCTCAAAGCAATTGTCCGCTGATCAGACAATCTATGCTTTCTATAAGGAGGTAATATATTAAACTTTCAAAGAAGTTCTGCAGACGTGCATATTATGTTTGTTGTACATCTTGTTCCATGTACTAGCTTTTAGTAGGCAACAAGACATTTCGGCTTCAATCTAATGTCAGTTTTCCACTTTGCAACAATACTAGCTGATCGCCGGACCATCTGTTCAAATACTCACCATGCCCGTTCTGCAAGATGGAGACGAAGATGGAATTACCGAAACCAAGACAAGGGAATTCACTAATTTTAATTTGTGTAGAAAACAGTCACCTAAGGTTATATATGTAATGACATTTTTTTTTTTTTTGGGGGGGGGGTGCCCCCCGGTGAGGTTGATTTCCCTGTTATTAATCATTGTAGTTTATTCTTTTTAAGTTACCATTACATCATTTTAATTTTTGTTAACTCTATTAATTAGCCCCCCTTGAGACCCATCCTGGCTCTGCCCCTGCCGCCTACTACGCACCATCCCTCCTTCAGTGGTGGTTGACATCCCGACCTATAAACTTAACGCCAATTTCAGGTGTTTGAACTATAGGGGAATGTTCAAGAAGAAGGCTGGTGCTCTCCAAGAAGCATGTGGAAATGAGTTCCACGATATCATGGGGAATGAGTTCCACTTATTGCTGATATACGGTTACCTCAGTACAAGAACACATACTTTGTACCGACGGTTGACGATACAAATTACCACTAGAGTAAAAATATTGTTCTTTCTACTGGCAATTCCATCATTAGTGTATATTCCATGAGTCACACTGCAATGGCTTTGGCTTTTCATACCACCAGTGGAAAAAATACAGGTCTTTTTATCGGTGGAGGAGACGCTTGTTTTTTTTTTTATTTGGCACTTATTTGAGAGGTGGGGAGAACAAGGTCTTGTGGTACTTGAGGTTCATTTTTTTTGGTAACGAGAGTTCATATAAATGTTATTTCCAGTTCCATGTTTAGGTTGATTTTTCTCCATGTTGCAGAACTATTGGGTGGCAGGTTGCGCGCCAGGATTTGAATCGAATCATTACATTTTTGTACGTGCCCTAGGTGCGTCCGGATGCGTGGTCACATCAGACATCCGGGCGCTAGTGGTGCTGAAATAAAAAAAACAACCCCTCACACAGCCCCGCTAGGAGTGTGGTGGTAGTGTTTGTAAGGGGCCGATGATGAGTCCGGCCAAGGTGGGGTTGGATGAAAAAGCTTGACACATTGATCGACTTGTCTGGATGCCTATCTCCATGGGCCATGGGCTCATCAGCCGATCCTTTTTTTTTTTTTTTTCTTTTTAATACAATGATGATACATAGCTGTTCTGCGTATTTGAGAAAAAAAAAAAAATTGTATTGCTATGGCCTAATGTTTTACCCCATTCAATGGCATGAACCTAGCTAGTACTCTAAAAAGTTATGATTTATCTTTTAGAGCCACGGATCAGAGAACACTAAAACACAGAATACGCATCAGAGAACACTAAAACACAGAATTATCTTATTAACCTTATTTTGTTGATGAAAAATGACCAACCAAGCATCACAAAATTAAGAGTTTAACACAATGTGGTCATCCATTATAGGTTTCACGAAAAAATGGCAAAGAGTAAGAATGGCAAGATGAAACAGAAAGCAAAAATACAAAAATTGATGAGACGCATCCTCCTTGCCTCCCTTGCATCCAAAATCTCGGCGATTACATCCTTGATGACAGATGGGCTGCTTGCTAGAATCTCGAGGTCATTGGTCGCCATGACCACCCTTGTGTTCCTGCAAGAACCGATGAACGCTAGGCACAACTTCTTAAGCTTGCAGCACTGGTGGCGCTCTGCTAGCGCCAACATCGGCAGGACCGTGCTCACGCCGACATGGTTGCACAGCTTGTTCTCGGTCAGCAGCTTCAGATCTTTCAGCTTATATCGATCAGCAGCAGCGAGCAAATCCTCAGCTAGCATCACGGCGTGTTCTACCGTCGCGTTCATGGCAATCTCCGGCGGCAATGTATCGGTGTATAGGTAGTGCAATAGAGCCTCGAACGCCTCTGGACGCATGTCGGGGATGATGCACACGTAGCTGGTGTCCTCTTCCTTCGCTGGCCCGAAGAGTTCCTCCATGAAAACCGGCGACCGGGCGGCGAGCACGGACTTGTGTGCCGCGAACACCGTGCCACGCACCTCCAATTCCACGTCTGCCGCTTTCTTTGTGGCCAGGAGACGGCCAAGGTCGGCTGGCAGCCCGGAGAGCGGCGGCGGTGTGACCTTCTGTCCCGCCGGGACAGATGCTGGCGATCCACTCACCCCTGGGATGAGTGGTTCCGGTTGGGCAGACGGCGGCGGCACAGTCGACTTGGTGACAGATGGCGCCGGCGAGGCAGGTGGCCGTGCTGCTGTCACCACCGATGGTTTCGGTGAGGCAGCCGCCGCTGCCGCCGCCGGTCTGCTTGCCCTCACGACAGTTGGCGTCGGTGGTGACGAAGGTGGGGCAGACGGTGTCACTCGCACCACGGATGGTTTTGGCTGGACGACTGACGGATCCGGCTGGCCGAAGCGCGATGTCTGGACGGCGGCGCGTTTACTCCCCGCCGGGAAGACGGTGAGGCCGCACTGGATCGTGAAGCAATCCCTCTTGAAAAGCGCCGTCTTCTCGAAGTCGTCGCGCGAGACGAAGCGCTCGAATCCGTGCGCGTTGCTCCGCCTGCTGAAGGCGGCGGTGACCGTGCTAGACATGAAAACCTTCGACTCATCTAACGCCCGCAGCATAAACCAGAAATTCACGTGGACGACGTTCTCGTCGGCTGCTGCGGCGGCGTTTTTGTCGTCGTCGTCCAGCAGAAGGAAGAGGGACATGGATGCGGTGGTGCCGACGAGCCTGCCGTTGGGGTAGAAGGCGATGCGCCAGGAGTGGCCGCCGGCTTTGAAACGGTCGGACCTGACGTACTTGCCGTTGCCCAGCTTGTTGGCCTCCGAGGAGGCAATGGTCATCCACGTCCTCGTGTAGTTCTTCTGCGTCTCCATGTACAGCGGCGGTGGCGGCGCCGACGACAAGGAAATAGGCAGAGGAAAAAATTCTAGGGCTGGCGACCGAAACGATAAGAAATATATATGCAATGCAACCGTAGAGGCCGAGTTTATCTTGCGTGATCACATTTTTTCTAAATATATGTTTTCTTTTCCGGAAGCTAGGAAATTATGTTATTATTATAGAAAGAATAGATCGGCGATGCCTTTGGGCCGGCCCTATTTCGAGATAATTTTTTTTTGAACATTGGTTCGAGAGAACTAAAACGTGTTTGTTTGGGACTTTGGGACCCTTTTCAAGAGCGATCGAGTTAAAATATTAGAATCCGGTCCGGTTTCAGAAACAAGAGAGGTACCATATATACATATATCTGCGCATACATAAATCTTCCAAACCTAGTCACATCTGCATAGGTCGCCGCCGCCGTGTGTTTAGTAACAAAATATAAAAAATCCGGCGATATGTCGCCGTTACCGGCGGAGGATAAGGCGGCGGTGGAGGTCTCGGTGACCACCATCGCCGCCACGGCGGTCGCCACCGGTCACCTAGCCCTCAAGGTCGAGGGCTACTCGAGGCTCAAGGCGATACACGGCGAGAACGGCAGCTACATCGAGTCATCTGCGGTCGAGGTCGGTGGTCACACCTGGAGGATCCGATGCTACCTCAACGGCAACAAGAAGGAGAACGCCGGCTGGGTCTCGCTGTTCCTGCGCCTCTGTAGTGACTCTGACTCCGCCGTCCGCGCCGAGTACGAGCTCGCTCTGGTGCGTCAACACGGCCCATGGCGGCGGCGGATCAGGACGTCGGAGGGCTTATGCACCTTTAAGGGCAAGGATAACTACCACGGCTGGGGTTACCCGCGGTTCATCAAACTGAAGGAGTTGGAGCAGTACGGGTTCCTCAGGGATGACTGCTTCACCGTGCGGTGCACGGTCACCGTCGTCGAGGAGAAGACGGCGAAGGAGGAGGTCGTCGTGCAGGCGGACGACATGGCGAGGCTGATGGGGATGCTCTGCAAGTGCGACGACGACCGGTGCAAGCGCGAGCACGCCAGGCGGGGCTTTTTTGAGATAATTGCCAACTTCTGCTATTGCATCTGCCGTGGGGGCCGTGTTAAGTAATCATATTATCTCTTGTGTTAATGTTATTACGTACTAGTTCTCAATAATGTTAAATGTTTTAGAGACAGTATATACAATTTTATACAAAGCCTCCTGTTTTTGAAATTTTTAGATAAATCAAGTACTTTTTGTCGATATGGTGATCTCTTCTCCAGTATTGGTTTTATTTTTGCTAATTGCTATCGAGATATAGTGAACCTTGATGTTTTTTCATATCAATATATTTTTTTGAATGGACGGCAAAAACTTTGCCGTAATTTTTATTAGATGAATAAAGGAAAAGATAAGTGTCAACCCTAGTTTTTTTTATTGAAAACCGGGTCAGAAAAACCATACAAATGTGGAGGGTAATGTACTCCACTTGCACACCTAGATACCAAACAACTCGACTCAGCGCCTAGCGCCCACTCAACTTAGGGGAGTGAACCACTCCACCTACCACTTGCTACTCACCCAATACTAGCTATCACTCAACTAACACCAAGTCGGAGGAGAGAAGATAAACATGAAATTCTGCTCGGTTGGATTGAGACATGAACACGAGCCTCCAAACACAACGGACGCAAACAACACACACAACAAAAAAAATCTACACCACCACAACCTAGGAGAGGAGCCGAGAGTAGCCACCGTGAACTGCGCCGTCGTCACCAACGATGTGCCACGCCAAAAGTCGCGGCCCACTGAAAGCCATAGTGACAACTCAGAAACTCCTCCACCACGGGGTTGTCATCCTCAAGCCACACACACACACGACCGTTGATCCCCCAGGTCCCGCCTTGCTTCAGTAGAACACTCCCGCTGCAGCAACAACTCGAAACTCCTCCACCATGGGGTTGTCACTCAATTTCTACTGCAAGCCCTAGCTACATGCAAGCGGGCAACCAAGCAAATTCTTGGGGGCTTGATTAGTTGTCTCTTCTCAGCTTGGTCCGCGCCTAATAGGATCAAAGAATACAATTTTTTTTTAGGGAACATCAAAGAGTACAAATGCATCTTGGCCGTCGCCGCCATCTGCTTCATCCTCCTCATGAATATATGGTGCCGGATCAGAGAGCCATAACAGGAGGAGGACGGAGGCGAGGGGCTCGATGGTGGTGCGTCATGAGTAGGGGAGGGTCTTGGATGATGAGGCGCGACATGGCCAAATCTGGCGTCTGGGGTGGCCTTCGAAGGTCCGGCGGCAACGGCCCGGTCATCTCAGATCTGTCGGCGAGTCCCAACCAGGCAGCGCGCGAGTCGCGGCGTAGGGGGGAAAGGCGCAATGTGTGGGATGGGGCAGAGGCGTGGGTGTGGGAGGCGTGGGGTCGTGGGGTCGTGGAGAAGCAGGCTGAGTAGAGGACTCCACCACTACAGGCGGCGCTCAACGGCGGGGGCGGCTGGCTAGCATGTCGCGGGTGCTGACAGTGGGTTGGCAGGGCGAGGGAGTCCCAGCAGCACAAGAGTGCACTTAGGGATGGTAAATGACCCTCTAATTTAAGCTAGGAAATTTAAGGATCGGGCCGAATTAGGATCGGACCATAAAACTATACAAATTTTGAACTAAAAATAAATAGGGCTAAGTGAAATTGTGAAGGAGAAATAAGGGCCGGATCCATTACCACCCTCGTACACTACCGCCACTCCACGAGCAGAATGAGAGATCCGGGCGGCGGTTCGGGTAATCGCGTGCAGTAGGGCTGCGGAGCTCATGTCGTGTGCTCGTGGGTGGTTCGATGGTAGAGAACGTGGGCGGGGTGAAACGCGTGGCGTGGAGGTGATTAGCGCGGGGCGAGGCGATTAATTGTGCTGACGATCTCGTTTGTGTCTTTTTGGCAGTAGAGATTTAAGGTTCGATCAAGGCCAATTAGTAAATTTAATAATAATAAAATAGTTAGTTTATCATTCATTGTACGAGAATCATAGAAAAAATTATGCACTCCGTCGCAACGCACAATCATTTTTGCTAGTCTATAAAAAAAATATGTGTTTCTTTTGTCGAATACGTAAAAGGTTTACACATCTTCTTTTGTATTGAGACGGCTACGAAACATGTGTTCTCTTCGGGAAGCTACGAAATTTTGTTACAGAAACAATAGATCGGCTATTGTTGTTGGTTGGAGACATAACGTGTTTGCTTGGGAGACAGAGCGCAGATCGGATCGTTACGGAGACACCGGCAACCGCGTCTATCGGATCGCGATGACTACGTCCAGCAGATTACAAAGCAGGCCAAGCGTATACTAATCCGCTAACAAGAATCCGTCAGATCCGGTTGCAAGAGAGCTGCCATATATATATAGGCTGGATTGATGAGAGCGCGGCCAGACGAAGTTATCCTACCGTCGCCCGCCGAGATGAGTGGAGGCCCGCTGCCGAGATGGTGCATGCAGGCACCTCGCCGCGTCGCAGCTTGCCGTGCGCGCGTTCCTGACCCGCGCTGCGCCAGCCGTGGAAGAGAGACCCACGCCTTCGAGGAACGCCGCCGCGGGGAAGTGGCAAGGACTCGACAAGGACGCCGCCGGGAGGTGGCAAGGACTCGACGAGGAAGCCCGGCTGCTGGCCGTGCTTGTGTAGAGAGAGCAACAAATTGGAAATGAGAGATGAGAGAGATGTGGTCACGCAACAAGAAGGCAAATATCAAGGAGCAACAAATCACAGGCATTGATTCAGTGCATGTGCATGCATGCATCATCATGGTGGGTGAATTAATGGTTGAGCCTCGTTGTGTGGAACGGTGCAGGCACTAGCTGCAGCGGAGAATTTGGTTTGACCGGGACCAGCCCGGCGCGACGAGCGACCCGGCTACAGAATCAGATATTCTGTAGCTGGCTATGGACTAATAGTTCTATATATATATATATATATATATATATATATATATACGGCAGGCCTAAAATGCACCCGGGTGCATTTGTTGTAAAAAATGCACCCACCCTGGCAACAAACCAGAAGCTGGGCCGCACCTCCCCACAACAAGCGCGCCGCTGATCTTAACAAAAAAAAAAACCCCAGCGCGTAGCTGATGTTAACAAAAAAAAAAAAGTTGTCCCACAACCAGCGCGCCGCTGTTGTTAACAAAAAAAAAAAATAGTCCGACAAGGACACGTCGCCCCCAACACCCCTGTTCGAATTTTGAAATCTCCGTCGCCATCTCCGTCTCCGACAACTCCGCCTCCACCTCCACCTCCACATCCGCCTCCACCTCCGCCTCCGCCCCCAACACCGCCTCCACACAAATCCGCAACAGCAACTCGCCGGGTTGAATCCATGGAGCCGCCTCAAAACGCTTCTATGGCCATGGCCACCTCCGCCCCCAACTCCGCCTCCGCATCCGCCGCCGCCTCCGCCTCCGCATCCGCCGCCGCTTCCGTCGCCACCTCAGCCTCCGCCTCCGCCCCAACACCACCTGCACACCCCAACCACAGACTCACGCTGGGGGGATCGATAGCAACGCTTCCAATCGAGCCGGCCCGCGCAGCTATGGTCATGGCGGATTCTGAGATGATTCGCACCCTAGCCTTGCGCGACGTGCATGGAGGACGAAGCCGAGATCCGCCGCAAGTCCAGCAAGGGGTACATGCGCTGTCATCAACACCGACGACAGCGTTTCCAGGTACTGCGCACATGGCGACACCAGGAAGTGTTGATCCCCTACACCATACCAGCACACTGACACCGCCGGCGACGTTGGCTCCGGGGGACATGGCTACCCCAGATACGGAGCAGCTCTTCGATGCGGTACGACCCAGAAAACAAATCTATCTTACAAACAAATTGCATCTAGACTGTCTGCTATTTGCAACACCATGATGACTGTGATTGCGACATTGCTATTCTATTTCTGCTCTGTTCTCAATTGCTAGACTGGCAAATTACATTATGATTATAATTGCAACATGACTGTTGTTTATCTGAAAAAAATGTCAACAACTGTGAGCACTGCAATTGCGACATAGAGTTCTGCTATCTCCATTAAAATATATAACAAAACCATGTTGTATATGTTTTTTTCATGCCCAGGATGCATATGTCCCAGCAGTATTTGTGCCAAGAGTAAAGCAGAGGTTCAATACCTGTGATGAAGCTTACGCATTTTACGTCGAATACGCAAGGCTTGCAGGGTTCAGCGTCAGGATTGCAAGAACAAGCCAACAAACGGCCAGATTATGTGCGCAATGAGGGGGCAAGTGTCCAATCAAAAAAAGATGGTCACGAACCCAAAACTGAGAAAGGGTCGAAAAGATGTGGCTGTCAAGCTTCTGTCAAAGTTAAGCTGAACACAAAGGAAAATTGCTGGTACTTTGACATTGTGAAAACAACCCACAACCACAAACTGGAGCCGTCTCCGAAGATGGTGCGGTTCATGCACGCCCACAAGCACATGGCGGAAGGAATATGCGACCTCTTCCATATCATGACAAGGAGCGGTGTTCCACATGCTGCGGCGCTGAATGTGATGACGGAACTGCATGACGGTCGACAGATGTGGGGGTTCACAGAGAAGGATGTCAGGAATATGTAAGTGCTGAAATGTGTTACAACATTGTCTGACTGTAATTGCAACATTCTGGACATTAATTGCAACAACTAACTTAACGTAATTCCAACGTGTTTACAGGAAGGAGGCCAAGGCAAGGGAAGACAGAAATGATGATCTAAACAAGCTATTGAAATTCTTCCGGGAGTGTAAGGAGAAAAATGACCATTTCTACTGGGATATCGATACAGATCCAAAGACAAGAGTTGTCAGAAACATATTCTGGAGTCATGCAAGTCAGAGGGCATTATACAAAGACTTTGGAGACGCCGTAACCTTCGATACAACTCACAAAACAAACATCAAGAACATGCCACTAGCGATGTTTGTTGGATCCAGCAATCACTTGATGAATGTCACTTTTGGACAAGCACTCATGGGTGACGAATCCGCTGCATCATTCATTTGGCTATTCGAGACGTTCAAGAGTTGCATGGATGGCGTCGAACCACATGTTATCCTAACTGGTGAGTCAAAAAACATTTTCAAATAATCATATGTTTTCGTTTGCTAGATACAATACATTAGCTGTCAAAATACATTTTGCTGACAAAATTGTCTGCTTATTGCAACACCATGATGATATTTAATTGCAACAACAAGACGGTAGTAATTGCAAACTAGATTGCTGTTTATCTGAAAAATACTTCCACATGTTACCATTTAACAGATGAAGATCCAGCGATGTTTATCGCAATTCCAAAGGTGTTCCTAAAGACTCACCATAGGAACTGCCGTTGGCACATCTTAAGACCTTGGGAGATTGAGCTTGAAGAGCTGTTCAAACAACACAATGACAAGAAATTGCAAGAAAGGTTCGAGTCATTGCTCAATTATCCTTTGGGACCAACCCAGTTTGAGAAAGAATGGGAAAAATTGGTTGACGACTGTCAAATTGCTGACAATCCTGCAATAAAAGCCCTGTGGGAGAAAAGAGAGAGGTGGATATCGTGCTACTTCAAAGGCATGTATTGTGGAAGGATGACTTCTACACAAAGATCAGAGAGCCAAAACAGGGTCTTAAAAGATGGTTATGTTGATGCAAGCACCAGCCTACACACATTTGCCAAGAGGATGCTCGAGTCACTGCAGCACGCAGACCATATGGACGCGGGCGAGAATCACTACGCACAGGTACAAAAAAAAAAACCCATAAAAAAATAATGTTACCGTATTTGCAATAGTAACTGAACTTGCTTACAACAACCTCTGCATACTAATTGCAACAAAAAACTGATGCTTTCCAGGCTACGGTGACGCCACGCGCATGCAAGGCCAAATTTGATGAGCAGGTTTGTCCAAAGTATACACAAGAGCGATCTATCGGGAGTACAAAAGGCAATACGAACAAAGACGGCTTTTAACATTCGCCGTGATCCAAACTCAGAAAAGAATAATCGTTGGTTAGTGAAACATGAACAAGGCGAAGGGAGCTTCTGCTGGGCAAACCATGAATTCAAGGTGATTGCAGACAAGGAAAGTGGGGAATACAAATGTGAATGCAAACAACATGAACACACAGGTAAGCACTGTAATAACAACATGAATGGTCTCCAGTTACAACATCATAAGCACTAATTGCCATACGGAATTGGAAATGTGTTACATAATAATATTGCAACATACTGACATGGTCATCTGTTTGTTGATCTTGAAAATATTTTGCAGGCCTCTTCTGCATGCATATCATAAGGGCATTCACCCACCTGCAGGTCAAAAGCATACCTGAAACGTACATATTCAAGAGATACACCCGCGATGCAATGCAACAAGTTCCCTGGGATAGGCATGACAACATCCGAATTAGTGCTACTGCAAGCAAGGAACAGGCCAGGATGTTGAAATCAATGCCAAAGTTGATGAAGGTGGCGAGGGCTGCAAGTAGGTCCGACCGAGCTTGTGAGGAGTTGGACAGACAACTAGATCGCATCTTACCAGGCATTGAAATGTTCAGGACCACAGAAGATACAGCAAACAACAATGGACCATCAACAACAAGCACAGAAAATGAAGACAACACAGCTCTTGAGACGCCTGGCAGTGGACCATCAGCCACTGCATCAGCAATAACACAAGCTGAAGGGTCCCCAGGCAGTGCAAACGAGTCATCAACGCTGATGCATAATGATATCATGTTGGTTGAGCCACCAGTGACCCGGACGAAAGGAAGATCGACAAACGCCAACAAGAGGAAACATGAAGTTGATACTCATCAAGGAGGTAACCCGCTCAGCACCTATACCAAAGAGTCCTATGGAACAAGAATGTGCAGCACATGTGGTGTATCGGGCACACACTACACAACAACTTGTCCGCTGAACCCAAATCGAAGCAAGGCTTCAGAGAACAGGCTGAACAAGAAAGAAGACAAGCCACAACAGAGTCAACCAAGAAAAAGAGGGAGGCCAAAGTCAGTGAGGCTTGTACATGAAGAAGGCAATGAAGATGACATTCAAATCCCTATAACACAAACAGCTAGAGGGCGTGGAGGGAGAGTTGCACGAGGCAGAGGAGCAACTGTGAAAAGAGGTCGTTGACAGAGAGGGGTGAAGAACATGTTTGCGAGTTCGAAATGCAACAACATGTTACCTGGTAGCTAGTTATAAGTTAATACAATATACTCGGTCAACTAGTTCATAAATTATGTACCTGTACAGACTATAAGTTATTACATCACTACAAAATTATAAATCTTTACATGTTTCCTACTTGCTGTATCTCGAATTCAGATATACTGGAAATCAGATATTAGTATATCTCGACATCAGATATACTATTATGAATATTGCCAGTAAGTATACATGTGTAATGAGAATACTGTCAAACACTGGACACACGTTTGCAACTTCACTGTACTATGAGTTGCAATCGTGACTACAGCACAATTGCAACTTGACTGTAGCATAATTAGCGCTTGTCACTTATAACAAATGTTTACAACCTAGTTGCAACCAATTGCAACTGATAATCATATCCGATTGCAACTTCATCTCAGTAACAGTTACATCTAATTTTTTTTCTTCTATGGAATAACATTAGACAAGACAAATGAACCGTCCTATAACAAAAAACAACTCACAAATACACAATTCAAAATATATTGACCAAAAAGATAGACAAGATGTAGCATATTGATGACCACAATTGCAACAACCAACGCCTCCTAAGTTACCATTTGCAACAATGTATAATATCCAGTTACAACACATCAAGTTACAAAAACAGAAGGTACCAGCCTAAACAAAATCTAACTAGTAAATGGCTATCATGGCCTCTTCTACTACTTTCCATAGACCTATATTCAGATAGCTTGTCCAAACTTCTCCGCATACACCTGAAATACCAAAATATAATGAGACCCAAAACCGTGTCAGATTGTGTTCAATAAACTAAAAACAAGAACTAAGCAAACAAATACTACCTCCTTAATTTTGTTTGCACCATAGGTTGCAATGTTTTCTCGAACAAAACACTAGATCATTTAAGTACTTGATGCGAAGGTTTCCAAAATCACTGACATTTGTACTTGTCTCTCATAACCGACTCCAACATCAAAGTGTTCCAAACTCATCATAGCACATATTCCACTCTCATTTAGAAATCGCTAGTAAAAAGCATAGTTACAAAAAAAAAAGGCAAAAAAGATCAATAACAAATCAAAACTATATCTAAACTGAAATAAACATACTCATCACTCAAAGAACAACATATTTGGATCGTGCACCACTTGGTATCCATGCCATCCATAGTCAATTTTAACAACTTCTTTCCAGATTTCCGCTATATTTGCCGGCTAAATTTGAGAAAACAAATACAAAACAAATATCAACATAAGTTGAACCAAGAAAATAGAGCTACTTGAGACTCAATGAAAAGGTTCTCACAAATTCATCTTGAAGAGCCTTTTTGAAAGCTAAATCCACTCCCAAGCAAGCGCAATGAGGGATCCAAAACAATGCACTTTCTCGGTTCTCAGAACAACAACAACTACATGCCGGCGATCACGGAACAAGATAGGGAAATACATACGCCATAAGAAAAGTTTTTTGTCCATGATTTTTAAAAAGTCAACAAAAAACGTTACTAATTGCAGTTATAGGATACTAACCTTCATGTTGTCTCTAGTACCCAACCAACGAGCTTTATTGGCACCTTCAAAACTTTTCAAAGCATTTGAACGAAGATGACTCTCATTGACATCATTCACACCATGATTACCAATCGAGATAATCCTAAACAACAAAATTCACATGATCAACGATTCTGAGGGGCCATTTCATTCAAGGAGTAATGATTATTTCAAAACTTACCCCAACTTTGGAGAAGAAGTAATGCTTCTTCGATGTCCTAGGATGCTTCCTTACAAACAAGAGTCTACACAAAGCATTGATAACAAAAAGGTAACAATTCCTTCGGGTTTCAAAGAGAGTAGCGCACTCATCTTCACAATCACAAGACTGTAGTTCACAACTTGAAGACTGCAAAACAAATGAAAACATCAACATTAGACAAGACAGGGTCCTGGCCTAGCACAAGAAAGGTTGATGACCACAATTGAAACACTCCGCGGCTGGTAAGTTACCATTTGCAACAATGGACTGTCTCCATTTGCAACACTGCAAGTCACACAATCACAACTCACAACAGACAAGATAGGGACCTGTCCTGGGACACCAAACAAAGAAATAACAGACAAATTTTTTTTTTCTATGGAAAAACAATACACAAAAGAAGGGTCCTGTCCTAGCACAAGGAACAACTGACAATAGACAATTTTTTTCTATGGAAAGACAGAGACAAGTTAGGGAAGGTATCCTGGGACATCAAACAAAGGAATAATAGACAATTTTTTTTTTCTAT
Source organism: Hyparrhenia diplandra (assembly GCA_015847255.1). Lineage (NCBI taxonomy): Eukaryota > Viridiplantae > Streptophyta > Magnoliopsida > Poales > Poaceae > Hyparrhenia > Hyparrhenia diplandra. Next base: position 45,538 of record JADLZK010009400.1, read on the forward strand.
GGAAAAACAATAGACAAGAGAAGGGTCCTGTCCTAACACAAGGAACAACTGACAATAGACAATTTTTTTCTATGGAAAGACAGAGACAAGATAGGGACCTGTCCTGGGACACCAAACAAAGAAATAACAGATAAATTTTTTTTTTCTATGGAAAAACAATAGACAAGAGAAGGGTCCTGTCCTAGCACAAGGAACAACTGACAATAGACAATTTTTTTCTATGGAAAGACAGAGACAAGTTAGGGAGGTATCCTGGGACACCAAACAAAGGAATAACAGACAAATTTTTTTCTATGGAAAGACAGAGACAAGTTAGGGAGGTATCCTGGGACACCAAACAAAGGAATAACAGACAAATTTTTTTTTCTATGGAAAAACAATAGACAAGAGAAGGGTCCTGTCCTAGCACAACGAAAAACTGACAATAGACAATTCTTTTCTATGGAAAGACATAGACAAGTTAGGGAGCTATCCACGGACAACAAACAAGAGAAGGTTGCTGTCCTAACAAAGCAAACAATCGACAACAGTTGCAACAACCAACGCCTCCTAAGTTACTATTTGCAACACTTAAAGTGACACAATTGCAACATGTTGATGAACACTATTGCAGACACACAAAAGGGCCTCTAAATTATCATAACACCAAACATGGCCTCTTCTAAAAGTGGAGATCATTGTAAATATGCATCACAAAACAGTAGCAATACAATACAAAATAATAAAGGGACAATATAGAAATTTCATACTCACTTGTGGTTTCCTTTAGCTGCACCCATCTCCAAAGCTATTTCATACAACTCGCGCTCCTCCTTTGACACTCTAATCTTCTGGTGCGGTACAGCTAACGGGCCAATCTGGTAGCTGCTCGGTTGTGCAAAATGTTTTGGCCGATGAAAAGCAACTTTAGAGCTTGAAGGCTGCCAAAAAGCTTCACTGCTCATAGAATCACTCCCAACAGACCTTGCAGACGAAGAGGTGAAACCATGTGCAGCAGAAGACGAGCCCTCTCGCAGTGGAGTAGATAATCCTGTAGGTATCTGCAAACAAGTTAACACAAAACAAGTCAAAATTTAAACCATAAAACAAAAACAAGTAGTTCATGTCAATAGGCTACTCATAGTCCTGTTTCATAATACGCTCGGAATAGACCACGTAAAAAAGACCTGTAAACACACAATCCACCATACAGAACCAACAATGTCACACACACAACTCAATATATACAACATTCATCAGATATAATAATAGGTACACAATAGTGTTAACAGTATTTACAAAAATACCTAATGATAAATGACATAAGGTTTTTAGACAAAAAATACAAAAGCTGTAGCAATAACTAAAGAGGTATTTCAATAACAGCAAACTTCCAGAAAGGTGAAAGATTGCAAGATCCGTTATACAATGGGCATCGCAGGTCCAGTGGAACTGACTACGGCTCGTGGAACGGGTTTTAGGAGCCGGCAAAGCGAGCCAAAGGTTCACCATCCTCAGAATATTCAGTAAGAGGAAGAGACACCATAGTGATATGGTCCTAATCAAAAAATAAGAAAATATATTAATTCTATACAAAATAACACAAAAAAAAAAAAGATTGAAACATGTCTAACTAATACATGATCTAATATAAAACATTAGCTCACCGTTTCAACATTGAAATTCCTTCCACTCCTGTTTGGCTGAGGGACAGCATTCTGCTCATTAGCAACAACCATATCTTGTATATCCACAACGGCCAGAAGCAACACTACCTTTACCAGACCTCACTCCACCAAATGGATATGATTTAGCCCTCTCAACTGGACAAGACATTGACGTAGATGTAGGAAAAGGTCGCCTCATTTTAGGATCTTGAACAAAATTTCCAAAATCATCCTCATCCTCTAACAATCTAAATGAAGGAACACTAGGACTGTTTAAATTGTACAAAGAAGGCTTCTTCGAAGAGGATCCAAAGAATGACTTTTGGATGATCAACTTGAAGACTTGTACCACCACTATTGACACCATCATTACCATTTGCAACACGACTGAGTGGGGATCTACCAACTTGTATAGATGATCTATCTCGAGGCTTGGGAGACACATTAGCACCACTTGAAGATTGAGATGCATTCATTCTCCTTTTGACCTTTTTTGTACCAAAGACTTGCATCCGGAAATCAAAATATAGGAACAAATTAAAAAATCATGAAGCAACATCAAACCTTGTTCAATGAGTTGCATCATATGAACTACCATAATTACAACATGTTACAAAACCAATTGCAACATTCTTACATCTCCATAAATTATGAATTGTTGAAAAAAAAAACATGACAACAAACTAATTCAATTGCAAAATGACAACAAGAAAAAAAAACAAGGAAGAAGTAAGGTACACCTGGTGAGCCATCCGAAGAAACTAATTCAATTGACTGGAAGGACGCATTCCCTTTGCGCTTCCTGTTGCTTGGTCTCTTAGAAGTTTGTACAGCACATTCTTCAACATCGACAGGGTTGTCAGCCGTAGCTCCAATTCCAGAAATGGAACGCATTCCACTAGGCCGTGTAGACAGCACTGCGCTGTGCTGGCTGAAACCATCTGAAACATTGCACATTTCAAACACCATAATTGAAGAAAATCAAAAGCGTAATTTGCTGGTAAATAGAGTGTAAAAAAGAAATAAAATACTAACCATTCTCAGGCTCAGCAGGAGCTGCATGTTTATCCAAATGTTGATGACCAGCAACACGAGTAGAAACTCTTTCAGCAAGTTCATCCAGTTCACTTATTTTTTGTTGGCCAGAAACAGGATCACAAGGTATTTCAGAATTATCCAAATCACAACCAATACCAACACCCTGCTTCAAGGACACACTAGGATTGCTTTTATTGCACCCTTCTCCTGCAAGGGACAAACCAAAATAAGTTGAGTGCTGTGCCATTAATTTAAAAGCTTAGATTCTATAGAACTAGTACACAAGATATTAAATAAACCAAATATAGAGAACAAATGCATGCACAAACCAAATTAATAAAATTCATCTACCATGATGACGGCACCGACTAATTAATCACGGTAATTGCAACAACTTTTCCTTTGGTTGCAGTCACACAAGGCTTGTTAATAAAATTGCATCCCAAATTGGAATTTGCAACATCCTGAGTCGACAATTGCAACAATATACTATAACCAATTGCAACATAGAACAAAGATGTTCAAGTCAATTTTTTTTCGGTTGCTAAACTAGTACACAGATCATAGGCAAACCAAAACAATAAAAGAAAATTCATGTACCGTAATCATCTGCAGCCTACTACTACGTGATATGATCTCGGTGCGCTCAGAACCAAAAGAATTGTCCTTACTTGGTCCATCATACTTCCCATCTGACTCGATTATCTCTGTGGCAGAAGATTCTCTTTCATCAAGATTAGCACCATCAACATTTTGCGCAAAGTGAAGGTCAACACCACCAGCAACAGCAATATCAGCTTCTTGGTTCGTTGCAGTGGCAGCAGCAACAGCAATATCAGCTTCTTGGTTTGTTGCAGTGGCAGCAGCAACAGCAATAACAACACTATTTGCAGCAGCACCATCAGCATTGACTTCATTAACTGCTTGTACTGCAGAAGGCAAAGGGGCTTCAAATTCATCACGAAAACCAACAACACCTTCATCAACACCATGTCTTGGAGATTCCAGTCTGCCAGCATTACTATCAGCCTCAACATTTGCATCAGCGCCACCATGTACTACATAAGCCGCATGCATGTATGAGAACATCTTGGCAACAAGAGTATCGGGACATGTATACCCAAGTCTAGAATGGTGCTCTTTGAAAATCTTAGACATACATTCTCGGTCCTGTAATGTAGTATCATATTAAAAGTAAGAATCATATATAACTCATGATACAATAATTCTCATAAACATACTAGACAAGAAACATACTTCTTTAAGGATGAAATGACAATGTTTATCCATAGTATCTCTAAAATGCACACAAACATCTTCAACAGCATACTTTTCTCCATAAACTGTCTCCTCCAAAGATTTGATCTACACAATGGACATCCAAAAATAAAACTCGTGGAAAGCCTTTTAACTTCTTATATCAGCATAGACAATGGACAACCAACTCACCGGTCTCTTTCCATAAGTGTTGCGAGACACACGATCATATGAACAATACTGCTTAATCATGGAGCCCTTCCAACAATGAATCCTAGGCATGTCCACAGGTACCTGATGAGGTCCTCCAAAGTGCAGGAAATCAAGGTAGTAACCCTACATATATCAAATACAAAGTCATCAATAATACATGCTGCATGAATACATTTAAAGAACTAAATGCAGACCGAAAAAACACTTGAAAAAAGAAGACTTACAGCAATAAAATATCTGCAACCACCAATAACACCCCGACCCTTTTTCCTGTAGTTTCTTATAGAAGACAACATCCAATCATAAACAAACTTGGACCAATTCCATTCAGTCACCTTAGATAAATCAAGCAGTGCACCTAGATAGCATGGGCTCGGATAACTATCTGAATTAGCACATAGAAAAGTGGACAAGGCAACCACCATAAAGTATCTGAAAAAATTATCATCTGACAATGTGTCTCCCAACAACTTATCGATGAAATCCTTGATCAAAGGGAGAGAGGTAACACCAATTTTATCAAGAAAGTCTGTCTTCATGGAATCAGTATACTTCTCCTTGATGTCATCACCTCCAATGGGAATCCCTAAAAATAAATGCAGTGAAAACGGGTTCAACGGAATCACCTTGCCTCCAACAATTAGATCCCCACAACTGATATCTACATGATCTGCAATCCATTGAACAAACCCTTTCGGAGCCAAACAGCCATCAAACTCCAATAAAATTCCAAATCCACGATCTATAATAATCTTCTTCTTGCACTCATCTAACATCGCTATTATCTTCTTTGCAAAGAAGAGGCTATTGAACCGACTACACCGGTCTCTCTCGATCCGAGGGACCTCTTTGCGCATTAGTTGATTTACGTTCAACTCTACCGTAACACCTCCGCTAGTCTCGCAAAACACAAACAACATTGTCTGACTCTAATTGCAACATTCTGTGACTGTTATTGCAAACAGTTAAGTTAACGTAATTGCAACGTGTTTACAGGAACGAGGCCAAGGCAAGGGATCACAGAAATGATTATCTAAACAACCTATTGACAATTTATGGGGGAAGTGGATACAGATCCAAATACAAGGGTTGTTAGAAACAACAAAAATTAATAATTAACAACTAGAGTTACCATTTCACAATTCTTCGTGAGCACGAGAACGTCTTCGATTACCAATGTTGTCGGCAATACTCGAGAACTGAGTTTAAAAAAAAATAATAATAAAATGAGCTACAGTTTAATTACAAAAAAATGTAAAACAAATTGATATAAGTTTGAGAACATACACTAGATAGTGCTTTTCGCACATGCTTGAAAGCATTAACCATCTCAAAGCAACATTGACGGTATTGCTAGCATGTCTCGGACTCTAACAAAGGCAACAAAATATATCGAGTAAAATCAAAAACAGGTGCCTCAAAACCAATAACCATCTCAGTAACAACATAAATAGGAGTAGTATCAAACCTCGCCATCATTGGAAGAGTAGGACTCATCATCCTCTTCCAAGCTGATTGCATCAGACTTATATTCATCAGTATCACCATTTGAAGAAACAGCAGCCTCAGAAACATAAACACCATCCATGCCTAAATTTTTGAAAAACAAATATTACTCGTAAAGACATTATACGAAGTGAAATATCTTCGAGACAATATACATACAATTACTTGCCTAAACTATACAAAGTATTATAAATTGTAAACAAATTGCAACTAGGACAACCTAGTTCTAATTGCAACAAGGAATATTATAAATTGCAACAGTTATTGGCATCCAGTTACAACAAATCTATTAGAGCACAACCTCTACTAACATCACAGCACCTGATTGCACTATATCCTAAACTATATCTCTACTAACATTAGAGCACATAATTAATGCATGGTACAGAGGAGAATAAAGTTAAGCTCTTACGACATAAACTATATCCTAAACTATACAAGTAGTTTAGCTACTAGGACAAGCAATTGACATCCAAAGTTGAGATGAGCAACAAGTTAACATAAAGTAAAAAGACCGGGTCTAACCAATTGCAACAACAATTCATAGACGTTACAAACTAACAAGCGAGATCACATGCAAAATCATGACAAGTAAATGCAAGCAAACAGGCCCATCATGCAATGAGGAGGAGCACAATGGCCGAGAGGGCAGGACGAGCGGAAGCGTGGGCTAGGGGGGCGGGAGCGCCCGACACGGCGGCCGCGACGATGAAGATAAGTGCGTGCAAAGACTAGCTGAGCCCAAAGAGCGCGGCGCCGTAGGGGGGAGGAGGACGGCGAGGCGGTGACGGAGGAGGTGCAGGAATAGGGGAGCCCACGGCACTCGATGGGGCGGGAGCGGCATGGATGGGAAGCGGAAGGAGGGGTGCGCGGGAGAGACGCGGCGGCACGGGCAGCTCGGGAGCGAGGCGGAGGCAGAACAACTCACCGGCTATGCCGAGGAGGTCGACGCGAGGACGAGTAAACCGGGCGAGCGGCGACCCGCCGAGCCCGTCGACGACGGCGGCAACCGCCTTCCCTCACTTCCCCCGCACACCCGCGAGAGCACCCGACGAAACCCTAGGTTGGGGGGACGAATCACCGCCGCAGCGAGGAAGAGCGCGGAAGGACTGGCCAATCGACCCCTCCGCCGCGAGCACTACTTGACAGCGAGCCAGACAGGCACCCCCTACACGCACTAGTTGACACGTGGGCCGCCCCCGGTCAAGTCAGGTTGGACGCGCCCCGAGGCCCGAATGGACACCAATTGCAACTTCTCATGACGTCCGATTGCAACGCCTTCTATGGAACAATTACAAAACAATTAAACAAGAAAAAAACGCTTCTGGCAAAAAAACAACTCACATCGAGGCCCGACTGGACACAAATTGCAACTTCTAATGATGTCCGATTGCAACTCCTCGCTATAAGTTGTATGTAACAATTACAAAAAAATTGAACATATGCACGTCAAGAAGTTGCAACATACTAAATGAATTAATGACATAATTACAACAAGATAGTCAATCCAATTGCAACATGATACTTAATACAATTGCAACATCAAAGGAAAGCGGCAAAGGCAAGGGTCGACAGAGAAGATAAAAAACACCGGAGTGCCCGTAATTTTGCAATATTGGAGTGGCCGAATTGCAACACCGAGAGTAACAAAAATGCAACAAGTTTGCACAAAACAAGGGAATTGCAACACTAACAACATATATATATATATATATATATATATATACACACATATATATCATCATATGTCATATATGTCAAGGGAGTATCATCTCGCTAACAATATATACACAAACACTTGATCTCACCAAAAAAGGGGAGTATCAATTTACAAGACATTTGTGGACACAATTCCCGGTTACAACTTCATAAAAGAAAGAAGCCTAAACTTCATCATTCAAATGGCTTCCAATCGGGCTTCCTTCCACCAACTCTATAAAGATCAAACTCGTCGGGTAGCGTTGCTTGGTTCAGCATATGGAACATCAGGTAATGCAACAGCTCGATCCGGTATATCATGCCCTTAAACCGCAAAAAAAAAAAAAAATATCATTTCAAAACTTTTTCAAACAAAAGAAGAGACAAAGAAGAAAATCTACAAAGAACAAAGAGGATAACAAAGAGAAACTTACTGGATTCATCTCACACTTGACCTCATTGCCATCATAATATTCCATATATTTCCAAACAAAAAACATGCAATCATGTGACCCAAACTATTTTGGAACAGCGGGCAATGCCTTCTGCCAATTGCCAAAATCAGGAAACTTTGCCTTGCATACCTTTTCGAATGCAAAGACTTAAGAAAGGCATCATCTTCATAATAGGATCATGCTGGGAAACCGGGATTTGTATCCGCCCACTCATAGTCAATTGAATCCAAAGATATCGATGCGTTGATGGATGAGGTTGATGCAATAAACAAAATAATGGCTCGCCATCGACGAGGGGACAAAAAGCGCATGAATAATTCAAAGTGTGAGGTTGCAATATCATATACAGTAATGCCTTAATTGCAACCTGATTAAATTATCAATTATAAGACAATAGTGACACAATTTGCAACATGGGAGCATGAAAAAAAATGCTACTAACCAGCTTAGCCTTGTGAAAGTCAGTGTACTGCTCAAGTTCAAACGCAAGATGGTTACATAAGCGACGGAATAATTCAGTCTCAGTTTTTTTATCTTCTTCATAGATGCTCACAACATCCTTCAACGAAACCTGCATGGGGAAAACAATATACAAAGATTTTATTAACAAAAAAAAACATGTGATGTTGACAATACTGCACACCAATTCCAAACATGCAAAGCTCACTGAATTGCAACAGTGCACAATTAACGTTTGCAACATGCATAGCTATCCCAATTGCAACAATAAAAAACTAACAAACAGGTAGTGCTATATGGATCATGTTTAGGTTTTCAAGATGCTTAGGTTGTCTTGATTATAATTTGAGGGGGCCAGAAGACACAAAAAATGCAAATTCCAACATAGTCACCACAAAAAAAATGCATCATGTTGATGGCCACAATTGCAAACAGCTAGTGCTATATGGATGATGTTGAAATTTTAAAAAAATTACAGAGTAGCCAGAAAAAAGAAGAAACTCACATGGACTCCTGTGGTGAAAAACACCCTGTATCCAAATGATTCTGTCTTGTGGACAATGTCATCAAAACGAAGACAGACAGCGGCGACATCCAAGAAAGCAGAATCACCGTATGCTTTGTCATCAAACGAGCTCAACACATCATTGCCATAATAACGGGACAATGGGGTCAACTCGATCAGAGCCATGCTGCAAGGGTTGGCACGAGGAAAAATAAATGTAGTTGTCAATAAAAATATAATGAAAGGGGCAAGAGACAGAAAAGGAAATATCAACAGTGATATCACTTATTACTTTTTATATTTCTCATCTTCTGCAATCTTTTTCCTTAAAGCAAACGCCTTAGCCAGTGGCACATTCGGGCGGATGCTTTTGACTTGGAAAGGTGATAACAACTTTTGAGGCCTCTTCTTCGGCCGAGGTGCCACACAATTGTAGAGCTTCCTTTGGTACTCATTGTGGCCATCCATATCAAATGTGAACTGTTCTTCATCTTCTGGAGTCAAACGGAGTGGCACACTTTGAGAGCACCTGATGAAGTCTTCCTCTGAATCTTCTGGAAAGGCAGGTGCAACTTCACTAGCATCTGACAACAAACTGGCACTGCTTTTCACCAATTCCTTCTCGCGATCAGCTTCCTCCCTCATTGAAACCAACCAGAGCTCGTGTGCATCACGTCGCGCTTGCTGCTCATTCGAAATCCTTCCAAAATCCCTACCGGTATTGGCACCCTTTCGTCCTTTCTTCTTGGCGGGGTTTCTTTGCGGCGGCCTTTTTAGGAGGTGACTTTCCAACTCCCTTCTTCTTCACAGCCAGAGGGTCATCAGGGCTTGGCAATCGACGCTTTTGAAGCAGCCCTACTCCTAGTTCGGTGTAAGTAGTAACCTATTTACAAAAGCAAGAAGAAAAAAAAAAAATGAGGTGGAACAATTTTTTCCAAAAAAAAAAAACTATATATGGAAACTAACAACAAATTATGTACATGAATATAAAAACTTACGTGGGGAGGCCGCGATTGTTTGGCTGCATCTAAAGGCTTGGTGGTCAAAACCCGATTAATAAAAACATCCAAGCAAAGCATAACGAATCATAAATGGATTAAAGCGCATAATGAATGGAAACAAACAGGGAAAAACTTTAAAGAAGATGTCCAACCTCTTGTCTTCCCCGATCTAACACACCGTTTCAATCAGAAGAAAACAATATGCAACCATTTAGTGATTGCAATTGCATAATGAATCCTAGATGAATTGCAACATCATGGGGACAAAAAGATCTGCGAAAACTTACAGGCGAAAGATCGGGAACATCCTTCCTTCCCTCATCTAACACAAGTACTTGCATTCGTGAAATAAACAATTTGCAATCATTTAGTGAGTGCAATTGCAAAAAAAGAATGCTCAATGAATTGAAACATCAACAAATAAGAACAAAAAAATAAAATCACAAAGCAAAGACGAGGAACCTGTTATCTTACCTCAACTAACACACTAGTGCCTTGGTCCTTCTCATTGGGAACATCGAAAACCCAACCGCACATTCGATGTTATATTGCTGACTAAAACATCCAATCCTGGCTCCTGTTGATTGCGCAAATGGGGCGGTGCTGCAAGGTATATAAAAAATTAGCATTGCAAAAAAAAATTCATTTAGCATTCAATGAAGGTTGATCAGAGCTCTTCATGAGATAACAAACATAAAACAATTCATAAGATAATTACTAGTAGGCTCTTGTGAGCTCGATGAATGTGTCTTTTTTGGGCGGCGAAGTTAACTTCTCCTCGTATCCTCTAAGAGGATGGTGGGCTCCTCCAAAGTCCATAGTGAACGGCAAGTGGAATTGGACATGGGGTATCTTCTCCATATTCTTCTTGTCGAGCACCTTGGTCATCTGAAAGAAAAAAAAAATTAAGCAACAAGGTTGCCAGATATAATTTAATCACATATAACATGCACAGTGTCTGTTGTAACTACAAAACAAAAATCACATCCAAATTGCAACACATTGTACGAGGTAATTGCAACAAATATATACTGACCAATGAAAACAAACTACGGTGATCAAAGATATATAAAACTGAATGCAAACATGAATTATTTATAGAGTGTTTTAAAAATAGCAACATATTACCTGGCTTATCTGATTGGGCACCTTGATCATCGACATTGCTACTAGACACTGGAGGAGTGGATGGATGGCTATGTTGACGCGGGGGAGAAACATGAGGCGGTGTCACTTGAACAGGATTGCCAGTTTCTTCTTCTCGAGACACTCCTAGATTTCAAAAAACCATAACAACAATGTAAGTTAACACTGACCAGAGTAATTGCAACTCACATATCGTTCAAAATACAACACCAATGGGACAAAATAGGTCAAAGCACCAGATATGACATGTGAAGCATCTTGGTCTCCATCAAAAAATCCATCTGGCCAATGTAGGACATTTGTATCAGTAAGTAGAACACAAATCAAACACCACTTCAAAATTGGAAAGGGTTGACAACAAAGAAAGGCAATGAAAAGTTACCTCCAAACAGCTCCTCATCAGTAAATACAATATCAGGTCCAACATACGCATGTTCTTCACTTTCATGTAAAGGAGGTGACCCACCTTTTCGACCATCATCTAATGATGTGGTTCAAACAGGTGTCATGAAGTGCCCAGACCAATTGCAATACAAAAACACATCCATTTGCAACACACTATGCAGACAAAATTGCAAATTAACCAAAGGTTGTGCAGGGAAAATTTACCTTGATCACCACCTTCCTGATCACCATTCCCTCCACCCAAATTTCCTTGCTCACCTGTTCCTTGAGTTTTATTTAAAGGAGGTGACCCACCTTCACGACCATCATTTTCATTTACAGCAGATTTGTCGACTTGGCGACCATCACCACCTAATCAACAACAAGGTAACAAATCAACATCTTTGAAAGACAAAAGACAAATTAAATGATATGCATCAACAAAATCTACCTTCATCCACCAGCTTTGCCATCACCTATCGCTCCATCGTAATCACCTTGATGAACACCTTTTCCACCGGATGATGAACCTCCTTTTCCTATCATAGTAAATATTTTAGAGTTAACAACCCAATTGCAACACAAAGTACATTTGCAATTACAACATTGAAGTATACTGATTGCAAAATGATAACATGGGAAAACAGAACAAGCAAAATACCGCGTTTTTTCTTATCCTTCTTCTTCTTCTGCCTCCCCTGCCTACTCTCATTCCTAGCTTGCCTCTCGCCTTGGCGGCGTCGGCAGCAGCGACTTCAGATTCATTTCGAAGACCTCTTGATGAGCTTTTTGCATCAATTCATTGCCCAGGGTCGTCAACCTAGAAGCCTCGCTCATATAACCCTGAGCCTTGGCGGTACTCTCATCAAAAGCCTTGAAGATCTCCAATGCTTGTGAACTCCTTCTTCTTCCAAATGCATCAGCAAGATTCTGGCCCAAACCAGAACTAAGGCTGGGATATTGACGAAAGGCAGCACCAGAGCTTTCACCAGGACCAGAAGCAGGAAGAGGTACGGCAGGTACAGCTGGACCAACAGGAGCAGGTACATAACATGTGCCAGCTATACTTTTCAGCTGCATGAAAAGATTACAAACAAATTACAACAGGTTACAAAAGAGAGGAGATAAAATAATACAAAAGCTTACCCTAAGATTGCCATACAAAACAACACCAGCTTCAACATCTCTCCTTTGATCCAACCTAGCAATGTTGCTGATTTCTTCGCTCCCAATCACAGAACATCGGGGCAAACTCAGAGGATCTATAGCTAAACCATGTTGCAGACGATCCACATACAACATCTGAACATAAAGGAAGGGATGAAAATGCAATCATTTTTTTTAAAAAAAAACATAACCAATTTGCAACAGATAACATCAACCAGTTGCAACCAAAACCAAAACACATAAACAACAGCAATGCATGACAAGAAGAAAAGCTTACATTCAGAAAGATGCCACATCCATTCAGAGGTGAATAATATCCCTTAGTAAGGAACTCCATCCTATACATTCGTGCACATTTCGAAAGATTATCAACAACAGCTTTGCACCAGTTAATTTTATCAATATTGTCCAAATCTTCAGTGTAGGCCGCATCCATAAGCCTACACTTCGAGTCAGAATTGCAGAAAAGAAGGGACTGGAATAAAACCATGAAGAATGCCCTCAGTGCCAATTTCCCAGTTAGCCTCTTCTGATCATCTTCATCAGACAGTCTTGCAGCCACACGTAAAACATCGATTCCTTTATCTGCATACGTCTCGGGAAAGATTTCCTTACCAACATCATCAAGCTTAGAATGAGCATCAGCATCAGACAACATAGGAGGATCACCACCAGCTCTAGGCAACATGAACATGCACCAAACGCTATGCTCATTAACTTCAATGTACTGGTCACCACCAAGCTCTAATCTCATTGTGTCTGGATTCAGCTTGAGCATAAGCCGGCTCAGCAATTTCAAGTCCATAGACTTTGCCTTCATCTTCAAAATACCTCCGAAACCCAGAGTTGTTATTTGATCCTTCAACTCTTCAGGCAAAGCAGCAAAAAGCTGCTGAATTTTTTTTGGAGAGCAACGGCATGAAGGAGGCCGCTTGCGTTCACCAACAGCAGGCTGCTTCCGACGCCTCTTCCTATCAACAACCGGCTCCTCTTCCGCATCAGAAGCATCACCTCTCTCAGAAACTTCCTCAGCATCCGCATCACTAGGGACAAAATCAGAATCACGGGCATGTTCCTCACCATCAGAATCAGACAGCCTCTGCCTCTTCTTCCTGTCCTTGCCCGTAACCTTTGCTTTCTGCTTCCCACGACCCTTTCCGCCAAAACGAGGCGAACGACGAACGCCACCACTGCCCCCGGCACCTTCGTTAGTCATCGCAAAATACTGCAGGAAACCAAACAAAAATAAGATAAACATTAAGTATCAAAGTCAGCAACCTATTTGCAACATAAAACAAAGGACAGTTACATCTAATGTAATATTCTATTTACAACAAAATATGGTAATAGGCATCTAGTTAAAAAATTTCATAAACAGGACCAATTGCAACTAGACAAACTGAACAGTTCAATTTGCAATGAAATTGCCAACAAATTGCAACTAGAAGAACATAATACTTACAACTAATTTGATCAATCTATAACCAGGGGTGGTAACTGGATTTAACAAAAAAAACAAGTGAATTTGACCAATTGCAACTTCAACAACGTACTAATTGCAACTGATACAATAAGCTAAATGATACAATACAGTTTTCAACAAAGTTTCAACAGGGGTGATAATGTGCTTCGAAAAACCAGGCAAACAAGTGACAGAGGATTACTATGTACATAATTGTTAAAATCGGGTGGCACAAAGTACTGCAATTCAATCAACTGACATTGATTTAGAAATATGGTTACCAAACTTTTTTCAAATGGTATACAAATCAATTACTATGTACAGAATTGTTAAAACAGGTGGAATGACAAATTTGCAACAACAATTCGTACACAATAACAACATAACAAGCAGCTCATATGCATAATCAAATACTAAATACTAATACTACCAAAATGACAGGGCATAATGCCAATTGCAACAAGGATATCCTACCAATTGCAACAAAGGATCGAATCAGCATAATAAACTACATACACATATCAGGATACAAACAACAAAGAATCGTGATTGAATTGAACACACCACCAATGGAATCCGGATCCGGGAACACCAACCGAAACCCTAGACCTCAAAACCGCAACTAATGCACCAACAAAACCCCAACGAATTACAACGAAATGCGGGGCACCAACGAAATGCATGAGCATTGGCGCACTCATGGACAAAATTCAGATGCAACCATACCTCACTGGACGGCAAGGTTTCCCGCTCGACGCACACGCCAATGAGGAAGCACCTCCGCGCGGCGGAGAACCGCGACGCCGAACAATCCGATGCGCCTCCGAGTGACTGGCGCCCGAGCGCGTAATAGGGGGCGATTTCGGGGGACGGGACGGCGAATGGCGACGGAACAGCGCGCCTAAATGGGGGGAGATAAGGAAGCATAGCGAGGCGGAACCGCCCGGACAAACGGGAGAGTAAATCAAGGGCGACGGAGAGGCGGAAACGCTGCGGACAACAACGCTAGGCAGGCAACCCGCAGCAACAGAGAGTCGGGGAGAAGAACCGCCGCTGCGCAGGGGAACCGCAATGAGCGCCGACGGAGCGGAGCGGACGGAGCGCGAGGAGAGGGAAGGGGTTTTCGACGACGGAGGGGAGAGGTGGGAAGGAGAAAGGATTTGTCCGTTAGCGGGGGTGGGGGTGGCGGTTTTGAACACCGCACGGACTGTGTACACCCCGTCCGGACCGCATGCAGGCGCCGGGCCGGGCGGCCTGGGTCCGAGGAGGTTACGTATTTTAATTTCATAAAATTTTGCCATTTGCGACAAGAGAGTGTTTCTAGTTACAACAACAAAAGTTATAAGATTGCAACCCAGGTTAACAACCGGTTGTGACTACAACGCTAGTAAAAACTCCATTTGTAATATTGGAGTGTCCACAATTACAACAACAAAGTAAATAACACGATTGCAACATGCTCCATTTCAGTTTTCAAAAAATCTTTCGTCATTGCGTAGTATGAAACAATAATTGTAAAAAAAAAAACTTGTTGAAAAAAAAACAAATTGCAACATAGTTTACAACCAATTGCAACAAGTTGATCACCACAGTTGCAACAACCTACAGCTGGTAAGCTACCATTTGCAACAATGGATTGTGTCTACTTGCAACACTACAATGTTGATGACCACTGTAGCAAAACAACAAAAGGGCCACTAAACTAGTATTTGCAACAATGCGGTGTCTCCGGTTGCAACACCTCAACCGACACAACAACAAGAAATAAAATATATACATGTTTGCACCATCAAACACCTCAACACCTCAATAACAAAATATATACAAGTTTTCAACCGGAGCACAGAGATCTAGTTACTTCAATTCTTTCGCTCTTCTCTTGCCGGCTATTACTTTTTGTACAAGTTCCGGTTGGCATCGGCCTCTGTGATGGGAGGTCGACCAAAACTATGCTCCTTGACATAAGAAGGAACATCGTGCGCTCTCGCAAGACTGCGCAGTACACTCGAAGAGATCCACGTGGTCCCGTTTATGTATCGAGAGATGAGTTATTGGTCACTTATAATTAGGCACAATTTTTTTTAAAAAAACCATATAAATATAACTTTCATTGCAAGACACTATCAAAAACATATTACGGGACACAAGAAGATAGTATTACCCAATCTTTGAATCAGTCTTCTTGTTCTTGTATTTTGTAAGAATAAGGGAAAATGGCGGTGTATGGTCTGTGAATATAAGCAATGTAAGATATTAGTGTCAAACTACTATTAATAACAGAAAAATTAAAGGTGGGAATGTATATTCTTTGGATTCCGTAGAGCTTTATAAGGAGAATCATCAATGAGAAGAGTGTTTGATCTTTGAAAATTGACCCCTGTTCAAATGAAAGATCATTAGCATCCTCTTTCGTCCACACCTTCTTGAGCTCCTTCAGAAAAATTGGCTTATCCAGGGTTATCAAGAGTGTAGAACCCAGTATTCGTGCACTTAGATTGGTCCTCGTCAGAAACATGAAAAAACATCAAACTTCAAGATTTTTACAAACTACAATTACACAATGACATATAAATGAAGATCGAGATGTTGCCGTGGAGCATTTATTCGTATGAATTCAAACTTACCCAACAAAACAACAAAATTTGACGTTTTAAAGGTTGAATGATCACTTCAAGAGCTGCTTTTAAATTTTTTTGCATTCCATCAAGTATAAAAGATTTGAAGTCAAGACAAAAACAAAAGATAATTCACAGTAAAGATGTTCATTAGTGCACCTGTTTCTCGACGACCACACAGCAACATCAAAGTTCTCTAAGCAAAATTTAAGAAAGTCATCGCAGAAGGGCCTTTTGAACACTGCAACACACATGTGCTTGCATTAAGAAATTATCTACATACCAAGCTACAAAAAGATAGAGTACATATTTTGAAGAAGAAACAAAAATAGTAAAACACTTTACCGAAGTTTCATCTTATGAATTTTATCTCGCGGATGTTTATCCTTAAAATTTGTTTTTAAGTCTACAATGTCTCGCAAGAATCCCATTGATATCCGAACAACAAGCTTCTTCTTCTTTTTCACCGCTTATCTCGATTGCGCACCTCGACCACCTTGATCATCGACATTGCAACTAGACAATGGAGGAGTCGATGGACGGCTCGTTGGCGTGGGGGAGAAGCATGAGGCGGCGTCACTTGAATAGGATTGCCGGTTTCTTCTTGTCGAGACACTCCTATATTTAAAAACCATAACAACTATGTAAGTTAACACTAAGCGAGTAATTACAACTCGGATATAGTCCAAAATGCAACAACAAAGTGACAAAGATAAATGCAACTCAGGTATGGCATACAAATTGCACACAATGACCGAACTAATTGCAACAATATATATATATCCAGAACAACAAAAAAAAAACCCGGTGGAGATTCATCCATTCTAGCTATCTTCTCCATCTCCATTTCCTCCCAATAAATTTCCTTTTGGGGAATCCAAGATTGAAGTAAAGGAGGTGACCCACCTTTTCGACCATCGGCACCTAATGAACCTAAGGTAAAAAATCACAAGTTAGAAAACAAATTGCAACAAAAATGTAGAAATATTTCAAACAAAAGAGTGGGCATTGCGGGGAAAATTAACATTTTACAACCTTCCCCATCACCATTGCCTCCACCAAAATTTTCCTTTTGCTTTTTCAGTTTGATTTATGAAGGTTGCTCTTCTTGGCGACCTTCACCACCGATGAAAAGGTAAAAAAATCATCATACTTGGAAGGAAGACACAATGCAACAACTAGGGTGTAGGTTTTACTGGGAAAAACTAACCTTGGTTACCACCTTCACAATCACCATTCCCTCCACCCAAATGAGTATTTTCATTTTCATTTACAACAAGGTTGCTCTCCTTGGCGACCATCACCACCGATGAACCTACAGGGTACAAAATCATCATCTTGTGAAGACAAGAAGACAAATTGCAAGCACAAAAAAATTTCAACACATATGTAGCCTCAATTGCAACATAAATTTAAAGCATATGCATCAACAAAATGCACCTTCACCACCACCTTTTGCACCATTCCCTCCATCAAAATCACCTTGATTACCATCTTTTCCAGCAGATGATGAAATTCCTTTTCCTATCATAAAATTTTTTAAGAGTTAACAACCAAATTGCAACAAAAAAGTACATGCGCAATAACAACATTGGAGTATAATGATTGCATTATGAAAACATGGGAAACCACAAGAAGGAAAATACCAAGTTTTTTTTTCTTATCCTTCTTCTTCTTCTGCCTCCCCCGCCTACTCTCATTCCTAGCTTGCCTCTCAGCTTGCTGTTCAGCAAGCAGCTTCTCGTGATTCGGCGAAGACCTCTTGATTAGCTTTTTGTATCAATTCATTGCCCATAGTCGTCAACCTAGAAGCCTCGCTCAAATAACCTTGAGCCTCGGCGGTACTCTCATCAAAAGCCTTGAAGATCTCCAGTGCTTGTGAGCTCCTTCTTCCAAAAGAATCAGCAAGATTCTGACCGAAAGCAGCACAAAGGCTGGGATATTGATGAAACACAGGAGCCTGAAGAACCATCGAAACACCACCAATCACAGACGAAGTACCCGCACCACCAGAACTTTCCCCAGGACCAGAAGCGGGAAGAGGTACAGCAGGTACAATTTGGACCAACAAAGATCGGAACATAACATGTGTGCCTATACTTTTCATTTGCATAAAAAGATTGTAAACAAATTAGAACAGTTCTGACAAAAGACAGGAGATAAAATAATACAAAAAGCTTACCCTAAGGTGGCCATACATAACAACACCACCTTGAACATCTCCCCTTTGATCCAACCTAGCAATGTCGCTAATTTTTTTGCTCCCAATCACAGAACATCGGGGCAAAGTCACTGCATCTATATCTAAACCATGTTGCAAACGATCCACATACAACATCTGAACATAAAGGGATAAAAATGCAATCAGTAAAAAGAAAAAACATAACCAATTTGCAACATAAAACATGAACCAGTTGCAACCAAAGCCAAAACACATAAACAACAGCAATGCATGACAAGAAGAGAAGCTTACATTCAGAAAGATGCCACATCCATTCAGAGGTGAATCATATCCCTTAGTAATGAACTCCTTCCTATACATTCGTGCGATTTCGAAAGATGATCAACAACAGCTTTGCACCAGTTAATCTTATCAATATTCTCCAAATCTTCAGTGTATGCCGCATCCATAAGCCTACACTTGGAGTCAGTATTGCAGAAAAGCAGGGACTGAAATAAAACCATGAAGAATGCCCTCAGTGCCAAATTCCCAGTAAGCCTCTTCTCTTCATCTTCATCGGACAATCTAGCAAAGAACACGTAAAACATCGATTCCTTTAGACGATACGTCTCCGGGAAATATTTCATACCAACATCATCAAGCTTAGAACGAGCATCATCATCAGACAACATAGGAGGATCAACACCAGCTCTAGGCAACATGAACATGCACCAAACGCTATGCTCATTGACATCAATATACTAACCGCCACCAACCTCTAATCTCATTGTATCCGGATTGAGCTTATACATAAGACGGCTCAGCAACTTCAAGTCCATACTCTTTGCCTTCATTTGCAAAATACCTCCAAAACCCAAAGCTGTCATTTGATCCTTCAACTCTTCAGGCAAAGCAGCAAAAAGCCTCTGAATTTTTGCAGGAGAGCAACGGCATGCAGGAGGCCGCTTGCGTTCACCAACAGCAGGTACGCTTGCGATGCCTCTTCCTATCCACAGCCGGCTCTTCTTCCGCATCAGAACCATCACCTCTATCAGAAACATCCTCAGCATCCTCATCCCTAGGGACAAAATCAGAATCAGGGGCACGTTCCTCAGCATCAGAATCAGCCAGCCTCTGTCTCTTCTTCCTCTCCTTCCCCGTAACCTTAGCTTTCTGCTTCCCACGACCCTTTCCGCCAAAACGAGCCGAACGACGAAGGCCACCACTGCCCCCGGCACCTTCGGTAGTCATTGTAAACACTACAGGAAAGAAACAAAGTAAGAAAGTAATAACATCAAACTCAACAACCAAATTGCAACATACAACAAAGAACAAGTAACAACTAATGTAATATCTTCTTTATTACAACATAAAGCTCACAAAACCGAGCGGATGAATTTGCAATGAAACTGTCAACCAATTGCAACTAGAACAACATAATAGCTACCACTAATATGGTAACCTAATTTGATCAATCAATAACCGGGGCGAGCTAAGCGCAATGAACAAAAAACAAGTGAATTAGGAATACATGATTAAGATGAGAGTTGACATTGGAATGAAATTGCCGACAAATTGCAACCAAACAACACAAAAATCATCGATATAATAAGCTAATTCAAAAATTAAAGATTCATATATGCAAATTGTAAAACTAATTCACATGTTACAAATAACAAGGCACTATCTACATGTTACTAACAATCCTATCGAGGCACAAAACAGCCAATTGCAACAAGGATTCAGAAATATAAAGGGGACAAAAAAACAAGGTTCATTTCACAAGGTATACTAAGCATAAATCACAACCTAACATGACAATTACAACGAGAATTGCTCAAAAAATGAAGAAAAACATGGAAACTTTATTTAAAACACTAAGATGTCAACCAATTGCAACTAACACAACATACCCGGTTGCGGCGGGGATAATAAGCTAGTTGGACACACCAAAAAAAAAAAAAATAAGATAACTGTTGAATTTCAAAAAGAAATTGCTGACCAATTGCAACTTCAACAATGTACTAATTGCAAATCGATACATTAACCTAATCGACACAATTCAGTTTTCAACAAAATATCAACGGCGGGGTCATAATGTGCTTGCGTAAACAAGGCAAACAAGTCTACTTAATCATGAATTACAACTGATTGAATTGAAACACAATAACAACATAACAAGCAGTTCATATGCACAATCAAATACTAAATGCTAATACTAACTAAATGACGGGGCATAATGCCACTTGCAACAATGATATCCTACCAATTGCAACAAAGGATCCAATCGGGATAATAAGAAAACCTGAACATATCAGAATACAAACAACACCAACACTTATTGAATTGAACACGGCTCAATCGAAACCGGATCCGGGAACAACAACCCGAAACCCTAGACAACAAAACCCCAACTAATGCACCCACAAAACCCCAACCAAATACAACGAAATGCGAGGGCACCAACGAAATGCGGGGAGCATTTCAGCAATCAGGGGACTAAAAATCGATGAAACCATACCTCACCGGACGGCAAGGTTTCCCGCTCGACAATAAACGTCGATGAGGAAGCACCTCCGCGCTGGGCGGAGAACCGCGACGCCGAACAATCCCCCGCGCCCTCCGAGTGGCGGCGCCCAAGCTAGCGTAATAGGGGGCTCGATTTCGGGGACGAGCAAATGGCGACGGAGCACTACGGGCTAAATGGGCGACACAACCGCCTCGATCGACAAACCACTGCGGGGAGCGGGGACGGCGGTTGCGGGCCGAGAGAGAGGAGCGGCGGGAGCGCGACGAAAGAGAGAGAGCGCGCGGAACGGAGGGGAAAAAATGCGGAGAGGAACCGCTGCCGCGGAGCGCAGCGGGCGGAGAGAGAGGAGGCGCAGCAGCGGGACGGCGGTTCCGACGGCGGTTGCGACGGCGGAGAGGAGAGGAAGCAGGGGAGTCGGGAGCAAATGATTTGTCGGCTAGCGTCGGGGCAACGGTTGCCGTATTTTTCTTTTTATTTTTTTTTTTTGACAAAACGCTTAACAAAAAGGTGCGCGAGGCGCCTCGTGCGCGCGGACGGGCCGACCAGGTGCGCGTCGGACAAAGTGGCTGGGCTGCCTGGTTCAATCTGCTGGCCTGGGTGCATTCCATAAAGAGAATGCACCCAGGTGCACAATATACATACAGTATATATATATATATATATATATATATATATATATATATATATATATATATATATATAGGGCTGCGCTAAGTAGTACCCAGGGTAGTGATTATTAATCACTACCCCGAGCACATATGACACCCCCGCCCTGCGAACCAGCACACGCGCCGGCCGCCCCTGTGCACGTAACACGCCCGCGTCCAGCCATACCCGTACACCGGATCTTGTGGCCGATCTTTTTTCCCTTTTTCTTTGGCCGATTTTTTCCCTTTTTCTCTCTGGCGATTTTTTCCCTTTTTTTCATCTTTTTTTTTTTTTTTTTTTTTTTCTCGTGGTTTTTATGGACATGTGAGCGGCCGATAAATAGGGTTGAACGTTTATTGTTTTATTATTTCGGAATGTAAATTTTATTTATTTTCTTGTGAATACGTGAGGAAACAAAAGAAAGTCACCAACTGGAAGACGTGAGTTCATGTATTTATGATGGTACAGTACTAATGTTAAAACTTGGGTTTTAACGTTAAATGAATAAAACCTTTTTTTCACAAGAACATAATTTTTAGGTAATGAATCACTAGAGAAGATTAGAGTACAGTATACAATTTGAATACACATGTACTTTGTCTCCGTAACCTTCATTTGAATCATATAAATCTTTGGTTCCAACAACTCAGGCCAAATTATACTACTTTTTTATTAAAAGAAAGAAACAAAACTAATACACCCTCTTCTCTCGCCCTTTTACTGGCTGCCAATTGATTCACCTGTCAAAAGAATTTCATGAGTAATAACACAATAGGCCATACCCCTTACATATAGACAGGCACCGATATTGCACGCTTACACTTTACAATATAGCCGGCACATAGAGGAACTAGTTTATGTACTCAAAGCATTATAAATTGAATGCATCGATTCTTGGTGCTGCATATGGATCTCAAAAACATGTGTAGCATTTTTTATCTCTTATTGTAAAGAGACAACTAAAAATGATAGTTTAAGGAACCAAGTATAATGTAGACAGAAATGATCATGAGGAGCATTACAAATAGGCTTCATCATGATTAACATGGTGTCTCGTGCAATTGATAAAAAGCATGGAGCCCCCAAGCAAAAATCTAGCCTCTATTCCAAGTAGAAGCACTAAATCAAGTGTCTTTTATTATTTAGCTGTCAGCCAAATGCACAAGAGACAGCATGCTCCAATAACTTAACACACACCCACACATTTCCACAAGCAAAACATGTAGATGGTAGTACAATTGGCTGCAGCTGCAGCCAGAATGGATGCAATTAATTAATCACTAAAAGTTGAAACAATTATCAGCACAATGGTTGCAGTTCATGTATCATCATTACTCTTATTTAGTCTTTTCATTCATCACTGTATGCAAAAGAAACGGAAATTTTCTAGTAAACATGTAAATATGTTATGATGACCATAGGAATTTCAGGCTGAAATCGATGAGAAATGAATGCTATAAAAAGTGATTCACTAAGTGAAATTTATGTTATAGATACTCTGAAATTTGTAGCCTGAAACAGATAAAACAAATCATCATGGAAATAGCCAAATCCAGCATCATTGAACTTCCATATATGTTTTAGCAACAAGATCAAAACCAATAAATCAGTGGGCATATAACAGAAGTAAAAAAGAACCCCTGCCAATTATCCACCAGTCACAGGTGAGTACAAATTATTTGAGAATTTACCTGCAAGTGGAGTGCCAATATCTGTAGGACTGCATCTGGCAACAAATGATTCATTGGCAACTGATGAGGGAACAAAAGGAATATGTATCACAGGATGGAAAGAACTGATGTCACCTGCTAGGTGCTACTTATTTATCTGTACTTTGATATATATGCGTGTGTCTTGATTGGCTGAAATCTGACTACTAAAAATGATACAAGCAAATGCAACGTATATAAATGTAAAGATCTTGGTATATAATATATCTTCTGGAAGCAGAAAGTCATCTACCGTGCAGCAGCGTAGAAGCTGGCTGCATAAACTCCAAACAGCACAGAGAAGGAAACCCCAAAGCCAATTTTCGTTTCTATTCGGGTCCTGATCCAGTTAAAGGTCCGTCACATTCTCTTGTACAAATCCATCACTTTCTTCAGCCAAAATGATGTCATTGTCATTATGCTGCACACTGCATCATTTTCTATTTGATGACTTGCCTCCTCATACATAAGCTATGGAAAAGAACAAGGAGAAAAAAAAAAAGTTAGTAATCTATGAATGATAAATATAAAGAATTAGGTATGTCTAGTAAGCTAAACAATCTGCAGGGTCAGTCCACGCAAGGAAAAAAAGACAGAACAGAACTACCAGGGAAGCATTGAAATTTGCAGATGGTACTAAAAGACTAAACATTAGCATCATCCAAATTAAGGGAATATTTTAGGACCAAACTAATATGGTCGAACAACGAGAGCACCACAAAGCACACCTTTTTTCATGAATGTTTTTTTTTTTTAAAAAAAAGGTTCTCCGCAACAAGCATTGATGATCCGTTTGAACGTCCAAACTTGTTCTCAGCCAAAGAATAGAGTTCATGGAGGAGCATAGCAGCAACAGGACAGGAGGCATAGCAGATAATGCTCATGACCCATGACCACAAACTTGTCATGAATGCAGTAATAAATTAGTAAAGACGCAAGGATAGTGCTAGCTTAAAATGGAATAGTTTCACTTGATCAAACTTTAGGGTTTGACTAAACTCTGAAGTGTCACTCAAAAACAACATGAAATGCTTTGTCACCCACCGGGCAAACAAAATATCATGCTGAAAAGGGAGGAAACAACTTCTCCTAGCCTCCAGACCTGACAATAATTGTTTTTTTAAAAAAATCATCACATATATATATTGCAATATAGCTTCCCATCTGAGATTACATTCAGACAAATATTTTTTTTAAAGCTGAGAGTTCACGTGTAGCTGATTAGGTCTTATCACCAATCATTTTAGCACTTCTAAGATGAAAAATAAAAACCCTGATATATTCCTTAAGCTAAGAAGATTTAGTTCAGTTGCAGGGAACTGTGGTTAAGAAAATAATTTATGCTTGTTCACACGAAACTTGTTTTAACTAGCACAAGAGGCGATACCTATCGACTATTTCCCATAATGACACACCATACTAATTAGGTAGTTTTTCAAATGTGAAAATATGTGTTCCACCAAAAATATAATTGCTGGGAATCTAATAGATGACTGCTAGAACTGGATAACCTTTGCTGCCTCTAAATTCTATATCAACCATATTACTACTGATGCACATTCTATTTCCTGTTCCGATGTTTAGTCAAATGCCTCCGAATTAAATGAAATGGCCACTACTGGAAAACAAGGCCTCTGTTTCCACCTACATATTAACTATTAAGAACCTGACATGTTGGTTTTATTCCCATCAGGTGCCTGAAATTCAGATGCAGAACAACTAGGCAAGGGCAGAAAACCACCAGCCGGCCCCCTCATGCTTAAACAACGATGTGAGATTTTACACCCTCCATTTCAAATTGTGTCTGCGATTATGCTTAGTTGAATTGTTCATAGCGGCCATTCTATTCCTGGAGCTGTAGTGAGAATTAGCCATTCGGGGGATATACTAAATGTCCAAGGAACAAATTATTTTACTATTGTGTTTCTCGGGCAATTAAATTATTCAGGATCATCAGTTTAACTATGTAATGATCAAACAATTGTGTTGCCCAGAACATGATCTAAAACAAGGCATATTAGAGTACAACACCAGCCTTACCGTTACACTGCACCTTATCAGAATAGGGGAAATGACCTTTTCTGCATCAACAGCAGCGACCAACTTTTCTGCAAAATAACATTGTTCAAATAAATGATATTGAACCAGTTACGTGGGAGAACCAAATATAATAACATTCACATAAACACAGAGCATCCAAGAGACTTGCTATTTACTACCGTAAGGATAATTTGAGATAGAAATGAAGTAGTGATGTATGATCAAAGGTATTTTATGAAATTCAACTATTAGACCTGAAATTTCACATATGGTTGATGCAATCTGTGCCATGCTGTCACAAAATCGATGGGGAAGGGGGTGTGGAGGAGGGCACCTATGTTGGAGGAGCACACGCAGGAGAGACGGTGACAGTGAGCTGACAGTGGTAACAACATCCAAAGGTGAGTTTCCACTCCTTTCTTTGGGAGTTCGTAACAGAAGAGATGATGAGTCACAATGCGCTGCAAGCACACTAACTGTTATGTGCCTTGTGTTCCAAATCTGCAAAAGAAAAAAAAAATACAAGCGATGAAATTTTATAGAGAACCAAACTACTCATATTGTCATAGATCAACATTAAAGAGAAAATACACAAGAGAAAATACAGGAAAAATAACAAACAAAGCTAAATGGGAAACCATTAAAATATAGCCTTTCCCCTTTACACCTCTGTTGTGTGGAGATAATGTAGAATGACTACCAGGTGAGGAGGTTAATGTTTAGTCATGTCGTAGAGGTTCCATGTACCTAAATGGGAAACCATCAAATTAACATCCAATGGAGCAAAGCAGTCCCGATACATTAAAAGGGAAACTAAAAAAAATTGTCAAAATTTACTTACCTCTGTTGTATGCTCTCAGATACAACTCTCTTTGGGTTGTCAGGCATCTTATCAACGAACTCCAATCGAAATCTGAAAACATTGTGTACAAGCCTATTTAGAATACCACATAAACAGCTTGGATTTATGAATTGAATCCACCCAACTGGCTCATTGATGAAATAGAGCAGTCTATAAAATTATGAATAGAATAAGATAATAAGATAAGGACAAAAGAAAGAGGACGTGAAACAAAATCTTTTGGTTGATGATCCAGAAGCTTTTGCAGCATGAAACATCCTCTGGTGGCAATGACTGACGATCTGCATTTGCAGAATAAATAGAATGAACATCCACTGGTGGCAATGACTGACGATATGCATTTGCAGAATAAATAGAATTTCTTACTAAATTATATCCAAAAGTACTCACATAAGGAGCTGGATGGAAGATCTAGGGAGGAGACGGATGGGGGTGGTGAGTAGATGGGCAGCGCTGCCAGCTACGGATTTTACCGATGGCGGCGCCGAGGAAGAACGGAGGCGGAGGCTTAGACGGAGGCGGTGCTGCTGTGGGGAAGAAACGAGCTGCCGCCATAGGAGATGATGGAGGGAGGGAGGAGATGGATCATGCCCGGGAGTAGGTGTAGCTGGACATCCCATTCGCTTTGCCCTTGCCTCTCTCCGTCCGACCTCCATACGGATCCAAGATTACCTCCGCCCCCTTTCTACCGGACCCGGTGTGGGGAGAAGACGCCGCCGCCGCTGCGGTCGGGAAGAAAGGCCGCTACGCTTGGTGCGGGGGCGCGCCGCCGCAAGTAGGGGAAAGGGGCTGGGCCACGCCGCCCGGTCTAGGAAGGACAGGCTGCGCCACGCAGGTGGTGGAAGACGGGGACGCCCGGCGATGCCGCCGCCTCGGAGGGCTGCAGGTCGCCCGCACCGGGCAGGAGCAGGCGGGGGGGGCGGGGAAGCCGAGGTCCTGCGGCTGGGGCGGGGGCGACCTGCGCTCGTGCAGCTAGGGGCGGCGGCGGGGGCGGCGACGAGATGTGTCCGTGCGACGATAGCAAATGGAAAGAAACCGGCGCCTCCCACGATCTATGAATATCGAAACGTAAAAATTGTGATGGAAAAAAAAGAAAAAGAAAATAAATAAATAAAAGGAGATGGGTGCGGACAAACGGAAGACGTGGTCGCGTATTGGCGCGTCGGGTTGGCTCGGGTAGTGATTATTATTCACTACCCGAGGTAATATATAGAATACCTATATATATATATATATATATATATATATATATATATATATATATATATATATATATATATATATATATATATATATATATATATATATTTTGGGCGGCTTCTTTGGCACGCCATCTTTTTATTTTCTTGGACACATGTCCATTTTTTTTTTGTCTCATGCGCATCTAGCATGGAGTGTATTTCTTTCCTTTAAATAGCCCATATCTCTTCTTTTGTTTGGCATGTGATAAATATTGAAGGTTTAGAGATTGGAACAAGATCATGTCTCTTTTTTTTTTTTTTTTGGTGGATGGTGATGCATGTTGTGCGCAATTCTTAATGTAAGAATTGGCTTATTTTGGTGGGTGCATGTGCATTTCGATCTTAGGTGCATGAAACTCCTCTCAACCTTGATCACAAAGGTTGACAAAACTCAATACAAGAATAAATAGCTATTTGTGGATGTATATAATTCTAATTTTGGCTTTGGTAGGAATTGATTCTAAATTAACCATGGAGCATGCTTGAGTAAAAGTTTTGAAATGAAATTCAAGTCTTATTGCAAGAGAGAATAAAAGTCAAGTTATCCTACTATATCTCTCGAAAGTGCAATTAATAAGATGAAATGAGTTCCCTATTCAACGTTGCTCATCAAAGTTTAGGATCTTCGTAGGAATAAAATTTATCTTGACTGATTTATTTTATTCAAGAGAAGTGGAGATTAGCCATGTTGATTTTAGAGGAATTTGTTCTTAATTTGGCATAGAGAGGGAGAGATGGGGAAAGGCGTGGAAGAAGGTTTGTAAACCTTTGTTGCGTGTCTGCAGGAGCCTTCCCCACACTTGTTCTTTATACATATTATTTCAATAGACAAGACAAAAGAACAAGTGTGCAAAATAAAAAGTAATGAAAAATACAATCTTTGAAGGAAAAATACAAGATAAATGAAAAACAAATAAAACTAATGCCTGATTTATTTGGAGAGAAAATTTCTAGCGTGGTGGGGCAAGAGCACCCGACCACTCCCGCTTTACTCTTGCCACCCTAGTTAATTTTTCATTAAATCCCCTACGCATTGAGTTGATAGTGTCTTCTAATTTCTTAATTTCTAATTTCTCTCTTACGCTATGCTATTTTGAGCATGTTCTAGTTTTCTTCGGAGACTCCTAATGCTAGCCTTGACGGATGCAAAGGTGGGTCCAATCTCGGCTCTTCTTCTTCGCTATCACTAAAGAATCCTCGTGGCTGGCCCCTAGGAGGAGGGTTCCCTAGTGGTGGAATGACTCTTTTACCACTCGCTTGATGGGGGCTTTGGTTCCTAGAGAGGGTGTTTTTCTTTGTTTCTAGGATTTTCCTCTAAAGGCTTCTTGCTAGTGCTAATGGGTGAAGCGCTTCCTCTAATCTTTGGGATTGGATTTTGATTGAGGCTTTCTTGTGGTGCTTTGTGGAGGAGGTAAGATTGCGAGTGGGGTTCTTTGTGACAAAATTTACTTCCTCTCTAATGGGGGATTCTTCGGGTTCGTCTATGCCGAGGGCGAGGTAAAATTTGGTTGTTGCGTGTCATGGTGTGGAGAGTGGAGTTTTAGCAAAGCAAAGGCTTAGTGTGGGGTGACACTAGAGTGGTGCCACGAGTTTTATAGCAAATTGAAATGAACACGGACCGAACACCTGCGGCGTAGATAAAGGGGGCGAGAATAGGCACGAGGAACAGGATGCGCTCGGGAGGCCACCCCTGCCACGGGCCCGGGCGCGCGGGGTGCGGCGGTCGCCGGGGGCGCCCCTGGGTCTTTGTCCGTCCTATCCTAAGTCTAGTCTTATCCTCACGCTTCATATCCAGGTGTTTTTATTTGTTTTATTTTTATTCGTGTCAAGGAGATAAAAGAGAAGAAGGAAATTTGTTTTAACTCCTTAAAAGAAAACAAGTGTAATTAAAGATTAAAAGGCTTCAAAACTAATCAACTTTATTTCATCTATGGTTTCATTTATATTGTGAGAAGGTTCATAATAAACTTTTAATCTTTGGCCATTTACCTTCGAGATGTTACCTTCATCGTCGCGAATGGTTATGGCTCCATGTGGTGCGATGTCGACGACGGTGTATGGTCCCATCCACTTGCTTTTAAGCTTTCCCCCGCCCGAATAATTTCACTCGAGAGTTGAAGAGTAATACCTTGTCTCCTTCTTGAAATGTTTTATCTTTGGATTCGGCGGTCGTGCCATCTTTTTGTTCTTTCCTTGTAAAGTCGGCACTATGGTACGCCTTCTCACGCCATTCCTCTAGCTCGGTGAGTTGTTTTTGTCTATTCCGTCCGGCTAGCTTGACGTCCATGTTCCGGGTTTTGATTGCCCGATGAAGCTCGATGTTCAAGCTCCACGGCAAATGGCGCTTTTTCCCATAGACCATTCGGAATGGTGTCATGCCAATGGGGGTCTTGTAAGCTGTCCCTGTATGCCCATAGTGCATCGGGTAGCTTGTCTTTCCATCCCTTTCCCATTGCATTGACTGTTTTCTGAAGGATGTTCTTGATTTGCTTATTGGATGTTTCCGCCTGGCCACTTGTTTGTGGGTGGTATGGTGTAGCGATGTTATGCTTGGATCCTAACTCCATCGAAATTTTTCTCAAAAACTTTGTCGATGAAGTGGGTTCCTCCGTCGCTCACCACCATCCTTGGGGTTCGAAGCGTGGAAAGATAATCTCATGGAACATTTTCCTAGCATGCTTGGAATCATGCGCTCGACACGGCGGTGCTTCCACCCATTTGGATACATAGTCGACAGCGATGAGGATGTATTCACAATCATAGGACTTTGGAAAGGTCCCATGAAGTCAATACCCCAGACATCGAAGACTTCGACTTGTAAATTGTAGTGGAGGGGCATGGCATTTCATGAGGTAATGCCTCCTTGCGGTTGGCACTTATGACACCTTCGATGAACTCTTTGGTGTCTTGGTACATGGTTGGCCAAGTAGAATCCGCATTGCGGATTTTTGCTTGTGTAACGGAACACGCCATAGTGTCCTCCGTATGGCGCCTGCGTGGCATTTCTCTATAATCTCTTGTCCCTCTTTGGTGGGCACACATCTTCTCAACATCCCGTCGGAACATACCCCAGTAGAGGTGCGGATCGTCCCAGAGGTGGCGTCGGCTTTACGCTTTCAACTTACGGTGGGATTCGCACGGTGGTACATAACCCGAAACCATAAAATTCACAATGCGCATACCATGGGGTTATGTCCTCCACCTTCGGGAGCATGTCGTCGCGTAGGAAGTCATTAATGGGTAGTTCTGCGTGTTAGTGAATTGCAAGCGCGACAAATGATCATAGCAAAGTATTCTCTACTCCCTTCCTATCTTTAATTTCTAAATCAAATTCTTGGAGTAAGAGAATCCATCTTATTAATCTAGGTTTGCGTCTTTCTTAGTGAGCAAATATTTCAATGCAGCATGATCGGTGTAGACAATCACTTTTGATCCCACTAAGTAAGACCTAAACTTATCAATAACAAAACACGACTTGACTAGGAGTTCTTTTTTTCGGTTGTGGCGTAATTCAATTGAGCTCCGGTGAGTGTTTTGCTAACATAGGCAATTGCGTGATGCTTTTATCTTTGGTTTGGCCCACGACCGCACCAAGCTGCATAATCACTAGCATCACACATGATTTCAAAGGGCGTGACCAATCCCGGTGGTTGAATGATTGGTTTGAGATGAGTGCTTCTTTAATGGTAAGAAAAAAGCTTTCATGCACTCATCGGTGAACTCAAAAGGCACATCCTTAGCTAGTAGACTTGTTAACGGTCTCGTGGTTTGTGAGAAATCTTTTATAAACCGTCGCAGTAAAATCTGCGTGGCCCGGGAAGCTACGGATTCCTTTTATGTTCACTTTGGGGAGGTAATTTTTCAATCACTTCGATTTTTGCTTTATCTACCTCAATCCCTCTTTCGGACACTAGGTGACCGAGGACAATGCCCTCTCGGACCATAAAATGACATTTTTCCCAATTAAGTACTAGGTCCTTCTCTTGGCATCGTTGCAAGACTCTATCTAGATTCTCTAGACAACTCTCGAAAGTTTTTTCCATAGACGGAAAAATCGTCCATGAAAACTTCCATGATCTCCTCAATCATGTCTGAGAATATGGACATCATACACCTTTGAAATGAAGCGGGTGCATTACACAACCCGAAAGACATTCTACGGTAAGCGTATGTTCCATATGGGCATGTAAACATGGTCTTGCTTTGATCATCGGGGTGGATGGGAATTTGGTGGTAGCCGAATATCCATCTAGGAAGCGAAGAAAGAGTGTTTCGCTAACCGCTCCAACATTTCATCAATAAATGGGAGTGGGAAGTGATCTTTCTTTGTGGCAGCATTTAGTTTCCGGTAGTCTATGCACATTCTCCATCCCGTGACGATGTATTTGTGGGATTAATTCATTTTTAGCGTTTTTAATTACCGTCATGCCTCCCTTCTTAGGCACTACTTGGACAGGGCTAACCCGGTCAGCGTGTGGAAGCGGGATAGATTATCCCGGCGTGAAGAAGTTTAAGAACTTCTTTCTTTCACGACTTCTCTCATTTCATTATTGAGCCGGCGTTGAGGTTCACGTGAGGGTGTTTTATCCGGGTCAATGAGGGGATACGGTGAGGGCAAATCATTGGGCTAATTCCCTTCAAATCATGTAAGGAATACCCGAAGACAGTTCTATGTTTTTCTAAGACTTTTATCAATTTGGATGACTCCTCTTGAGTTAATTTATCATTGACAATTACAGGAGCATTTTTATCATTATTTAAGAAAACATAGCGTTGTCCTTCGGGAGGGTTTTTAGCTCAATGGGAGGTGGTGTCATTTCTTCTTCTTTAGGGAGATCAATGAAATCATCCATCTCACTAATTTCTTCAATGAAGAATTTGGAGTCTTTTTCTAAAGATTCTTCGGGAGTTTCAAAGGGTATTGTTGACACTACCTCAACGGGCATACATTTGGACAGAGGTTCCACTATTGAATTTTTAGCTTGAGTTATGGGTAGAGTGAAAGTGTCTCTTCCTAACTTTACATCTAAATCCCCCTGTTTTTGGAGGGTTATTCAACAATTTTTCTAGGGGGTGCCCGATTAATATATCAAACTCATCTATATCAAAAATATGAAAATCTAAAGCGAGTTCAATATCATTATTGTGAAGAAT
This sequence comes from Hyparrhenia diplandra, assembly GCA_015847255.1. NCBI lineage: Eukaryota > Viridiplantae > Streptophyta > Magnoliopsida > Poales > Poaceae > Hyparrhenia > Hyparrhenia diplandra. The sequence continues at coordinate 78,435 of JADLZK010009400.1, forward strand.
AACATCATGCAAGTAACCCCAACCCTGGGATAACAGATCGTGTATCATGTCTAAGGGTTTTGATTGTAGGCCACCATTGTTGATCGTAAAAATGGATTAAAGCAAAAGAGTGGGACATTATATTAATGCCTACAGTGGGGTTGTATTGCACATTTTCCCGATTCCTCGTATGTTCAAAGTATAAGGGAAATGAAGGTGCGAATCCGAATTTCTTCGGTCGTCGACTCACTTTCATTAACCCATTCATTACTCATTAGCGTGGTTAACTCCTAATTGATTTTGCAATGATTCTTTACTTAATGGTTCTTTAGGGGTTAATGGAACCGGGGGTCTCTTCACTGATTCGTAATTTGAGGTGTTTCCATAATCGTCAAGAAATACGTCCTCAATGTTTGGAAGATCTCCCAAAAGGGGTTCCTCCACTGGTTCGGGGAAAGGTTTCTCTAAGGGTGTATGTGGTTCAGCAGGTTCGGCCTGAGCCGAAGAAACGTCTTTCGAGATAGACTTGCACTCTACAAGGACGGGTTCAAGAGGAGGAGTGTTTTCTCGGATTTTATCTAAGAGTGCTTCTCCTTCTTCTACAGGTTTATGTGAAAACGAACCGCTGCATTGAGTCTAGGAATTTAAGAGATTCCTTATTTAATCTCGACCAAAAATGTTGCAATAAAACATGTCGGGACAAAGACAGGTCGGGACCAGAGTTTGTTAATGTTGTAAATCTATCCCAGGTTGCTCCTATCTCTTCTTTCTCCTTTTGCTGGAATGAGAGGATTTCGGTACGAAGGGCAACAATTTCGGTGAGAGGGAAGAATGCTAGGCAAAATTTTGCCTGCAGTTCCTCCCAATCCCCATTTACTTTTCCTACGTTATGATCGTACCATTGTATCGCTCTCCCGGTAAGCGAGAAAGGAAACAATTTCCATTTTAAATATTTATGTGGTACGCCTTCAAAATGGAGGCAACCACAGAGCCTGTTCAAATTCCGCAAGTGGTGATATGGATTTTCTCTTTCGAAACCAGAAAAGGGTTGTTCCCGAACCATGGCTAACAAACCTGGGCGGAGCTCAAATCTTGAAGCTGTGATTGGCTTCGAAGAAGATGGGCGTTCTAAGAGCTCGCCCTTTGGAGCAGATAATTTGGAAATGGTGGGTTGCTCCATAAAAAAAAAAATTAAAAAAGAATGGCGAGGGGTAGGGCTCACACCGATAACTAGGTTTCACGGACTATAACGACAACCGTTCCTCGCAACGACGCCGAAATGCTTGTTGGTATTTCTTAGCGTAAGCGACAAAGTCCATAAGCGCACGGAAAGTACCGTTGTAGCACTTCACCTAGAAGTATTCCGGTATCGAATTTCCACAGGGGAACGGAGCTAAGTCCGTTCTTCTAGCTATCAAAGGTCAAGCATAGGAGGTGATCCTAGGAGCGAGGTGTTCTTTCAGCACTTAGGCTAAGTCAGGCTACTACGTATTAATCGAGTATTACTCGGGCATCCGGAGTGCATTTTGGTCCGCCAAGCGATGCCGGCCTCTTGCTCTACTACGCAACCGGGCACGTGGAGGAGTACAATGGGCGAATAGGGGCTGTCACCACCTATCCCCTACCTCACTACCGTGGATTGCGGAGCAAACGAGGGTGATTTATAACTTAGACACCACGCCTCACGTTACTTGTCACTACTCTAGCGTTGGCCGGGAGATCCCGTCTTTATCGGGGTCCTCTACTAGAGCATTTACCACAGGGGCAAACAACGATCCCGTAATTCTCGATAAAATAAATGATAGCGTGAACTTAAGAATGATACTGAAAGTAAGACACGAATAACTTCCGCCAATTAAGTAGAAGTTACCTGTAGAGGTACAAGGTAGGGAGGCGGGAGCCGACAGATCCGGCACTCCGACGGTCGAAAAGACCACGGGGTCGCTACTCCTCTCTTCCTCTCTATCTTGCACTCTCTCTCTCTCCCACTGAGTGTCTTGGCACTCTCTAAACCACCCTGAATGTGAGACTATGAATTGTGTTGGGATGATGCTCTATGGAGGGGTGACCCTCCTTTTATACACAAGTGAAAGGTGGTTTTGGCGGGAAAGTTTGGCGCCAAAACGGTGAAAAACACCTCCATGCACCGCCTCTACTCCTCCGGCCGGGACACCGACCAAGGCGCGGCGAGTTCGGACACCAGCTGCTGCGGGGGCGCCCTGCGGCGGGCGGCCGCCCAGGTTTGGCCCGCTGGTGCCGGTGCCCTTCGCCGTGTGGGCTGCTGGCCTGCTCTACATTGCTCTTCCGAATGCTGCCGGTTGGATTCGTCCGGTTACGGCCTGTCACGTTCTGTAACACCCCAAATTTTTGCATTTTTGACAATAGAATAAAATTATTTATTTATGTATTTTGTGCCCATGAAATATAGGAAAATAAATATTTTTGACAAATTAAAATTTATCATAGGAGTTAGCAACTTTGGGTGTGCATTCATGCTGCCTCATATGATTTATTGTGATGTGTGGTTTTGGTTAAATCTCAAAAAGGTTTGAAAAGTATTTGGAATTTTGTTTAAATAAAAAGAAAAGGTTTATCTTTTACTCTATCTCTCTCTCCTTTTTCTCCTTTAAATCAGCCCAGCTTGCTCTCAATTCCGCCAAGGCAGGCCCAGCGCGTTCCCTCACGCCTTGCGTGCTGTACACGTCGAGGACCCCATAAATAGAAGCCTTTGAGCCATCGTTGTTTCTTTTGTTCTAAACCCTAAAACCAAACCAATCTATTCCCTGATGCAAGCCGCCGAGTTGTTCCATCTACATCGAACGCAGCCGCTGTTAGCCCTAATCTGCCGCCGGCGAGCTCGATCGTTGCATCATGTTGCTGCCGGCAACCGGCTACCAATCCATGGCCAGGAGAGCAGATGAGTCCTACTTGAAGCACCATGCACCATCTTTGTTTTGCTCGTCCAGAAGTGCTGCTCGGTCTGCCCTAAGATGGCTTTTTGGTTGCTGCTGCCGTCGATCATCAGCATGTCCCTTCTAGCTCCGAGCAGACCCAAGCAACCTTTGGTGAGTTCCTCATGGTCTTTTTTGATTCTCTGAACCAGCTGCTGCTCTCGTCCTTCCGACTGTAGTAACCATCGCTGAAGCTTTCCAAAGTCTTGACAAGTATAACTTGCACCGTATCTTGCTAGTAGCTGCTACAATTCCTTTGTGGATCGATCCATCCCATTGCATGCTTAGCTAGCTGACATCATGATGACCTCACATAGGTTTTATTGCCGCTTTCCTTGAGAAAAACAAATCTAAAAATACCATGCTAATATACATATATATCAACCATCCCGTACAAGCTAGTTTTATCTTGCCCTGGTTTGATTAGCAAGCTAGCTGTTCATCGTTGCAAGCACACCCGCCATGCATGCTAGAAATTCCAACATACAGTACGTATGATCAGCACATCCAACCTACGCACTTTGCCTATAGTCTTTGCCATCCACCGTATGGTCTCCTCTTTAAATAATTAGCCATCAGCATATACGTGTGTATGCAGCTTGCTAGGCGCTCATTCCGCATGCTTAACCGTGTGTGTGTCTTCCTGATCCACGTGAAATCCTAGCTGATCCAAGTGTTGATGTCATCGGTGCTAGCTCATGACATCATGATGGCACGGACATGTTTTGTGGCCGTTTCCCTTAACAAAAATAAATCCTCAAATACAATGCAAATACACATGTATATCCATTTAACTATCTTAAGCCATCGTCCATCATTGAATCTATGACCCTAGATTTTCTTTATACTTCTTCTCAACGTCTTTCAGCACGTTGAAATCTGATTTTCTTTTTATTTATTTTATTTCGAAATCAAGTATTTGATTTATTATTTTATTCATGCAAATCTTGTAAAATGCGTATCTTCGTCGTTCTATCTCCGATTTCGGTGATCTTTACGTCTGTGTGATCGCAGAGACGTGTAGAATAGTTTTATGTACTTTTTAAACTGTTTTTTTCCACTGTTGGTGTACTGTTCTAATTGTAGCCTTGTTTGCCATGCATGATTGGATCCAAATGTTTGTCTGTTGCTCATTGGAATCGAGTAGATCGTGAGCTTTATGTTGTTAATCTCGAAGAAGACCGTGATCTATAAGAAGTTGATGAAGAAGGTGTTTTTGGGAAAGCTTTGGAGTTGAAGAAAGGATCTATATTTAAGGCAAGTATAGTTTTGGGATATGCTATCTTTAAACCATGATCTTATGACTTGCTTAATGTTTATGCACTGAACTTTAAATATGGATTGTTGATAACATGGTGCATAGGGCTTAAAAGAGCTATGTTTTGTTTATGATGCTCTTAGCTCTCCATAAGGACTTATCCTTTGGCAAAATCCGGGACTTACCGCATACAGCTATGGGGCTAACATGGCTCGACTTTAGTCATTCGGGGATAGTGTTTACTCGTGTCGGTGGTTACCGAAACGGAAGAGAATGGGTTGTAGCCCTATCGCTATCCGGCATGTTTAGATAACCCCTTTGAAAGGCTTTATATGGCTTTACGGGTGTTTAGGCCTAATTAACCTACTCATTTGGAAACCATAACCCGTAGTGAAAGTGTACACCTCTCAAGCAGAGTTAAAACGATATATCGGCCGTGTTCGCGGTTATGAACGGCCCGGAAAACCGAGGGAAGGATTTACTTTCTATTGTTGATGTTGTTTATGATATTTACGTTGGCTATACATGCTTATTATCTTGTTCATGATTTATCGTTTCATGCTACTCATTACATATGTTATAATGATCATGGGCTTTGGGGTAGATATTGCCTAGCTATATTTGCGGAGTTCGACATGGACTCACTCTTGCTATTCCCCACACCTCAGAAAGAAGTTAGGCTTATGATCAACCAGGTCGGTCGGTCCCTGTGGTGCCTACATCGAGAAGAACAGAGTGTCTTTCCGCTGTCTGCTAGCTGAGATTATGTCTTTCTTGTTAGATTTGTTTTATTTTAAGCATTGTGAATTGATTACCATTTATTTGTAAACTATATGTGAGATTTGACTTTCAGGGCTCACATATAGCATCATCTGGGTTTTGTTCTTAAAACCGGGTGTTCTGATTGGTATCGACTCGTCTTGATCAGGGATTTAAGCCTAGTTAGAATTGGACACATCCTAAGTATAAGAGTCAACTAGAGTTTGGCGAAATAAGGAACATCATGAGGTAGCTCTTGAGGAGACTAATGAAGTGGAGGACGTGCCCTGCCAACCACATGAAAAAGGTGTTACCCTGGATGTCACTACAACCACACCGTGTTTAAGTAGGAGTTTATGCCCCTTATGCAACAAAACGTTAGTAGCGAAAGTTGAGTCTGTGTGGTTGTGAAATTGAAATGTTTAGTTGCTTTGTGCTTATGATTAATGTTTGATTTGGATCTTTGTATTGAGTGCAATGATCTTGTTGGTTTATCCACAATTTCATTAGTTCATAGGCTTAAGGTTTAAGGATTCAGTGTAATAAATAGTCGGGTTGGTTTTCTTGTTTCTGCTCCATCCTGTCTTTTCAGAGCGAACTGTCTTCTTTGGTTTTATACCTCTGCCGTTGGATCATCAAAAATCATGGAATAAATCTGGACAAAAGTAGACTTCCATATCTTTATCTGAGCGCAAGAATCACCTTCATAGCCTGTCTGGTTTGAGAGTTATGAAAATCACAAGATGATGCAACTGTGCTGTCAGGAATCTGGAACAGATTCTGTTGTGTGTTGTTTTCAACCAATTTAAGTGTCGAATCTGGAGAAGAGTTCTATAAGGAAGTTGTAGAGATTTTCATAAGCTTTCCAACGATGTATAGTACACCCTTATTGGATTAATAGAACTTGAGTAATTGATGTTTTACTGCACTGCTATTTTTCTACTCGTGAGGAATTTCAGAAAACTTGTTATTGCCTATGCACGTGAGTTTTCTTGGATATTAGAAGGTCATTAAGATGGATTAACTCACATAGGAGAACATTTAAGCTACCCCTTATTGATCCCCTAGTTAATCCTTTCTTAAGGGAGGTAGCCACGTTGAAGAAGTTGCAAGTTGAAGATTGATATTTTCTAGTTCTTCACTCGGAAGCATATGCTATCTTATGGTTGAGATGTCAACAGTGAGGAAAAGCATCCCTCACTCAAGTTTTATAATTGTTGGAATATTTGCAAGGAGCTTGTGTGTTCATCATGATTGGGTTTGTTTCAAGCTATCACAACACTTTGGAGTTCAATTTTTAACTCAAGGTAAGGTTGCGCTGATATTGGACATTCACAATTGAATACGCGGATACTCTAAGGATGTTAACAATATGCCTTGTCTGGAAAGTGGGATTTAAGTGAAGAATGTTTTCTTCTTGGTTATGATATCTCTAATGGTGGATTTTCATTGAGAACACAAGGGCTGCGTGTTGAGTTGAAGCCGTCCAAGTAGGCCAAGAGTGTTTGTTTGGATTGATACAATTCTCTTGGGTGTGTATTGGAGGCCGATAATATTGGATACTAGAGTTTCTTCTATAACACATATCGGCTAGATCATGGAAGTACTTGAGGTAACATGTGTAGAAGTTTATGCATCAAGTCAACTAAGGAAGCGTGAGTTGGACAACTCGACACTTGATGTGAAGTTAATCGTCGTGGAGCATGAACACGGTGGTATCTCGGAAAAGATTGATGGCTAAGTGAAGCATATCGATTTTGGAGGTACTATTCGCTTGAACACCATGCGGTAGTTATATGAATTTTAAGAGCAATGTCAACGTGGATTATAAGAAATCATGTACTAAGTTGGTCTTGAGTTGCATGTTCTAGATGGACTGAGCTAAACAAATGTTATGCCTTGGAAAAGGTGCTACCATCTAGAGATGTAGAAGTCCTTGTCGATGTCTTTAGTAAAGGATAGTTATGTTAAAAAGGTTCGGATGACAACAAGATCAAGTTGTGTTTGCAATTCGAGTGATGTCACTAACACTATGAAGCTAGTAATAAGTCAATAAAGTTCACTTTAGAACTAGAGGAATCGCATTGGTTATATGGAAGTAACAATAACAAGGACCAAGGAATTGAGTTCAAGTTTGAGTATTTCGACCATAGTCATGTTTGCCGGTTGGAACCTACTTTGGGTCAAGAGAGTCATGTTGGTCATTTGGAAGGTCACCATGATGGTTAAGGTATTTAAAGGTTATGAAAACTACCCCGAGTGTACTCTGGTTGATCTTATCTTAAGGGGGGTAGTGCCTTAAATCTCACGTGCTTGTTTCTCTCAATCTATCTTCAAGTTACGAGTTTATCTTGAAGCTGTGGGTTTGTCTTTTGGATTACCCTACGTTTATGATCACCTATCCTTGCTGAAGCTACTGTTGTTGACCACCGGATGATAGGAACTAGAAGTAAATATACGGAGTTAGAAATTGGATATTAGGGATTGGAAAGTGAAAAAGCGAGAACATGTTGAGGCTTAAGACGTTGCAGTTTGGAATTGGATGAGACGCTTAATCTCAAAAGGGTCATAAAGAACATCGGTGTGAAGAGTGTTCTAGCATCTGTTGCAACAATGCATCTAACAAGTGTGCTAACAATTGGATGTTACTAGAAGTTGGATGAAGTCACTCAGAGTTGTTCAATTGCCTACCTGGAATAAGATAGCAAGTCACTTGGAGTAAGATTATCAGAACAGGAAAAGCAAGGCAACGTCATTACCGAGAAAATGGAATTACTCGAGGAGTGACAACGATTTGTAGACAGAGTATTTCAATATCTTCGATCTTTATCTTCCGAATCTCGGGGACGAGATTCATCTTAAGGGGGTAGATTTGTAACACCCCAAATTTTTGCATTTTTGACAATAGAATAAAATTATTTATTTATGTATTTTGTGCCCATGAAATATAGGAAAATAAATATTTTTGACAAATTAAAATTTATCATAGGAGTTAGCAACTTTGGGTGTGCATTCATGCTGCCTCATATGATTTATTGTGATGTGTGGTTTTGGTTAAATCTCAAAAAGGTTTGAAAAGTATTTGGAATTTTGTTTAAATAAAAGAAAAGGTTTATCTTTTACTCTATCTCTCTCTCCTTTTTCTCCTTTAATCAGCCCAGCTTGCTCTCAATTCCGCCAAGGCAGGCCCAGCGCGTTCCCTCACGCCTTGCGTGCTGTACACGTCGAGGACCCCATAAATAGAAGCCTTTGAGCCATCGTTGTTTCTTTTTTTGTTCTAAACCCTAAAACCAAACCAATCTATTCCCTGATGCAAGCCGCCGAGTTGTTCCATCTACATCGAACGCAGCCGCTGTTAGCCCTAATCTGCTGCCGGCGAGCTCGATCGTTGCATCATGTTGCTGCCGGCAACCGGCTACCAATCCATGGCCAGGAGAGCAGATGAGTCCTACTTGAAGCACCATGCACCATCTTTGTTTTGCTCGTCCAGAAGTGCTGCTCGGTCTGCCCTAAGATGGCTTTTGGTTGCTGCTGCCGTCGATCATCAGCATGTCCCTTCTAGCTCCGAGCAGACCCAAGCAACCTTTGGTGAGTTCCTCATGGTCTCTTTTTGATTCTCTGAACCAGCTGCTGCTCTCGTCCTTCCGACTGTAGTAACCATCGCTGAAGCTTTCCAAAGTCTTGACAAGTATAACTTGCACCGTATCTTGCTAGTAGCTGCTACAATTCCTTTGTGGATCGATCCATCCCATTGCATGCTTAGCTAGCTGACATCATGATGACCTCACATAGGTTTTATTGCCGCTTTCCTTGAGAAAAACAAATCTAAAAATACCATGCTAATATACATATATATCAACCATCCCGTACAAGCTAGTTTTATCTTGCCCTGGTTTGATTAGCAAGCTAGCTGTTCATCGTTGCAAGCACACCCGCCATGCATGCTAGAAATTCCAACATACAGTACGTATGATCAGCACATCCAACCTACGCACTTTGCCTATAGTCTTTGCCATCCACCGTATGGTCTCCTCTTTAAATAATTAGCCATCAGCATATACGTGTGTATGCAGCTTGCTAGGCGCTCATTCCGCATGCTTAACCGTGTGTGTGTCTTCCTGATCCACGTGAAATCCTAGCTGATCCAAGTGTTGATGTCATCGGTGCTAGCTCATGACATCATGATGGCACGGACATGTTTTGTGGCCGTTTCCCTTAACAAAATAAATCCTCAAATACAATGCAAATACACATGTATATCCATTTAACTATCTTAAGCCATCGTCCATCATTGAATCTATGACCCTAGATTTTCTTATACTTCTTCTCAACGTCTTTCAGCACGTTGAAATCTGATTTTCTTTTTATTTATTTTATTTCGAAATCAAGTATTTGATTTATTATTTTATTCATGCAAATCTTGTAAAATGCGTATCTTCGTCGTTCTATCTCCGATTTCGGTGATCTTTACGTCTGTGTGATCGCAGAGACGTGTAGAATAGTTTTATGTACTTTTAAACTGTTTTTTTCCAATTGTTGGTGTACTGTTCTAATTGTAGCCTTGTTTGCCATGCATGATTGGATCCAAATGTTTGTCATTTGCTCATTGGAATCGAGTAGATCGGTGAGCTTTATGTTGTTAATCTCGAAGAAGACCGTGATCTATAAGAAGTTGATGAAGAAGGTGTTTTTGGGAAAGCTTTGGAGTTGAAGAAAGGATCTATATTTAAGGCAAGTATAGTTTTGGGATATGCTATCTTTAAACCATGATCTTATGACTTGCTTAATGTTTATGCACTGAACTTTAAATATGGATTGTTGATAACATGGTGCATAGGGCTTAAAAGAGCTATGTTTTGTTTATGATGCTCTTAGCTCTCCATAAGGACTTATCCGTTGGCAAAATCCGGGACTTACCGCATACAGCTATGGGGGGCTAACATGGCTCGGCTTTAGTCGTTCGAGGGGGGATAGTGTTTACTCGTGTCGGTGGTTACCGAAACGGAAGAGAATGGGTTGTAGCCCTATCGCTATCCGGCATGTTTAGATAACCCCTTTGAAAGGCTTTATATGGCTTTACGGGTGTTAAGGCCTAATTAACCTACTCATTTGGAAACCATAACCCGTAGTGAAAGTGTACACCTCTGCAAGCGAGTTAAAAATCGATATATCGGCCGTGTTCGCGGTTATGAACGGCCCGGAAAACCGAGGGAAGGATTTACTTTCTATTGTTGATGTTGTTTATGATATTTCTGTTGGCTATACATGCTTATTATACTCGTTCATGATTTATCGTTTCATGCTACTCATTGCATATGTTATAATGATCATGGGCTTTGGGGTAGATATTGCCTAGCTATATTTGCGGAGTTCGACATGGACTCACTCTTGCTATTCCCCCACACCTCAGAAAGAAGTTAGGCTTGTGATCAACCGGTCGGTCGGTCCTCGTGGTGCCTACATCGAAGAAGAACAGAGTGTCTTTCCGCTGTCTCAAGCTAGCCGAGGTTATGTCTTTCTTGTTAGATTTGTTTTATTTTAAGCATTGTGAATTGATTACCATTTATTTGTAAACTATATGTGAGATTTGACTTCGGGGCTTACATATAGCATCATCCGGTTTTGTTCTTAAAACCGGGTGTTACACGCCCTCCAAAGCCGCACCGCACAACCCTTCCGAGGGGCGCGCACGCGTACACATAACACCTTGCTTACACTTTCGTCCTCGCTTCATGTAAAAGGGTTAACCCGAAGGTGATATGGCTGGATGGCGAAGGCTTATAAGTTGACTCCACTCTTACTCAACTAGCAAGGTGGTACTAAACATGTGCGCGCAGCACTCATAGGCCCCTACTGGGCCACATCCTTATTGGGCCGGGTGTCACATACACCCCCCTCAAAGGACTCGACGTCCTCGTCGAGCGCCAACTTAACCAGGACCTCCCCTCTTGGCACACGCAACCGTGCGCCCAGGGCCGACACATGTGCCATGCCGTGCTCCATGTCCGCGCCTCGGCCGCACGCGCCGCGGGCCGCGAAGGTCGGCTCGATACCACTTGTAACACCGCCCTCCAAAGCCGCACCGCCCCGACCCTTCAGGAGGCGCCAAGACGCGTACACATAACACCTTGCTTACACTTTCGTCCCTCGCTTCATGTAAAAGGGTTAACCCGAAGGTGATATGGCTGGATGGCGAAGGCTTATAAGTTGACTCCACCCTTACTCAACTAGCAAGGTGGTACTAAACATGTGCGCGCAGCACTCATAGGCCCCTACTGGGCCACATCCTTATTGGGCCGGGTGTCACAGTTCCCCTTGGCCAAAGCACACTTCCTGAGTTGCGTATTGTTCTTTATTTGGCGTACTTTCACCTGTTTCCGTGTTTGTTCCTGCAAAACAAATATTCTCGAATACAAGTGGAACTAGGTGAGTAGTAAATGTTTAGTTAGTTTAAATGGGTTTTATCTCTCTTAATTAGAGTTAAGTTGGCGGTATAAAGTATGTGATAGTGGCCGCCAACACTTAACATCCATCGATGAATGATAAGACCATAAGAGGTTGCCACGGCAATCAATGTGCTTAATTGTAGTCAATCGAGCAAGCGGGTGAGTAGGTGTCAAAGAAATCTTCACCCTCTTTTTGGGTATAACCTTTGGCTACAAGCCTTGCCTTGTACCTCTCAATTGTACCATCGGGCCTAAGCTTTTCATGAAGATCCGTTTGCAACCTATAGGTTGGCGTGACCATAAGGGCGGTCAACAACCTCCCAAGTTCCATTAGACATAATAGAATCCATCTCACTCCCCACGCTTCCTTCCACAAGTCGGCATCGGGGAGAGGAATATGCCTCTCTAATGGTGGTTGGCGTGTCTTCCACAAGGTACACTATAAAGTCATCACCAAAGGATTTTGCAACCCTCGTCTCTTGCTCTTTCGAAAGTGACTGTAGTGTCATCCTCCTCAAGGATGTGCACATGAGAATCCTCGGCATGATCCATAGGAATAGACGGTGCATGCTCATGGGAAATTATAGTCTCATGACTTGTTTCACTAGGTGTATTCTTCATTGGAAATTCATTCTCAAAGAATGTAGCGTCTCTTGATTCCATGATTGTATCAACATACATATCGAGGCACATCAGATTTTATAATTAAGAACCTATATCAGTCTTTGTGAAAGGAATAACCAAGAAATACACAATCAACAGTTTTAGGCCCAAGTTTACGCTTCTTGTTGATTGGCACATTCACTTTAGCCAAGCAACCCCAAGTGCGCAAATATGAGAGATTTAATCTTCTCTTTTCCCATTCCTCAAATGGTGTGATCTCTTTGTTCTTTGTTGGATTTACATTTTAGGACATGACAAGTTTGTCAAAATCGCCTCACCCCACCATTCCTTGGATAATCCCGTTGTACTCAACATGACATTCACCAAATCGGTTAGAGTGCGGTTTTTCCTTTCAAAGAATCCCATTGGATTGTGGTGAGAATGGCGGTGTCCTTTCATGAACAATACCATGTTCCACGCAGAACTCATGAAAAACATTAGAGAAGTATTCTCCACCTCGATCGGACCTTAACCGTTTTATTTTCCTTTCAAGTTGGTTCTCAACTTCAGCTTTATAGGTCTTAAAATAATTAAACGCTTCATCTTTTGTTTTTAAGAGATACACATAGCAAAATCTGGTGGAGTCATCTATAAAAGTGAGAAAGTATCTTTTACCACCTTTGGTCAAAATTCCATTCATTTCATAGAGATCAGAATGAACAAGTTCTAGAGGTGCCAAATTCCTCGCCTCAGCAGCCTTGTGAGGCTTTGCGGGGTTGTTTTGATTCAACACATACATGGCACTTAGACTTTTTGACCAAGTTAAATTTAGGAATTAAATTCAGATTTGCCAACCGCATAAGACGACCCAAAACTTGCATGACAAAAACGTGAATGCCATAAATCCGACTCATCGAAATATCAATGTAATTCACCATTTTATTACACACATCATGCAATGATAAGCGGAACAAGCCACCGCAATCATATCCTTTTTCAAGAAAAGAACCATGTCTCGACACAACACACTTATTTGACTCAAGAACAACTTTGTAGCCATCTCGACATAATAAAGATGCACTAACAAGATTCTTCTTTATGGAGGGCACATCTTCGCACGCTCTTCAATGGCACCGTCTTCCCCGAAGTAAACTTCAGAATGACCGTACCAACACCAAGAACATGAGCACGCGATCCATTTCCCATCAACAAGGCGCCAGACCTCCCGACCTGGTAGGAAGAAAACAAAGACACATCAGCACACACATGAATGTTTACACCACTATCCATCCACCACTCGGGTGAATTACAAACCGAAAGAACAAATGGTAAAGAATCACCATACCCGGATGTTCCATCTCCGCCAAAGATAGTTACAACATTTGCTGATTTCTTGTCTGCGTGAACTTATCGGGGCATTCTCTTGCCCAATGCCGATCACGCCACGGACAAAGCATCCTCCCTTTCCCTTATTGGTATTGTTGTTCTTCTTTTTTAAATTGTGCTTTGTTTGAACAGGCTTGTTTGAGTTCTCTTGTTTGTTTTGTTTTTCTTCTTGTTAAACTTGCGGAATCCGAGTTTCTCTTACGCACCACATTAGCAAAAGAGGTCTCAACACCTTTCCCATTGTCCTTTGCTCTAGCCCTCTCCTCGACATCAAGAGTCCCAATGAGCTCTTCCACATTGAACTCCTAACGCTTATGTTTGAGGGAGGTAGCAAAGTCCTTCCAAGAAGGTGGTAACTTGGCGATTATACCGCCGACCACAAACTTTCGGGCAAAGGACAAGGGAAAAGCTCGAGTTCCTTAGCTAGTGCATGAAACTCATGAGCCTGTTCCACTCTGGTCGGTTCTCAACCATCTTGTAGTCATACAGTACCGCTCCATGAGATACAACTCACTACCGGCATCAAGTAACTCCAAACTTTCCAACAAGTGCATCCCACACTCTTTCCTGTAGGAAGGATGATGTAGCTTTTCTCGGAATTTCGCATCAAGTGCACTTATCACTTTGCACCTCGAAAGAGGTTGTCATCGCCTTAAACTTAGCCTCCTCCGCGAGGGAGACAAGTTATCGAGGCTTGCCCTCGACCGCGTGATAACAAGACATTGCAAGTAAGCCACAATTCCATCTTAGCTTTCCATATCAAGAAGTTTTTACCATCAAAAGGATCATGCCTTAATACAGTGGTAAAACCTCTCGAGAAAAAAAGCCTATAATTAGGTTTTTGGATTGTTAGATAATTAGGCAAATTCCATGTCATTTTAATTCCATAAATTAACATTATGATGATGACATATAAAAGATATTTAATTATTAAAATCATGATATCAAATGTGTACTTAACAACATGGTACATGTGAACCAAAAGCATGTGAAGCATATATGTATCATAAGCATATAAATATAAAACAGGATTGTGACAACCGAAACAATGTAACAAAGCTCTTGAAACATAAAGGCGAGTTGCATATGAAACAGCAAGAATGAGTAACTGAAACATTCGGGCATGGCATATTACTAGCAGCAACAAGCATCAGGAATTTGGTGAAACAATATGACGTAGGCGATGAAAGCAGTTCACGGTAGCATACGAAACACCAAGGAAGAACTAGTGAAACATCTCGCAAACCGAAGCGACGGAAAATAAAGAGAAGATGAACCGAACATACCCTCCGTTGTGCTCCGAGGTTCCAGATCCTTGACCAACTTCCTTCGTCATGCTGAAGAGGATGAAGAGGTCCCTCCACCAGGAAGAAGAGGAAGAAGATGACGACTACCCACGATGAAGACAACGACGAACGGCGACGGTACAACCGAATTGGGCAGTCGCGATGACGCTCCCCAAAAACCTAATTGCCGATCCCTCGTGCAAGGTCTCAAACGGCAAGGGCTTCGGAGGCACCTGCCCTCTCGCTCCTCCGTGCGCGCGGAGTCACGAGATGGGAATGACTTCTTTGCGGCTGAACTGTGATTCTCGTGTTTTTTCGATCAATCCCGAATGATAGCTGAATCCTTCTATTTATCTCTCACCATGGATAACTCAAGAGACAATAGAAGTGAAGGGACAAGGCCACCTTACCAAGGCAAACCAAAAAGCCAAAGGCCACTGTACCCTCAAGGCACCTCACGTGAGAAGGCAAAAGGCCAAAAGGCTAAACCCTTTTCAACTTCTAATCAGGTACAAATAATGCATAATTACACACCATAGAGTTAATTGATTTATTGAATATATAAATGGGTCTAACCCATAATAAATCCAACATATATTAGCTAGATGACCTAATTAAATTTTTTACAAGCTCGAACACTATGCAAAGGTGTTAGTAACTGAGTTGACCCTAATAGTCACTACTTGCCTAGCCTATGCAATACAACGCAAGCCCCTACACAAATCTAGTTGCATGCAGGAACAATAATTAAGCACTTCACACAACACAATCATCTATAAGCTCAACTACTAAGGGTGCCCGCAATGGTTAGCTATTTGGCTAGCTAGATGTGACGTGGCAAGAAAAAAGTAGGAGAGAGAGAGTAGCGACTAGCTACATGTAAATAGCTAGACTATTCTAGATACATTGATTTTGCTATGCACCTAGTTATACACTATGTCTAGATACATAGTAAAAGAAATGGATCTAGAAAAGCCAAAGTGAACTACAATTTGAAACGGAGGTAGTACAAAACAATGTTTATTTTTGTATATCACCTCTACATCAGCAGACTAAATAGCTAGCACTAGCTATTACAATTGTGGACGCCCTAAACAACTAAAGTGGTAGCACAAATAACAAAACGGTTGCACTAAGAATTAAACAAGATAGCTAACTATGACTAGAGAGCTAGTGCAACCAAGCAACAACACAAGCACAGTACCCCCTCCCCCGCGCACAATACTTTTTAGGATTTATTTTTTTTCTTAGCGTGTTTCATGAGAGTTAACGTGTTACCTCTGGTGGAGCCTCTAATTAGTAATAGTATAATCGGTGACCTCTCCTTGTTGATTCATCTATGCAGTGATAGTAGGTCGTTGAACACCGAAAAATATACCACACATGTCGAACACCGCGCACAGACAAAAACAAATAAACAGGCCACAAATGATCAAAGCAATTATATGTTACATTGATATACCCACGTATACATTGTCACAACCCAAATCCATCGGGCCATGGGTAGCGCGCCGGGCGGGGGCACCCTAGCGCTGAGCGTTGTTGCGGGGAAGAAGGGGAACGTGGGGGGCTGCATGGCGGCGCACGGCAGCGGCGGCGAAGGCGGCGGCTCGGGAGAGGGAGCCCGAAGCTTAGGGTTAAACCCTATTTTATTTATTTCTTTCTTGATGCGAAAAGGATAGATCTCCCTTTATATTCATAGGGAGGACTCAACTTGACTCTCAAGTAATCCGGACTCTTCCTAATTTGACTAAACTTAAACCCTAAGTAATGATGATAACGAGGGGGCGGCGGCAGCCGTACAGGGCGCGCGCCCTCCTGGGCCCGGCTGGCCCATCACACGTTGGGGTGTGATATCACTCCCCCCTTTTCACGAGCAGCGCATCCTCGCGCTGCAGCTTTGATCGTTCGTCGATGTGACTCGGGGAAGGAGATATTGCTAGAGTCATGGTGGTTATCGCCCGAGATAGCCCCATGGTGTAGCAAGTGTTGGGCGCTTGCATATGGCTGTAGCAATGGGCCGATGTTGAAGTCGGTGTCGACGACCATGTCGATGTCGAGGAGAACGGCGACGTTTAGGTGCTGCTCTAGGAGGTCGATGTGTTGCAGGTTGGTAGTAGACGTGCTCATCGCTGGAGGTGTCAATGATCACGGTGGTGTTGGCGCCTGGCGTCGTCGGCGTGACGTCGTAGGCGCGCACGTCGGACAACATGGCCGCGTGCTGCGGTGTTGCTGTTAACGTGTCGTCGGGGTTGGCGGCGCCTGTGGGAGCTCCGTTGTTGTCCACAGCGGCGCCCATGGTAGACGCGTCGTTGAGCAGGTTGTCGAACTCGCCGGTGACCTTCATGCGGGCGAGGTGGCCTGCGAGGATAGCGTTGTGGTGGAGCCGGAGGATGGAGTCGTACTTCACCTCGATGTGGTTGGAGATCGCAACCTTGTTAGCGGCGTTCTCGGATCCGAGCGCGTAGACGGTCTCCATGATCAACTCCAGGTAGGGCAGTAGCGGTGTATCCATCTGATCTTGGACACGGTGGTGGAAGCCGATGATCGAGTAGGCTCTGAATACCAATCTGTCACAGCTCAAATCCATCGGGCCGGGGGTAGCGCCGGGGGCGGTCGCGGGCGCCCTAGCACTGAGCGTTGTTGCGGGGAAGAAGGGGGAGCGCAGGGGCGCTGCATGGCGGCGTGCGGTAGCGGCATAGTGCGGCGGCTTGGAGGCGAGGAGCCCGAAGCTTAGGGTTAAGCCCTATTTTATTTATTTATTTCTTGATGTGAAAATGATACATCTCCCTATATTTATAGGGAGGACTCAACTTTGACTTCAAATAATCTAGACTCTTCGTAATTTGACTAAATTTAAACCCTAGGTAATGACAATAACGAGGACGGCGGTAGCGGCGGCCACGCAGGCGCGCACCCTCCTGGGCCCGGCTGGCCCATCACGCGTTGGGGTGTGACATACACCATATTTATAAACCCGGGCCGTATGTGACATACACAGCCGTATCTAGTGTATTTTATGCGAGAAGCTTTGCTTGGGCCGTGTAATATTAACAGTTGTGTGAATGGATCGGATCTCAATATCACAAATAAATGCATTATGTGCAGGCACGTCTGTTTAATGTGTACACAAAAACATTAACAGTTGTACAAAAACAAACAAAACGGATCAAAAAGAATCATCAGATAAGATACACAACAGAAGTGATGATGAAATGAAAAATAAAAAGAAATATATACATCCCTAGCTAGCAGCTCTCCATCTCTCAACAGAAAAGACTGCCACCTGAACGAGGCCAGCACGTCATACATAGACTTGGTATAAATATAACGCAATTCCTCCTCCTCCAAACCACCAAGACGCACGCAGCCACCATATCCATCCCTAGCTAGCTAGCAGCTCTCTATCTCTCAGCTACCTACATAGCTCGGTAGAGGCCCGGCGTACGCCGCCAACGTCCATGGGGAGGGCACCAGCCACCGTCCACGAGATGCGGCGTGCACAGCGCGCGGATGGGCCGGCCACCGTGCTCGGCATCGGCACGGCGAACCCGCCGTTGTGCAGGGCCCAGGACGATTACCCCGACTGGTACTTCCGCACCACCAACAGCGAGCACCTCACCGACCTTAAGGACAAGCTCACCAGGATCTGCAACAAGTCCGGCATCAGGCAGCGCTACGTGCTCATGGACGAGGAGCTGCTAGCCGCCAACCCGGACTTCATCGACCGCACGCGGCC
Organism: Hyparrhenia diplandra; assembly: GCA_015847255.1. Lineage (NCBI taxonomy): Eukaryota > Viridiplantae > Streptophyta > Magnoliopsida > Poales > Poaceae > Hyparrhenia > Hyparrhenia diplandra. Next base: position 96,842 of record JADLZK010009400.1, read on the forward strand.
GTCCCTGGACGAGCGCGTGGACATCACCTCCGTGGCCGTTCCGGAGCTGGCTGCCACCGCAGCCACCAAGGCCATCGCCGAATGGGGCCGCCCGGCCACCGACATCACCCACCTCATCTTCAGCACCTACTCCGGCACGCGTGCCCCGGGCGGCGACTACCACCTCGCATCCCTGCTGGGCCTCCGCCCCACCGTGTCCCGCACCAGCCTCAACCTCCACGGTTGCTCCGGCGGGGCGCGGGCGCTCCAGCTTGCCAAGGAGCTCGCGGAGAACAACCGCGACGCGCGCGTCCTCGTCGCATGCTGCGAGATCACGCTCGTTGCCTTCGGCGGGCCAAATGATGGCTGCGTTGACAACATCATCGGCCAGTCCCTGTTCGGTGACGGTGCCGGCGCAGTCATCGTCGGCGCCGACCCTGTCGCCCCCGTCGAGCGTCCACAGTTCGAGATGGCGTTCGCGTCACAGACGACGATACCAGAGACCGAGGACGCCATCTCCACGCAGATGAGCAAATGCGGAATGAAGTACCACATCTCCAACAAGGTGCCCCGCCTGATTGAGTCCAATGTGGAAAGCTGCCTTGTCGACGTGTTCCACACGCTCGGCCTCAGTGTCGCATCGTGGAATGACCTCTTCTGGGCGATCCATCCCGGTGGTCGTGCCATCCTTGATAGCATCCAAGGGGTGCTCGGTTTGGAGGATGGAAAACTGGCGGCGAGTCGCCACGTGCTCAGCGAGTTTGGCAATATGAGTGGCACCACAGGGATCTTCGTGCTCGATGAGTTGCGCCGCCGTCAGGCAGCAGCGGCCAAGCAAGGAGCGGAAGGCCCAGAATGGGGAGTGATGATTTGTTTTGGACCAGGAATCACAATCGAGACCATGGTGCTCCACTCCCCTAGCAACCGAAAACCGATGGAGGGAAATTAATAATTCAATCATCTACCAAAAAGATACTATGACTTCTATATATATTCAGAGTATCTTTATCTAAAAAAAATATATATTCAGAGTATAAAACGTGGTGTAAACTATAAACCCTGCAAGGTGGTGTGTCAAATTTGTAATCTTTACATTTACCTTATTGCTTTCGTGCCAATTCTCTTTTAAAAATATTGTATTTGTGCGTACACAGTGTAATATTAAAAAGAGAAAATATATGAGTTCGTCGTCGCTTTCTTCCATATCGGCCCATTCAACTCTCCTTTTGTTGCATCCCTCCGTTTGAGCCCTCTTGTTACACTACACCACAACCCATCTATAGCGTCCTACCGATGGTCGGTCGCTATACGTCCGACTTAGCCGGTCACAATAAATGGCGACGATGGGGGTTGTTGGTTGCATCCGGACTTCGCCGCGATTGTGGGAGGGGCGCGTCGATAAGCTTCCCTCTCTTGCTAGTCGCTGCGCCACACCGCGGCGGACTCACCCATGATGGAGGGAGGCGCGCACCGGCAAACATCCATGCCCAAATGAGAGGAGGTGCCGGTTGCCGCCACACCACACGGAGCCGCTACCGGACTCACCCGTGAGGTGGGAAGTGTGCGCCGACACCACCAGCACGCTGTCACCTAGGATCTTGTCAAGGCCAACACCATCGCTCTAGCCATATAGCATTGTGTCCTCCTGAATTTGGCGGAGAAGACCCTCGGTAGATAGAGAGCAGCACATAAGGGAGGGCACCCACGAACATGCAGCTCTGCCATCGGCAGGCCCATGGCCAAGCAGTGTGAATTGTGCCGCTGTTGGCACCTGCACACAAACAAGAAGAATACGGGCATGCAGCCCCACCACCGGCATGCCCACAGCCAAACTGCATGCCCCGTGACGCTACAGGACCACCGAGATCAGTCTCAAGATGGAGTCATCGTAGCACAGGAGTTGACAATGCGCCGAAGTCGACCCCCTGCTACCACGCCGATGACCACTGAACCACGCCTCGCTGCCAGCCCATGCTGCCAGTCAGCAGAACGGTCACCAGAGCCCGGATCTAGGCATGGGGGAGCCAGATCTGCCCACACTGGCACTGGATGCGCCGCCGGCCGGCACCATGGTGACCGCACCGACTCTGCTCACGGAGCTCCACAGGAGAGTGGGAGGAAGACAGCCCCACCACCGCCATCCTTGCCATCCTCTGGACCTCCAGCGTTGAGTCGCCCCCGAGGACGAACGAGCAGCGGGCAAGGCGGCGAGGATGGCCCCCGAAGGCGGTGGCAAAGCTGTTGACGGAGAGGAAGGTTCGATCGGATGTGATCGAACAATCGGTGGGGTGGGTTTGGTGTCCGGCTAAAGGAGTCTCGTGCAAGGATCTTGAAGATAACATCTTTGTGATCACGTTCAACCAACCTTCAGGGCTCCGAAAGGCGCTGGATGAGGGGCCCTTGACTATCTCCAAAGAGTTGCTGATCGTGACGGATTTTGATGAGTCCAAGTCGGGGGAGGAACATGATTTCAATTCCGTCCCGATCTAGATCCGAGTGGAGCGCCTCCCGTTAGGTCTGATGAATAGGCGGTGGCTCAAGCCATTGGTGATGATGTGGGGCTCGTTCATGGAGGCGGCGTTGACGGGGATGGCTCGGCGGTAGGCCGTGCTCGAGGATTAAGATCCGTTTGGATGTGCGTAAGTTTAACTGCGAAGAGGGGTCATGGTTGATCTTGGGGAAGATAGAGGCGAACACTGGTGCCCATTATCATATGAAAGACTACTTGACTTCTGTTATATTTGTGGCATCATCGGTCACGTGGATCGGGTGTGTGCTAAGAAGCTAGGGAAGGATGAGTCTGCTTTGTACAGCCGGGAGCTGAGGTATGTTCCACCTCGGAAACCTCTGGGCTTCAAGCAGCAGGAGGGAGGGAGTCGGCCCGGTGGGGAGAGGAGGGGGTTCGGGGTCATGGCGCTCTAGTAGGTCTAAGGAAGAAAGATCAAGGTCTGATGGACCAACTTGGAGGAAGGATGCCATCACGGGTGAACCGCAGGTGCTGTTAGAGGGAAAGAAGAAAGGGGAGGAACAGGAGGTCACGAGCCCTCTCAAAAAGCCTCAGGAAGCAGCGTATGGTGTTGGGGGAGCAAAAGCAGTACTATTCTAGGAGGAGCAGGAGGGTGGTGCCTCGGCGACGGGCGGGACGTAGAGGAGGCGGGGGAAAATAGCAAAAGCAAACAGTACCATGCACGTAAAGGAGATGGAGGTAGGGCTTGGGAGTGAGAAGAGCAAGAAGGGTGGTAAATTTAGGAGAATCCAGAGGGCTGGTGCGGTGCAGTCCGAGGGCGTGGGCGTGTCCAGCAGTGAGAAGAAGAGGAAGGTGGATGATGACGCCATGGAGCTGGATGCTCAGGGCGACAGCAAGAAGGTGAAGGATCCATTGGCAATTGAGGAGGTGATGCCTGTAACTACTCCTTTGGCGGGGCTGTCGGTACAGCCCTGCGAGAAGCAATGAAGATAGTCGCCTGGAACTGTCGTGGTTTGGGGAACGCCGCGACAGTTCGTGGCCTTCTGGATGTCCAGAAGGTTGAGGATCCCGACATCCTGTTCTTGTCCAAGACGAAGATGGTCGAGAGCAGGATTGACGGTTTGCGGTGGAAGCTGGGTTTGACGAACATGGTGGTGAAAGATTGCTCGGAGACCCATGGTGGGGGTCTGGCACTCTTCTAGCGACGTGGAATCAATGTGCATGTGCGCGGTGTGTCTCGCCGGGCGTACATCGATGCGGACATGACAGAGGAGGACGGTTTTGTGTGGAGGTTAATCGAGTTCTATGGTGAGCCGGAAGACAAGCTTACGTCCCGAGAGCACTCCGGGTGCTAAATGCCTCGAGATAGAGACCTTGGGTCTGTCTGGGGGATTTCAATGAGATCTTGCTATCTTGCGAGAAGGAAGGAGGCCCGCCGAGACAACAAAGCTGCATGGATCGCTTTCGTGAAGCTTTGGAGGATTGTGACTTGGCGGATTTGTGGTTGATCCATACATATGGCGTAATAATAGCCACAATAGCTCTCTCTATGTCAGAGAGAGGCTTGATAGAGTTGTGGCCAATAAAGATTAGACGTCAAGGTTCCCGATGTATCATATAATAAACGGTGAACCGCGACATTCCGATCATCGTCCGGTGATTGTGGACACTAATCCCCCGAGGAATGTGGGTGATGGGCGGGGTGGTCATACCTTTCATTTCGAGGCGGGGTGGGTGGATGAAGAGGGTGTGTGCTGTAATTGTAGAAAATGCCCGGAAAACGGCAATGGAGGCGGGGAGACCGAGTGGATGGGCTGTCAAAATGGTGGCGAGCGAGCTAGGGTTTGGGGAAGAAATGTGCTAGGGGCTGGAGAAAAATATTAAAAAGGACTAAGAGGGCTTGAGGAGGAGTGTAGGAGAAGAACGGTGGATCTTTGAAGCAAGTGGAAAGGGAGCACATGTTGCGCTTCAAACTAGAAAAATTGTTGGAGAGGAAGGATTTGTATTGTAGTCAAAGGACAAAGGTGCACTGGTTGAGAGATGGTGATCGAAACACTCGTTTCTTTCACCGAGTTCGCGTTGGAGCGAAGCGGCGTGGCCGAATCTCTAGGCTAGTTAAGGAGGATGGAGTGGTGGTGGAAGATGCGAGAGGGTGTGAAGAATCATATTTCTAACTTTTATACCATCTGTTTCTGCCACAACAGGAACCCGAATGGAGGAACTCTTGCGGCATGTACCGGGCCGAGTCTACGAGGAGATGAACTCCACCCTCCTTCGACCGTTCATCTGGCCGAGGAAGTCAAATCCAGGTTAGAAGCTATCGGTGATCTCAAAGCCCCAGTGCGAGATGGTATGATTTCCTTGTTTTACAAGAAATATTGGGAGATTGTGGGTGAAGATGTTACGAGGGAGGTCCTAGCTTTCCGAACGTGGGTGGACTGCAAAGCATGGATGGAATGAAAGCGTGATAGTTCTAATCCCCAAAGTACGAGAACCCATCGAGTCTAAAAAGATCTCAGGCCCATTAGCTTATGTAACGTGTTATACAAGATTGCAACTAAAGTACTAGCTTCTCGATTGAAACCTCTTCGGATGATATCATATCACCGAACGAGAGTGCATTTGTCCCGGCAGGCTCATCGACAATGTCTTGGTGGCATATGAACTCACACATTATTTGCGAGAATAGGAGGAGTGGGAACGATGGGTATGCTGCCCTAAAACTAGACATGAGCAAGGCATATGACAGAATTGAATGGCACTTCCTGGAAGGCATGATGCAGCGCTTAGGCTTTGATGCTCGATGGATAAACCTAATAATGCGGTGTGTCGGGAGTGTCTCATACCGGATCGGGGTCAATGGTTCAGCGACAGATGAAATCAGTCCCTCAAGGGGTCTAAGACGGGGGATCCCCTCTCCCCTACTTGTTTTTTGTTATGTCTGAGGGCTTTTTCAAGTTTGCTAAATGAGGCCGAAAAGAAGAGGAGAATTGGAGGGGGTTACTATATGTCCGAATGCACCGAGCATTACTCACCTTCGTTTCTTTGATGATTCCTTGCTACTCCTAAAAGTGAATGACAGGAATGCAAATCATCTGCAACACATACTGCAACTATGTGAGGGGCACAAGAGAAGTCCTCTATTTTGTTTAGTAAGAATTGTGATCAAGCCAAGAAGGTACAGTTCATGGAGGCACTTGGTCTATCCAAGGAAGCAAAGAATGGTAAATACTTGGGGCTGCCTGTTTACATGGGCCGGTCTAGAGCAAAGATGTTTGCATATTTGAAGGAGAGGGTGTGGAAGTGCATCCAAGGGTGGAAAGAAAAACTTCTGTCGAAGGCGGGCAAGGAAGTTCTGATTAAAGCAATAGCTCAAGCAATGTCGAGCTATGCAATGTCATGTTTTGATTTAACAAAGGGCTTGTGTGATGAGATCAGTTCATTGATATGTCGCTTCTGGTGGTCACAGCAAGAGAACGAGAAGAAACTTCATTGGGTCTCCTGGCAAACTCTCTTGAGCCGCAAGGACAAGGGTGGGTTGGGTTACAGAGATTTACACCTCTTCAATCTAGCCATGTTGGCACGCCAAGGGTGGAGGCTACTGCAGGAGCCAAACACACTGTGCGCCCGACTGTTGAAGGCCAAATATTGGCCGGATGGGAACTTGCTTGCTGCAAAAAGAGGGACCGGGTATCTCATACACATGGCGAAGCTTACTCCAGGGAATCAAAGCGTTGGAGAATGGACTCATATGGAGAATCGGTGATGGTTCTACTGTGAGGATATGGGAAGACCCATGGATACCGGCTGGGTGTAGTAGGCATCCAAGAACGCCACGGCAACATACGGTTCTGTCAAAGGTGTCTCACTTAATCGACCCATACACGGGCACCTGGGATGTAGAGCTGCTAAAGGACCTGTTTTGGGAAGAAGATGTGCTGAACATATTAGCTATTCCGGTTCATGTTGATCGGGAAGACACGGTAGCCTGGCACTTTGACAAGAAAGGTGTTTTTTTCTATTAAATCGGCATATCATGTGCTTGAAGACAAAGCCGAGGGGGAGAGGACCCGCCAGACAGGTGAACCGTCGATGGTGCAGACCAAAAATCGTAAGAAGATGTGGAGACAAGTTTGGCGGCTGGATGCTCCTCCAAAAATTAAACAGATGGTTTGGCGAGTTGCTCATAATAGCTTGCCATTGCGTATGAATATTAGAAGAAAGGGGATCAAGCTGGATACAAGCTGCCCAGTCTGCACTCGTTTTGATGAAGATGGTGCACACTGCTTTTGAAATGCAAAGAGGTTCGCAAGTGTTGGCGTGAACTCGGGCTGGAAGTCTATCGACTGAAGCTCCTGGAGGCCGCATCGGCTCTTGAGTTTGTTCAAGAAGTGGTGAATTTGAGACATGACATATGCACCAGGGTCGTCGTGCTCCTATGGCGGTGGTGGTGCGTGAGGAATAAAGTTAATGTGGGCGAGCTTATGCCCTCACACCAGGAGATTGTGAGCTCGGTCCTGAATATATCACAGGATATTTTGCATGCTAAGTATAAAGGCGAGCACCGGGTTGCTTCCATGGTTCAGACTTGGTGCCCTCCGCGAGAAGATGTCCTGAAGATCAACGTCGATGGTGCATTCAGGTCTGATCCGGCTACTGGAGCGTGGGGCTTCATCATCCGCGACCACGAAAGGCTCTGGAGTAGTGGCTGGGGCTGGTAATCTAGGTCCCACGCACAATGCTCTGGTGGCAGAAACGATGGCGATGAAACAAGGCCTGGAGGCGGCGCTGCACTTCGGTATTTCGAAGGTGATTATTGAAACAGACTCGGTTGAGCTAAAGGAGGCAGTAACCTCCTCGGATTTTGATCTAGCGTGTGCAGGAGGGCTTTTCCAGGATATTCGTAACCTGATGGATGATTTCCTTAGCTTGTGTGTGTTTAAAATTCCTAGAGTTTGTAATAATTGTGCTCATGAACTTGCTCATATGAGCTCGAATTGGGACCCGGGTCAGTTCCATATCTGGGCTGATCCCCTCCCGGAGTTTGTAACCGATTGGATGGCTCGCGATCTGGCTGAGCATCGTGTTAATGCAAGGCAGTAAGCTGTTTGCAGGATAAAAAAACACTTTCTTCCCTATCCGTCCATTCAACTCTCCTTTTCTTGCATCCATCAGTCTGATCCCTCTTGTTAAGAGCAAAACCTGCGGTATAGAGGTTGCCCTATATATCTAAAATATATAGCTAATTCATATCCATGGACTATAAGGTGAATTGCTAGATTAGCCTCTTAATTATCAGCGTGATTTATTATTGTACTTCAGAACAAGTTTATTCTTATCCAAGCAGTGTGGGGAGTCCTGTGGTCTTTAGGGCTTGTAGTTCAATGATAGGACGGTCCAGTGGGACGCTACCCACCAGGGATTAAATCCTGGTGCTCGCACCTTTTTCTGAGATTTTCCCAGTATTCACCGGCGTTAGGCATTCAGTGGTAAGCGACGTTCCCGTCGACGACGAGGCGCCAATGGTGACTTCGGGAATCTCCAGATCTGCCGGGTGCAAGGTGCTCATAGGGGTATGGTTTGCGACGTGTGTATTCATAGGGAGAGTGTGTGCGTGCGTTTTGTGAGTGCCTACGTTGAACTGTGTAATTCTCAAAAAAAAGGAAAATAGGTGGAACAAAAGAATAAAAAACAGAAAAGGAATGGTACAACAATTATTAAAAACAGGAAAATAGGTCCAACAAATTAAATAAAAAAGAATGGAACAACAATATTGCCTTTCACGAGTACCAATACAAAAGACTAGTGTCCTAGAGCTCTTCTCTTTCACAAGCATTTGACTATACCCTTCAGGAAAGTTAAATCTTTACGTAATTCTCGTTTGCTTGATCATGCACCTTCGTCTTTCCAATGTTGCCTTTGCTCAGTTCAACATTCCGTAGCAGTTGATTGATAAATCAAAACACAAGGTATTTTTGTTTCTCCTTAAGGATTCACTAAAGACCAAAAATCTTCTTAACTGCAAAATGATTGAGCTACAGTCTTATAACCTTGTACTCTGCACATCCACACACTGTTTTAGAGCACTTGTTTTCATACTATCCTTGCGCAAGAGGTTGTTAGCAGTTGGAAAGAGCAAGGTTTGAATTAATTTTATAATGACAGGTGTGGTTATTTTATATACAAATTTAGGGGTTATTTTAAATTAATTACCTTTCATAATGACAAAAGTGGGTAATTTAGATGCAAAATTAAGGGGTTACTTTATATATTTTTCATAATGGCAGAGGTGGGTAACTTTTTTTTTTTTTGTAAATTGCAATATCCTCTAATGGCTGTTATGAACGATATAATCAGAGCAACCTAATTAAAGGCATGTTTGTGAGAACTTTATTGGAATTAATTTTTGCCTACCGTGTTTCATTAGTGTTAACGTGTTACCTCCTGTGGGTCCTCTAATTAGTAATAAGATAGTTATTGATCAGTGGCCTCCTCATTGTAAAGATGGTCGGAATTAATTTTCATACTATCCTTGCACATCCACGCGCTGATTTGAATTAATTTTTATAATGATAAGATGGCCGGAATTGATTAGTGACTTCTTGAATGTGGCGGAGTATTATGATTAGCATAGAGTTTATTCCAAGCCATCTGCACCCAGGCGATATCTGTATGATTGTAAAATTTGTCTAGGAATTTCATAAGCAGAGGTTTGTTTTGAGTTTCAATATCAATGATACACAGCCGTATCTAGTGTATTTTATGCGAGAAGCTTTGGTTGGGCCGTGTAATATTAACAGTTGTGTGAATGGATCGGATCTCAATATCACAAATAAATGTTTTATGTGCAGGCACGTCTGTTTAATGTGTACAAAAACATTAACAGTTGTACGAAAACAAACAAAACGGATCAAAAAGAATCATCAGATAAGATACACAACAGAAGTGATGATGAAATGAAAAATAAAAAGAAATATATACATCCCTAGCTTGCAGCTCTCTATCTCTCAACAGAAAAGACTACCACCTGAACGAGGCCAGCACGTCATACATAGACTTGGTATAAATACAACGCAATTCCTCCTCTCCAAACCACCAAGACGCACGCAGCCACCATATCCATCCCTAGCTAGCTAGCAGCTCTCTATCTCTCAGCTACCTACCTAGCTCGGTAGAGGCCCGGCGTCCGCCGTCAACGTCCATGGGGAGGGCACCGGCCACCGTCCACGAGATGAGGCGTGAACAGCGCGCGGATGGGCCGGCCACCGTGCTCGGCATCGGCACGGCGAACCCGCCGTTGTGCAGGGTCCAGGACGATTACCCCGACTGGTACTTCCGCACCACCAACAGCGAGCACCTCACCGACCTTAAGGACAAGCTCACCAGGATCTGCAACAAGTCCGGCATCAGGCAGCGCTACGTGCTCATGGACGAGGAGGTGCTAGCCGCCAACCCGGACTTCATCGACCGCACGCGGCCGTCCCTGGACGAGCGCGTGGACATCACCTCCGTGGCCGTTCCGGAGCTGGCAGCCACCGCAGCCGCCAAGGCCATCGCCGAATGGGGCCGCCCGGCCACCGACATCACCCACCTCATCTTCAGCACCTACTCCGGCACGCGTGCCCCGGGCGGCGACTACCACCTCGCATCCCTGCTGGGCCTCCGCCCCACCGTGTCCCGCACCAGCCTCAACCTCCACGGTTGCTCCGGCGGGCGCGGACACTCCAGCTTGCCAAGGAGCTCGCGGAGAACAACCGCGACGCGCGCGTCCTCGTCGCATGCTGCGAGATCACGCTCGTTGCCTTCGGCGGGCCAAATGATGGCTGCGTTGACAACATCATCGGCCAGTCCTTGTTCGGTGACGGTGCCGGCGCAGTCATCGTCGGCGCCGACCCTGTCTTCCCCCGTCGAGCGTCCACAGTTCGAGATGGCGTTCGCGTCACAGACGACGATACCAGAGACCGAGGACGCCATCTCCACGCAGATGAGCAAATGCGGAATGAAGTACCACATCTCCAACAAGGTGCCCCGCCTGATTGAGTCCAATGTGGAAAGCTGCCTTGTCGACGTGTTCCACACGCTCGGCCTCAGTGTCGCATCGTGGAATGACCTCTTCTGGGCGATCCATCCCGGTGGTCGTGCCATCCTTGATAGCATCCAAGGGGTGCTCGGTTTGGAGGATGGAAAACTGGCGGCGAGTCGCCACGTGCTCAGCGAGTTTGGCAATATGAGTGGCACCACAGGGATCTTCGTGCTCGATGAGTTGCGCCGCCGTCAGGCAGCAGCGGCCAAGCAAGGAGCGGAAGGCCCAGAATGGGGAGTGATGATTTGTTTTGGACCAGGAATCACAATCGAGACCATGGTGCTCCACTCCCCTAGCAACCGGAAACCGATGGAGGGAAATTAATAATTCAATCATCTACCAAAAAGATACTATGACTTCTATATATATTCAGAGTATAAAACGTGGTGTAAACTATAAACCCGGTAAGGTGGTGTGTTAAATTTGTAATCTTTACATTTACCTTATTGCTTTCGTGTACGGGCTTCTAGCCCCTCCAATTCTTTTTTAAATATTGTATTTGTGCCTACAGTGTAATATTAAAAGAGAAACATTTATGTGTTCATCAACACTTTCTTCCCTATCCGTCCATTCAACTCTCCTTTTTCTTGCATCCATCCATCAGTCTGATCCCTCTTGTTAGGCCAGTCTCAATGGAGAGTTTCATTGCACTCTTTCGAAGACTATAAGGGCAGCCACAACGCAGGCAGGACGCACTGTTAGCCTCAGGAAAAAATGCTGCTCCACGTCGTAGAGCTACAACCAAGGCAAAAATTTCTCCAATCGAGGCAGACTTCATCTTTCTATCCATGTGGTCCTACCATGACCTCGTGCCCCCTGTCTTTATTCTCGAGAATCCGCTTGCATGTGTTTTTCTCTCTCTAAAATGGTCCCAACGAGTACTGCCTCATCTCCACATCACTGCTCTAGTGTGCTGCTTCCTCCTTACGTCGGTCGAGGCTATGGACTCCCTCTGCAGGAGTCTCCGGCTCCCCTGCGAGGCTACAAATCCACATGACATGGAGGCATGCTGGGGACGTGGACTCTAGGGCAGGACGACAGGTTGGAGCGTTGGAGAAGGCCTAAGATGAAATGAAACTTAGATGAAACACCCTCCCTCAATGCAAAGTTTCATTCTAAAGTTTCATATGCATTTAATTCCATGACTCATAGAGAGTTGGTATGTGTGCCAAAAGAGTTTCACCAAGATGAAACTTTTCCCTTCTCTCTCCTCAGAGTTTCATGCAAAAAGTGAACTTTTGCTGATGTGGCACCCTATTTAATGTGCATGAACCGCCTATGAAACTCCCATTGAGACTGGCCTTAAGAGCAAAACCTGCGGTATAGAGGTTGCCCTATATATCTAAAATATATAGCTAATTCATATCCATGGACTATAAGGTGAAATGCTAGATTAGCCTCTTAATTATCGGCATGATTTATTATTGTACTTCAGAACAAGTTTATTCTTATCCAAGCAGTATGGGAGTTTTCCTGTGGTCTTTAGGGCTTGTAGTTCAATGGTAGGACGGTCCGGTGGGACGCTACCCACCGGGGATCAAATCCGGTGCTCGCACCTTTTTCTCGGGATTTTCGGTATTCATCGGTGTTAGGCATTCAGCGGTAAGCGACGTTCCCGTCGACGACGAGGCGCCAATGGTGACTTCGGGAATCTCCAGATCTGCCGGGTGCTCAGCCCTTCGAAGGTGCTCATATGGGTATGGTTTGCGTACGTGTATTCATAGGGGAGAGTGTGCGTGCGTTTTGTGAGTGTCTACGTTGAACTGTGTAATTCTAAAAAAAAAAGGAAAATAGGTGGAACAAAAGAATAAAAAACAGAAAAGGAATGGTACAACAATTATTAAAAAACAGGAAAATAGGTCCAACAAATTAAATAAAAAAAGAATGGAACAACAATATTGCCTTTCACGAGTACCAATACAAAAGACTAGTGTCCTAGAGCTCTTCCCTTTCACAAGCATTTGACTATACCCTTCAGGAAAGTTAAATCTTTAGGCAATTCTCGTTTGCTTGATCATGCACCTTCGTCTTTCTAATGTTGCCTTTGCTCAGTTCAACATTCCGTAGCAGTTGATTGATAAATCAAAACACAAGGTATCTTTGTTTCTCCTTAAGGATTCACTAAAGACCAAAAATCTTCTTAACTGCAAAATGATTGAGCTACAGTCTTATAACCATGTACTTTTGCACATCCACACTCTGTTTTAGAGCACTTGTTTTCATACTATCCTTGCGCAAGAGGTTGTTAGCAGTTGGAAAGAGCAAGGTTTGAATTAATTTTTATAATGACAGGTGTGGTTGTTTTATATACAAATTTAGGGGTTATTTTAAATTAATTACCTTTCATAATGACAAAAGTGGGTAATTTAGATGCAAAATTAAGGGGTTACTTTACATATTTTCATAATGGCAGAGGTGGGTAACTTTTTTTGTAAATTGCAATATCCTCTAATGGCTGTTATGAACGATATAATCAGAGCAACCTAATTAAAGGCATGTTGTCAGGTTCTAGCTAGATTGGGCCGGAACCGACACGTGAATTGGGGATTGGGAAGAGAGGAGGAGGAAGGGGGCAATGGTGGCGGCGGTGGAGCGGGCGGCTGCGGCCGCGCCGGCCGTGGAGGTGCGGCGGCGGCTGGCCGGGGGCGCGGGCGGGCACGCGAGGTTGCGGGCGGGGGCGGGGCGGGCGCGAGGGGGAGAGGGGAGGCGGGGGAGATTGGGATAAAATTCTTTATTTGCTTGTTACCCCGAAAGATTACAGACCCTTACTTATATAGCCCGGCTAGTGGGACTTGTATCGCAAGCAATCTCTCTAAAGGTTTCCTTATAGATTGGAATACCTTTTACAAGTATATCCTATTTATTTATTCCCTAATAAGGGTCTCCCTTATAGATGAGATATCCTTGCACACCAAAACGCCTAAAGATAATCCTAGATATTTTCCTCCTTTATTCCCGAATTAATTGCCGAAGAATCCGCGGAAGGGAGGAGGAGGGCGGCGGGGGGGGCGCGAGCAGTGGTGGGCGGCGCGCCGGCCCCCCAGTGGGCTGGCGGGTTTTGCCCTTACAGGCTCGATTTCTGGGTCATGACATCTCCCCTTCTCCGGCCGGCGCGTCCTCGCGGCTGGATGAAAGTCCATTCGGTGACAGGGGTGGAGATCAAGCGCCTGGAATGATGAGCTCAACTGCGGTATGAGTCGACTCGCACCGGGTTCACGAGGATCATGTTCTCCCCGGCTCGCTTTGGGTCAAACTCCGGGAGGTAGTGAAGGTTGCCGATGTAGCCGTGGTAGATGTACCGGTGAACAGCACGTCCCTGCTGTGAAGCTGTCTGACGACGGGCCGCCAGTAGGAGCTCCCTTGGAACGCCCACCTCAAGGTGTTGATGCACCATGTCGCGGGGTGGGCTCTCCAGGAACAAGAAACGCTCGTTGGGAGGAGCATTGACGAAGAGCGGAAGTAGACGCGGATGATGGTGATGTCGCAACAGTAGGAGGAGTAGCGGCCAAGTTCAACATCGCACCGTACATGAAGGAGCCGGCGTCGAGCGAGAGAGGGTGAGAGCTGGTGGACACCCCTCTCGCATCGTAGGCGATGTGGACGTTGTCGATGGTGAAGAAGAGGCGATCCATGCCGTCGAGGAAGACGACCCTGGCCGGGCCGACGTGGTGGCGCCGCGGCCACATGCCACCCAATAGGATGGCGGTCGGTGCAACTGAAGTTGGCTCGGCGTGTAAGCTCCCAAGGCAAGGAAGTTCGTCCCTACGAACTCCGCCCGAAGCAAAGCCTCTAGCAGATCCGGCAATAGTGGAGAGGAAGCCGGGAGGTAGAAGCGGCCGTCGAAGAGGAGGAGGAGACCCTCCTCCGGCGTCCATCTTTGGAGCGGCGTCGCCCCGTGGTGACGTCGAGGGCGATCGCGGCGAGGTGCCGATCCTCCAATGTTGCTGGCGTGAGTTGGACAAAGACTCCGGTGGATGTGTCGTAGAGGTCCAAGGCAGTCGCATGCCTTGAACGTTTCCCAAGCCGAGTTGTAGCAGTCCGGACGCCGGCGAAGATGCGACTGGGAAGGCCGGGGCGGGCGCCCTGCGCTAGGGGTGGAGCCGATGTGAACGTGTTTTGGGCGACCGCCACGGTAGTCGCAGCTCGTGGGTCGCGAAGTCCCACGTCACTCGCCCCAGGCTGGCCAACCAAGGCATGCCAAGGATGACGTCGACGCCGTCGCCAAGCGGCATGCCATAGGCATCGATGTCGAAGGTGTTGGCGTCGGCGCGAGGTACGTCGAGGGTGGCAGCCCGCATGTCGGTGGTGCCGGTGCCGGTGGTGATCAGCGACACGCCTTTGGTTGAGTCCGGAGGCCTGCCCCTGGTCACCACGCGGGGTCGATGTAGTTGTGCGTTGCTCAGTCGACGATGATGTTGACGCCGCGTTCGAGATCATACCGACGAGGTAGAGAGAATGAGCACCACGTCGGGAGTCGGGGTCCCCGATGAGGAACTTGGTCGGTGGCTCCTCTTCGACGTCCGCGGTGGGGCGTTCGTCGTATCGTCGGTGTAGTCGTTGAAGACCGTGATGTCAAAGAGGTGCTTGCACTTGTGACCCCGTAAAACGGCTCGTCACGCTTGAAGCAGAGTCCCGCCTTTGCGTCGCTCCGTCATCTCTCTGGTGTCGGCCCGCTTGAACGCCGTCGGTTTGCCGACGAGGGGGCGCTGGGGCTGCCACCCAGGGCGGGCGCGGGTGCCCCGCCCCTTCGCCGCTGTCTTTGGCTTGCCGGTGTCGTAGAGGATGGCGGCGCCGCCAGACGCTCGGGCGAGACATGGCTGCCTCCATGTCCTTGGGGTTCTCGCATCTCGACGTCCGTCTTGAGCGGTTCGCCCAAGCTTTGCTATGTAGATGTTGACCTGCTGGCTGGTCGTCGCCCGAGAGGATAGAGAGCTTATCCTCGATCGTGTCCATCCCGATGTTGAATTTGGCGAACTCGTCCCCCAAGTTCTTCAGCAGCGGTTTCTTCGGTCGGCGTCCATGGTGGTGGGTGGATCGTGCGGTCTCCGGATACCACCGTCGGGTTCCAGCTAGATTGGGCGGAAACCGACACGTGAATTGGGGATTGGGAAGAGAGGAGGAGGAAGGGGGCGATGGTGGTGGCGGTGGAGTGGGCGGGGCGGCGCCGCCGGCCGTGGAGGCGCGGTGGCGGCGCTGGACGGGGCGCGACGCGGGGCACGCGCGAGGCGGCGGCGGGGCTGAGGGCGCGGGGGGGGCGGCGCGTGCGGGAGAGGGAGGCGGGGAGATTGGGATAAAATTCTTTATTTGCTTGTTACCCTCGAAAGATTACAGACCCCTTACTTATATAGCCCGGCTAGTGGGACTTGTATCGCAAGCAGTCTCTCTAAAGGTTTTCTTATAGATTGGAATACCTTTTACAAGCATATCTTATTTATTTATTTCCTAATAAGGGTCTCCCTTATAGATGAGATACCCCCTTGCACACCAAAACGCCTAAAGATAATCCTAGATATTTTCCTCCTTTATTCCCGAATTAATTGCCAAAGAATCCGCGGAAGGGAGGAGGCGGTGGGGAGGGCGCGCGTGTAAGGTCCTAGATGGCTAGAGGGGGGGGTGAATAGCCTATAAAAATTTTCTACAAACTTAACTCAACAAACCGATTAGTATAAAACACGGCGTAAAGTGGTTTGCACTAGCTCTAGTGGTCTTGCAAGCCTTCTAGTGACACGACTAAATATTTCTATGATCTCTAAGTCACACCAAGTCTATGTCACTACTCTATCTAGTGAGCAATCCTAATATGGTCCTTATGCTAGCAAGAGCAACTACACAAGGCAAGGCTAGCTCTCTACACAAAATAAACTAGGAAAGTAATTGCAAGTGAGAGAACTTGTTATACCGACTTGTAGAGACGATGAACCAATCACCAAGACAAGAGACATGTCGATGTGTTCACCCGGAGTTCGCTTGTACACCGACAAGTTACTCTCCGGTTGTGCCGACCAACATAAGGATGGTGTTTGAGCTAGGCGGTGCCCTTGCTAGCCTCAACACACCACTCACAAGTGAGGTACCCAAGACACGAGCAATGTATTCCTTGCACTTTGTCTTCGACGAGGAGTGCGTGATCCTCTCACAATTTAAGCGAGGAGGTGGCCAAGAAACAATCTCCTCTTCTTGCCAACAACTCCACCAAATCACCAAGCCGGCTAGGAGCGGTGTCTCTAAGAGAAACAAGAAACTCACCGGCTCACAACGATCCCCAAGTGCCTCTAGATGCAAGAACTCGATGCAAATGCACTTGGATCACTCTTCTCTCAAGAATGAAGCTCAAATCAAGAATGAGAGAGGAGGGAGGCTTGCTTGCTTGCTCAAAGATGTTAGGAATGATTCAAATGACCAAGAGAGAGAGCAAGAGGCAGCCAAGGGGGTATAAATACCCCTCACCACGAAATGTGGCCGTTGGGGAAACCCACGGTTTTAGGCGAGCTGGCCGGGACGCGACCGACCGGACTCACCGGTGAGTCCGGCCGGTTCGGTCACAACCTAACCCCCGAACAAATGGACTGGACCCCGCCGGACCCGGGTCGGTGGCAGCGTCCGTCATGCTTCCGGTCAGCACCGGAAGCATTCGGTCGATCGCGTCCGTCGGCCCGAGGGCGAACCCGGTTTACACCCTTCTGCGAATTACGGACGGACTCACTAACCGTGCGTCCGGTCGGTTTCTGTGCTTCCGGCCAAGTGCGTCGGTCACGCGTTGAGCTGCGAAATCTTCGTCGTTTCGTCGTCGTTCCTTCGCCTTTGCTCCAAACCGATTTCCGTCACTTGTTTCTTGTTGCCGACACGTCGAAGAACACCTCGACACCATGTGTTAGCATTTTGAAACATTTTTCGACAAGCGCGGAGTTAGCTCTTTAGGTTAGAATGCATGCATATGAATTTTGAACCTAAAGGCACATGAGGACCGATATGTACGATAAGTTTCCCTCTTTATAGTACGGCTTATCGATCCTATAACCACCCACACCCTCTATGGTGTCTTGGGTGTGAAACCCAAAGCCCTATGGTTATACCTTTGCCTTGGGGACAATTGATCTCGAAACTCCACCGAATTGGATGCTTGATCATCTTTTGGATCACCTCGATCCATCCTCCCGTGATCACCCACACACCAACTCCGCACGACCAATCTCCAATCTAGTCAAACACTTAGCATCGAGATTAGTCCTTAGGTGTCACTAATTAGCCAAAACCAAACAAGAGATCTTTGCGAGCCAGGTGGGGCGGCGCCGGCTCCATGCGACCTGGCGGGCCTGTCTTACAGGCCCGATTTCTGGGTCATGACACATGTTTGTGAGAACTTTATTGGAATTAATTTTTGCCTACCGTGTTTCATTAGTGTTAACGTGTTACCTCCTGTGGGTCCTCTAATTAGTAATAAGATAGTTATTGATCAGTGGCCTCCTCATTGTAAAGATGGTCGGAATTAATTTTCATACTATCCTTGCACATCCACGCGCTGATTTGAATTAATTTTTATAATGATAAGATGGCCGGAATTGATTAGTGACTTCTTGAATGTGGCGGAGTATTATGATTAGCATAGAGTTTATTCCAAGTCATCTGCACCCGGGCGATATCTGCATGATTGTAAAATTTGTCTAGTAATTTCATAAGCAGAGGTTTGTTTTGAGTTTCAATATCAATGGTACACAGCCGTATCTAGTGTATTTTATGCGAGAAGCTTTGGTTGGGCCGTGTAATATTAACAGTTGTGTGAATGGGTCGGATCTCAATATCACAAATAAATGTTTTATGTGCAGGCACGTCTGTTTAATGTGTACAAAAACATTAACAGTTGTACGAAAACAAACAAAACGGATCAAAAAGAATCATCAGATAAGATACACAACAGAAGTGATGATGAAATGAAAAATAAAAAGAAATATATACATCCCTAGCTTGCAGCTCTCTATCTCTCAACAGAAAAGACTACCACCTGAACGAGGCCAGCACGTCATACATAGACTTGGTATAAATACAACGCAATTCCTCCTCTCCAAACCACCAAGACGCACGCAGCCACCATATCCATCCCTAGCTAGCTAGCAGCTCTCTATCTCTGAGCTACCTACCTAGCTCGGTAGAGGCCCGGCGTCCGCCGTCAACGTCCATGGGGAGGGCACCGGCCACCGTCCACGAGATGAGGCGTGAACAGCGCGCGGATGGGCCGGCCACCGTGCTCGGCATCGGCACGGCGAACCCGCCGTTGTGCAGGGCCCAGGACGATTACCCCGACTGGTACTTCCGCACCACCAACAGCGAGCACCTCACCGACCTTAAGGACAAGCTCACCAGGATCTGCAACAAGTCCGGCATCAGGCAGCGCTACGTGCTCATGGACGAGGAGCTGCTAGCCGCCAACCCGGACTTCATCGACCGCACGCGGCCGTCCCTGGACGAGCGCGTGGACATCACCTCCGTGGCCGTTCCGGAGCTGGCTGCCACCGCAGCCACCAAGGCCATCGCCGAATGGGGCCGCCCGGCCACCGACATCACCCACCTCATCTTCAGCACCTACTCCGGCACGCGTGCCCCGGGCGGCGACTACCACCTCGCATCCCTGCTGGGCCTCCGCCCCACCGTGTCCCGCACCAGCCTCAACCTCCACGGTTGCTCCGGCGGGGCGCGGGCGCTCCAGCTTGCCAAGGAGCTCGCGGAGAACAACCGCGACGCGCGCGTCCTCGTCGCATGCTGCGAGATCACGCTCGTTGCCTTCGGCGGGCCAAATGATGGCTGCGTTGACAACATCATCGGCCAGTCCCTGTTCGGTGACGGTGCCGGCGCAGTCATCGTCGGCGCCGACCCTGTCGCCCCCGTCGAGCGTCCACAGTTCGAGATGGCGTTCGCGTCACAGACGACGATACCAGAGACCGAGGACGCCATCTCCACGCAGATGAGCAAATGCGGAATGAAGTACCACATCTCCAACAAGGTGCCCCGCCTGATTGAGTCCAATGTGGAAAGCTGCCTTGTCGACGTGTTCCACACGCTCGGCCTCAGTGTCGCATCGTGGAATGACCTCTTCTGGGCGATCCATCCCGGAGGTCGTGCCATCCTTGATAGCATCCAAGGGGTGCTCGGTTTGGAGGATGGAAAACTGGCGGCGAGTCGCCACGTGCTCAGCGAGTTTGGCAATATGAGTGGCACCACAGGGATCTTCGTGCTCGATGAGTTGCGCCGCCGTCAGGCAGCAGCGGCCAAGCAAGGAGCGGAAGGCCCAGAATGGGGAGTGATGATTTGTTTTGGACCAGGAATCACAATCGAGACCATGGTGCTCCACTCCCCTAGCAACCGAAAACCGATGGAGGGAAATTAATAATTCAATCATCTACCAAAAAGATACTATGACTTCTATATATATTCAGAGTATCTTTATCTAAAAAAAAAATATATATTCAGAGTATAAAACGTGGTGTAAACTATAAACCCTGCAAGGTGGTGTGTCAAATTTGTAATCTTTACATTTACCTTATTGCTTTCATTGCCAATTCTCTTTTAAAAATATTGTATTTGTGCGTACACAGTGTAAAATTAAAAAGAGAAAATATATGAGTTCGTCGTCGCTTTCTTCCATATCGGCCCATTCAACTCTCCTTTTGTTGCATCCCTCCGTTTGAGCCCTCTTGTTACACTACACCACAACCCATCTATAGCGTCCTACCGATGGTCGGTCGCTATACGTCCGTCGACTTAGCCGGTCACAATAAATGGCGACGATGGGGGTTGTTGGTTGCATCCGGACTCGCCTGCGATTGTGGGAGGGGGCGTCGATAAGCTTCCCTCTCTTGCTAGTCGCTGCGCCCACCGCGGCGGACTCACCCATGATGGAGGGAGGCGCCGCGACCGGCAAACATCCATGCCCAAATGAGAGGAGGTGCCGGTTGCCGCCACACCACACGGAGCCGCTACGGACTCACCCGTGAGGTGGGAAGTGTGCGCCGACACCACCAGCACGCTGTCACCTAGGATCTTGTCAAGGCCAACACCATCGCTCTAGCCATATAGCATTGTGTCCTCCTGAATTTGGCCGAGAAGACCCTCGGTAGATAGAGAGCAGCACATAAGGGAGGGCACCCACGAACATGCAGCTCTGCCATCGGCAGGCCCATGGCCAAGCAGTGTGAATTGTGCCGCTGTTGGCACCTGCACACAAACAAGAAGAATACGGGCATGCAGCCCCACCACCGGCATGCCCACAGCCAAACTGCATGCCCCGTGACGCTACAGGACCACCGAGATCAGTCTCAAGATGGAGTCATCGTAGCACAGGAGTTGACAATGCGCCGAAGTCGACCCCCTGCTACCACGCCGATGACCACTGAACCACGCCTCGCTGCCAGCCCATGCTGCCAGTCAGCAGAACGGTCACCAGAGCCCGGATCTAGGCATGGGGAGCCAGATCTGCCCACGCTGGCACTGGATGCGCCGCCGGCGGCACCATGGTGACCGCGACCGACTCTGCTCACGGAGCTCCACAGGAGAGTGGGAGGAAGACAGCCCCACCACCGCCATCCTTGCCATCCTCTGGACCTCCAGCGTTGAGTCGCCCCTGAGGACGAACGACGCGGGCAAGGCGGCGAAGGATGGCCCCCCGAAGGCGGTGGCAAAGCTGTTGACGGAGAGGAAGGTTCGATCGGATGTGATCGAACAATCGGTGGGGTGGATTTGGTGTCCGGCTAAAGGAGTCTCGTGCAAGGATCTTGAAGATAACATCTTTGTGATCACGTTCAACCAACCTTCAGGGCTCCGAAAGGCGCTGGATGAGGGGCCCTTGACTATCTCCAAAGAGTTGCTGATCGTGACGGATTTTGATGAGTCCAAGTCGGGGGAGGAACATGATTTCAATTCCGTCCCGATCTAGATCCGAGTGGAGCGCCTCCCGTTAGGTCTGATGAATAGGGCGGTGGCTCAAGCCATTGGTGATGATGTGGGCTCGTTCATGGAGGCTGACGTTGACGGGGATGGCTCGGCGGTAGGCCGTGCTCTGAGGATTAAGATCCGTTTGGATGTGCGTAAGCCACTGCGAAGAGGGGTCATGGTTGATCTTGGGGAAGATAGAGGCTAACACTTGGTGCCCATTATCATATGAAAGACTACTTGACTTGTTATATTTGTGGCATCATCGGTCACGTGGATCGGGTGTGTGCTAAGAAGCTAGGGAAGGATGAGTCGCTTTGTACAGCCGGGGAGCTGAGGTATGTTCCACCTCGGAAACCTCGGGCTTCAAGCAGCGGGAGGGGGGAGTCGGCCGGTGGGGAGAGGAGGGGGTTCGGGGTCATGGCGCTCTAGTAGGTCTAAGGAAGAAAGATCAAGGTCCGATGGACCAACTTGGAGGAAGGATGCCATCACGGGTGAACCGCGAGGTCTTTGTTAGAGGGAAAGAAGAAAGGGGAGGAACAGGAGGTCACGAGCCCTCTCAAAAAGCCTCGGGGAAGCCACAGTATGGTGTGGGGGGAGCAAAAGCAGTACTATTCTAGGAGGAGCAGGAGGGTGGTGCCTCGGCGACGGGCGAGGAGGTAGAGGAGGCAGGGAAAATAGCAAAAGCAAACAGTACCATGCACGTAAAGGAGATGGAGGTAGGGCTTGGGAGTGAGAAGAGCAAGAAGGGTGGTAAATTCAGGAGAATCCAGAGGGCTGGTGCGGTGCAGTCCGAGGGCGTGGGCGTGTCCAGCGGTGAGAAGAAGAGGAAGGTGGATGATGACGCCATGGAGCTGGATGCTCGGGCGGCGAGCAAGAAGGTGAAGGATCCATTGGCAATTGAGGAGGTGATGCACAGAATTACTCCTTTTGGCGGGGCTGTCGGTACAGCCCTGCGAGAAGCAATGAAGATAGTCGCCTGGAACTGTCATGGTTTGGGGAACGCCGCGACAGGTTCGTGGCCTTACGGATGTCCGAAGGTTGAGGATCCCGACATCCCGTTCTTGTCCAAGACGAAGATGGTCGAGCAGGATTGACGGTTTGCGGTGGAAGCTGGGTTTGACGAACATGGTGGTGAAAGATTGCTCGGAGACCCATGGTGGGGGTCTGGCACTCTTCTAGCGACGTGGAATCAATGTGCATGTGCACGGTGTGTCTCGTCTGTACATCGATGCGGACATGACAGAGGAGGACGGTTTTGTGTGGAGGTTAATCGAGTTCTATGGTGAGCCGGAAGACAAGCTTCTGTCCTGGAGAGCACTCCGGGTGCTAAATGCCTCGAGATAGAGACCTTGGGTCTGTCTGGGGGATTTCAATGAGATCTTGCTATCTTGCGAGAAGGAAGGAGGCCCGCCGAGACAACAAAGCTGCATGGATCGCTTTCGTGAAGCTTTGGAGGATTGTGACTTGGCGGATTTGTGGTTGATCCATACATATGGCGTAATAATAGCCACAATAGCTCTCTCTATGTCGAGAGAGGCTTGATAGAGTTGTGGCCAATAAAGATTAGGACGTCAAGGTTCCCGGATGTATCATATAATAAACGGTGAACCGCGACATTCCGATCATCGCCCCGGTGATTGTGGACACTAATCCCCGAGGAATGTGGGTGATGGGCGGGGTGGTCATACCTTTCATTTCGCGGCGGGGTGGGTGGATGAAGAGGTGTGTTTGTAATTGTAGAAAATGCTGGAAAAACGGCAATGGAGGCGAGGGAGACCGAAAGTGGATGGAGCTGTCAAAATGGTGGCGGCGAGCTAGGTGGATGGGGAAGAAATGTGCTAGGGGGCTGGAGAAAAATATTAAAAGGACTAAGAGGGGGCGGAGGGGAGGAGTGTAGGAGAAGAACGGTGGATGCTGAAACAGTGGAAAGGGAGCACATGTTGCGCTTCAAACTAGAAAAATTGTTGGAGAGGAAGGATTTGTATTGGAGACAAAGGACAAAGGTGCACTGGTTGAGAGATGGTGATCGAAACACTCGTTTCTTTCACCAGTTCGCGTTGGAGCGGAAGCGACGTAGCCGAACTCTAGGCTAGTTAAGGAGGATGGAGTGGTGGTGGAAGATGCAGAGGGTGTGAAGAATCATATTTCTAACTTTTATACCAATCTGTTTACTGCCACAACAGGAACCCGAATGGAGGAACTCTTGCAGCATGTACCGGGCCGAGTCTCTGAGGAGATGAACTCCACCCTCCTTCGACCGTTCTTGCCGAGGAAGTCAAATCCAGGTTAGAAGCTATCGGTGATCTCAAAGCCCAGTGCGAGATGGTATGATTTCCTTGTTTTACAAGAAATATTGGGAGATTGTGGGTGAAGATGTTACGAGGGAGGTCCTAGCTTTCCTGAACGTGGGTGGACTGCCGCATGGATGGAATGAAACTGTGATAGTTCTAATCCCCAAAGTACAGAACCCATCGAGTCTAAAAGATCTCAGGCCCATTAGCTTATGTAACGTGTTATACAAGATTGCAGCTAAAGTACTAGCTTCTCGACTGAAACCTCTTCTGGATGATATCATATCACCGAACCAGAGTGCATTTGTCCCGGGCAGGCTCATCACTGACAATGTCTTGGTGGCATATGAACTCACACATTATTTGCAGAATAGGAGGAGTGGGAACGATGGGTATGCTGCCCTAAAACTAGACATGAGCAAGGCATATGACAGAATTGAATGGCACTTCTGGAAGGCATGATGCAGCGCTTAGGCTTTGATGCTCGATGGATAAACCTAATAATGCAGTGTGTCAGGAGTGTCTCATACCGGATCAGGGTCAATGGTTCACTGACAGATGAAATCAGTCCCTCAAGGGGTCTAAGACAGGGGGATCCCCTCTCCCCCTACTTGTTTTTGTTATGTGCTGAGGGCTTTTCAAGTTTGCTAAATGAGGCCGAAAGAAGAGGAGAATTGGAGGGGGTTACTATATGTCCGAATGCACCGAGCATTACTCACCTTCTGTTTGCTGATGATTCCTTGCTACTCCTAAAAGTGAATGACAGGAATGCAAATCATCTGCAACACATACTGCAACTATGTGAGGGGCACAAGAGAAGTCCTCTATTTTGTTTAGTAAGAATTGTGATCAAGCCAAGAAGGTACAGTTCATGGAGGCACTTGGTCTATCCAAAGAAGCAAAGAATGGTAAATACTTGGGGCTGCCTGTTTACATGGGCCGGTCTAGAGCAAAGATGTTTGCATATTTGAAGGAGAGGGTGTGGAAGTGCATCCAAGGGTGGAAAGAAAAACTTCTGTCGAAAGGCAGGCAAGGAAGTTCTGATTAAAGCAATAGCTCAAGCAATGTCGAGCTATGCAATGTCATGTTTTGATTTAACAAAGGGCTTGTGTGATGAGATCAGTTCATTGATATGTCGCTTCTGGTGGTCACAGCAAAGAGAACGAGAAGAAACTTCATTGGGTCTCCTGGCAAACTCTCTTGAGCCGCAAGGACAAGGGTGGGTTGGGTTACAGAGATTTACACCTCTTCAATCTAGCCATGTTGGCACGCCAAGGGTGGAGGCTACTGCAGGAGCCAAACACACTGTGCGCCCGACTGTTGAAGGCCAAATATTGGCCGGATGGGAACTTGCTTGCTGCAAAGAGGGACCGGGTATCTCATACACATGGCGAAGCTTACTCCGGGGAATCAAAGCGTTGGAGAATGGACTCATATGGAGAATCGGTGATGGTTCTACTGTGAGGATATGGGAAGACCCATGGATACCGGCTGGGTGTAGTAGGCATCCAAGAACGCCACGGCAACATACGGTTCTGTCAAAGGTGTCTCACTTAATCGACCCATACACGGGCACCTGGGATGTAGAGCTGCTAAAGGACCTGTTTTGGGAAGAAGATGTGCTGAACATATTAGCTATTCCGGTTCATGTTGATCGGGAAGACACGGTAGCCTGGCACTTTGACAAGAAAGGTGTTTTTTTCTATTAAATCGGCATATCATGTGCTTGAAGACAAAGCCGAGGGGAGAGGACCCGCCAGACAGGTGAACCGTCGATGGTGCAGACCAAAAATCGTAAGAAGATGTGGAGACAAGTTTGGCGGCTGGATGCTCCTCAAAAATTAAACAGATGGTTTGGCGAGTTGCTCATAATAGCTTGCCATTGCGTATGAATATTAGAAGAAAGGGGATCAAGCTGGATACAAGCTGCCCAGTCTGCACTCGTTTTGATGAAGATGGTGCACACTGCTTTTGAAATGCAAAGAGGTTCGCAAGTGTTGGCGTGAACTCGGGCTGGAAGTCTATCGACTGAAGCTCCTGGAGGCCGCATCGGCTCTTGAGTTTGTTCAAGAAGTGGTGAATTTGAGACATGACATATGCACCAGGGTCGTCGTGCTCCTATGGCGGTGGTGGTGCGTGAGGAATAAAAGTTAATGTGGGCGAGCTTATGCCCTCACACCAGGAGATTGTGAGCTCGGTCCTGAATATATCACAGGATATTTTGCATGCTAAGTATAAAGGCGAGCACCGGGTTGCTTCCATGGTTCAGACTTGGTGCCCTCCGCGGCGAGAAGATGTCCTGAAGATCAACGTCGATGGTGCATTCAGGTCTGATCCGGCTACTGGAGCGTGGGGCTTCATCATCCGCGACCACGAAAGGCTCTGGGTAGTGGCTGGGGCTGGTAATCTAGGTCCCACGCACAATGCTCTGGTGGCAGAAACGATGGCGATGAAACAAGGCCTGGAGGCGGCGCTGCACTTCGGTATTTCGAAGGTGATTATTGAAACAGACTCGGTTGAGCTAAAGGAGGCAGTAACCTCCTCGGATTTTGATCTAGCGTGTGCAGGAGGGCTTTTCCAGGATATTCGTAACCTGATGGATGATTTCCTTAGCTTGTGTGTGTTTAAAATTCCTAGAGTTTGTAATAATTGTGCTCATGAACTTGCTCATATGAGCTCGAATTGGGACCCGGTCAGTTCCATATCTGGGCTGATCCTCCCGAGTTTGTAACCGATTGGATGGCTCATGATCGGGCTGAGCATCGTGTTAATGCAAGGCAGTAAGCTGTTTGTAGGATAAAAAAACACTTTCTTCCTATCCGTCCATTCAACTCTCCTTTTTCTTGCATCCATCAGTCTGATCCCTCTTGTTAAAGCAAAACCTGCGGTATAGAGGTTGCCCTATATATCTAAAATATATAGCTAATTCATATCCATGGACTATAAGGTGAATTGCTAGATTAGCCTCTTAATTATCAGCGTGATTTATTATTGTACTTCAGAACAAGTTTATTCTTATCCAAGCAGTATGGGGAGTCCTGTGGTCTTTAGGGCTTGTAGTTCAATGATAGGACGGTGGGTGGGACGCTACCCACCGGGGATTAAATCCACGGTGCTCGCACCTTTTTCGAGATTTTCCCAAAGTATTCACCGGCGTTAGGCATTCGGTGGTAGCGGCGTTCCGTCGACGACGAGGCGCCAATGGTGACTTCGGGAATCTCCAGATCTGCCGGGTGCAAAGGTGCTCATAGGGGTATGGTTTTGACGCGTGTATTCATAGGGGAGAGTGTGCGTGCGTTTTGTGAGTGCCTACGTTGAACTGTGTAATTCTCAAAAAAAAAAGGAAAATAGGTGGAACAAAAGAATAAAAAACAGAAAAGGAATGGTACAACAATTATTAAAAACAGGAAAATAGGTCCAACAAATTAAATAAAAAGAATGGAACAACAATATTGCCTTTCACGAGTACCAATACAAAAAGACTAGTGTCCTAGAGCTCTTCTCTTTCACAAGCATTTGACTATACCCTTCAGGAAAGTTAAATCTTTACGTAATTCTCGTTTGCTTGATGATGCACCTTCGTCTTTCCAATGTTGCCTTTGCTCAGTTCAACATTCCGTAGCAGTTGATTGATAAATCAAAACACAAGGTATTTTTGTTTCTCCTTAAGGATTCACTAAAGACCAAAAATCTTCTTAACTGCAAAATGATTGAGCTACAGTCTTATAACCTTGTACTCTGCACATCCACACACTGTTTTAGAGCACTTGTTTTCATCCTATCCTTGCGCAAGAGGTTGTTAGCAGTTGGAAAGAGCAAGGTTTGAATTAATTTTTATAATGACAGGTGTGGTTATTTTATATACAAATTTAGGGGTTATTTTAAATTAATTACCTTTCATAATGACAAAAGTGGGTAATTTAGATGCAAAATTAAGGGGTTACTTTATATATTTTTCATAATGGCAGAGGTGGGTAACTTTTTTTTTTTGTAAATTGCAATATCCTCTAATGGCTGTTATGAACGATATAATCAGAGCAACCTAATTAAAGGCATGTTTGTGAGAACTTTATTGGAATTAATTTTTGCCTACCGTGTTTCATTAGTGTTAACGTGTTACCTCCTGTGGGTCCTCTAATTAGTAATAAGATAGTTATTGATCAGTGGCCTCCTCATTGTAAAGATGGTCGGAATTAATTTTCATACTATCCTTGCACATCCACGCGCTGATTTGAATTAATTTTATAATGATAAGATGGCCGGAATTGATTAGTGACTTCTTGAATGTGGCGGAGTATTATAATTAGCATAGAGTTTATTCCAAGCCATCTGCACCCAGGCGATATCTGCATGATTGTAAAATTTGTCTAGAATTTCATAAGCAGAGGTTTGTTTTGAGTTTCAATATCAATGATACACAGCCGTATCTAGTGTATTTTATGCGAGAAGCTTTGGTTGGGCCGTGTAATATTAACAGTTGTGTGAATGGATCGGATCTCAATATCACAAATAAATGTTTTATGTGCAGGCACGTCTGTTTAATGTGTACAAAAACATTAACAGTTGTACGAAAACAAACAAAACGGATCAAAAGAATCATCAGATAAGATACACAACAGAAGTGATGATGAAATGAAAAATAAAAAGAAATATATACATCCCTAGCTTGCAGCTCTCTATCTCTCAACAGAAAAGACTACCACCTGAACGAGGCCAGCACGTCATACATAGACTTGGTATAAATACAACGCAATTCCTCCTCTCCAAACCACCAAGACGCACGCAGCCACCATATCCATCCCTAGCTAGCTAGCAGCTCTCTATCTCTGAGCTACCTACCTAGCTCGGTAGAGGCCCGGCGTCCGCCGTCAACGTCCATGGGGAGGGCACCGGCCACCGTCCACGAGATGAGGCGTGAACAGCGCGCGGATGGGCCGGCCACCGTGCTCGGCATCGGCACGGCGAACCCGCCGTTGTGCAGGGCCCAGGACGATTACCCCGACTGGTACTTCCGCACCACCAACAGCGAGCACCTCACCGACCTTAAGGACAAGCTCACCAGGATCTGCAACAAGTCCGGCATCAGGCAGCGCTACGTGCTCATGGACGAGGAGCTGCTAGCCGCCAACCCGGACTTCATCGACCGCACGCGGCCGTCCCTGGACGAGCGCGTGGACATCACCTCCGTGGCCGTTCCGGAGCTGGCTGCCACCGCAGCCGCCAAGGCCATCGCCGAATGGGGCCGCCCGGCCACCGACATCACCCACCTCATCTTCAGCACCTACTCCGGCACGCGTGCCCCGGGCGGCGACTACCACCTCGCATCCCTGCTGGGCCTCCGCCCCACCGTGTCCCGCACCAGCCTCAACCTCCACGGTTGCTCCGGCGGGGCGCGGGCGCTCCAGCTTGCCAAGGAGCTCGCGGAGAACAACCGCGACGCGCGCGTCCTCGTCACATGCTGCGAGATCACGCTCGTTGCCTTCGGCGGGCCAAATGATGGCTGCGTTGACAACATCATCGGCCAGTCGCTGTTCGGTGACGGTGCCGGCGCAGTCATCGTCGGCGCCGACCCTGTCGCCCCCGTCGAGCGTCCACAGTTCGAGATGGCGTTCGCGTCACGAGACGACGATACCAGAGACCGAGGACGCCATCTCCACGCAGATGAGCAAATGCGGAATGAAGTACCACATCTCCAACAAGGTGCCCCGCCTGATTGAGTCCAATGTGAAAGCTGCCTTGTCGACGTGTTCCACACGCTCGGCCTCAGTGTCGCATCGTGGAATGACCTCTTCTGGGCGATCCATCCCGGTGGTCGTGCCATCCTTGATAGCATCAGGGGTGCTCGGTTTGGAGGATGGAAAACTGGCGGCGAGTCGCCACGTGCTCAGCGAGTTTGGCAATATGAGTGGCACCACAGGGATCTTCGTGCTCGATGAGTTGCGCCGCCGTCAGGCAGCAGCGGCCAAGCAAGGAGCGGAAGGCCCAGAATGGGGAGTGATGATTTGTTTTGGACCAGGAATCACAATCGAGACCATGGTGCTCCACTCCCTAGCAACCGGAAACCGATGGAGGAAATTAATAATTCAATCATCTACCAAAAGATACTATGACTTCTATATATATTCAGAGTATAAAACGTGGTGTAAACTATAAACCCTGCAAGGTGGTGTGTCAAATTTGTAATCTTTACATTTACCTTATTGCTTTCGTGCCAATTCTCTTTTAAAAATATTGTATTTGTGCGTATACAGTGTAATATTAAACAGAGAAAAAATATATGGGTTCGTCGTCGCTTTCTTCCATATCGGCCCATTCAACTCTCCTTTTGTTGCATCCCTCCGTCTGAGCCCTCTTGTTACACTACTCCACAACCCATCTATAGCGTCCTACCGATGGTCGCTATAAGTCAATATCGCTACGGTCGGTCGCTATACATATATAGCATCCGAACTTCGCCCGCGATGGTGGGAGGGGCGCGTCGATAAGCTTCCCTCTCTTGCTAGTCGCTGCGCCACACCGCGGCGGACTCGCCCATGATGGAGGGAGGCGCGCACCGGCAAGCATCCATGCCCGGATGAGAGGAGGTGCCGGTTGCCGCCACACCACACGGAGCCGCTACCGGACTCGCCCGTGAGGTGGGAAGTGTGCGCCGACACCACCAGCACGCTGTTACCTAGGATCTTGTCAAGGCCAACACCATCGCTCTAGCCATATAGCATTGTGTCCTCCTCAATTTGGCGGCGAAGACCCTCGGTAGATAGAGAGTAGCACGTACGGGAGGGCAGCTCCGCCATCGGCAGGCCCATGGCCAAGCAGTTTGAACCGTGTCGTTGTTGGCACCTGCACACGAACAAGAAGAATATGGGCATGCAGCCCCACCGCCGGCATGCCCACGGCCAAACTGCACGCTCCATGACGCTACAGGACCACCGAGATCAGAGATCAGTCTCAAGATGGAGTCCCTAAGGACGAACGACGCGGCCCAACGGGGGCCCCGCCACCGACGCCAGGAGTAGAAGGCACGCCAGCACCATGCCCACTCGCCTGCCTGGGAGTTTGGTCCCACCTCAGTTTGCAAGATTTCAATCCAAGTCAACGATCTCATAGTATTTTGAATGATTAATAATCTATAATCTCAATGATCAACTTCATGATTTGATCGCTGTACTCGGGTCTGGTTTTAATTAATTTACCTCACAAGCAATTATTGCTCTTGCCAGGCATAAAGCAATGTATATATTGTTCAAATAATTGATCTCACATTGCTCTTGCTATAGATATCAAATCTACATAATATCAACATCCAAGATATGATGGGGGAGTTTAAGATAGAACTAGAAACTCAAATACACGACTCCACATTTTTTTCCTCAAAAAAAGTGTTTCGAGTTGAACCTATTTTGGCTAAAAACATGAAATGGAGCTACAAAATGGAGTAGAGCAGCGCCAAACAGCCCGGCCGCCACGCCGACGACTCTGCTCATGGCGCACTACGGCCACAGCCATAACAGCGGCGTTAACAAGGACGGGGCTGGAGAGCTGAACCTGGTGCAATTTGCCCAACTGTACAGACGCAAAACTATGCTTCATTCCTTTCCAAACCAGTTGCTCGGCAAAGAATTTGTTGAGCCAGAACGTCTAAGTCTGATAAACCACACAATCAATCATGCGTCAAGCAGATTACCAATTAGGATGATCACTTGGGTCACGAAGATGTTTATCCTGGAAAAAATAGTATATATGCATCCACCGGCGCTACTCACGTCAGACTATCAGAGGTCACTTCAACCCCTGCGTCAGAGCACACTGCGACCAAAGTAAATAAATATATACCAAGCATAACTGAAATTCCAGGAGAGTGAACGCGCTCACTGCACTATTCACAACCAAAAAAAAAAAATCATAAAGAGAACTATTATTTGCACTACACTATTCACGAAGCCGATTCCTCAACAAAGAATTGCTCAAACTTGGAACGCTGCGTCATAAGCACAAACACTTGAATGAATTATACTGTCTACATGGATTCAAAACTCATCTGTTAACATACACAGCCCTAGCAGGATCAGGTGGTCTAATCTAAATCCAACTCCTTTCTGCTCTTTACAGTGGCATTCTGCTTTGACACTGGATCTAGAATGTCAAGTCCCATGCCGTGGCCAGGTAACCGTAGAGGACCCATGTCCGCTCTCCCTTCCCGTCCACCTTGACCAGCATGGGGTTATTATTGCGCCCATCACTGGTGGGGACGATGCTCCGGATGCGAGCCCAAGCCGCTCGCCCGTGGCCTTGGCGCTCAAAAAATTCAACAAGCCGTGACGCATTGTTTAGACCATCAAGACTGGCAGGAAACTTAGCTTGCATGGACCTCTGCCCGTCCTTCCCAGGGAGTGGCTGCACATCGACACCGGCAAAGCCCATTTCTGGAAAAACATACAGCAGTTGGTCAACATGTCAGTTTCCGATTGATGTCTATGAGAACACAGGGTAGGCACAATTATAGCCCACCCAAAGTCCTAGCCCTTTAGATGCCTCGGCATCCTATACTCTTAAAACACCACAGGCACATTCAGTGTGTTAGGATGGAGCCGTGGACTGGGTGCTCCCGCCAGAGGCATGCACATCTGACCCCAGGCACTAAAAATCGAACGCCTAACGCCTGGGAGCAATGCCTGGCAGAGGCAGCTTTCCCACACGCCATCCAAATAGGCCCATACAGTAGGGAAACATCACTTATCAAGTGTGCAGCTGAACAGTTAACACATAGCTAACTATAATATGGAAGAAGAAAAGATTAGCACTAGGTGTAATGATACAAGGACTTCTAGTCCCAAGCAAGTTGGGTCCTAAGGCTAGATATGAAACCCAACAAGAAACGCCCCAAAAGGCAGATAAATAAATACTAAAGTGAAAAAAGGCATTGGTAGTAATAATGATAAAAGGAGAACCATAGCCTCCAAATTCAAACAAAATTTGAGTATATATTTTTAGCAGATAGCCTCCAAGGCACCAGCCAGATCATCCTCTGCTACACAAAATTGGAAGCTAGGTGACACTGGCTACATTTATATTATAGATAGAATTCTTACGGCAGGTCCGACAATCTATGTAAAAATTGGTCAGTACCAAACGGAAATACTGAGGAATTCAACTGTCAACCAACACAGTTTTCAGCATTTATTTTCATTTCTATCTAATGCTTCTGAAAGACAAGGCATCTATTGGTCAAAACAAATGATTCTCCCCCCAACTTATCCATCCAAAGGAATAAAGAGAAGGCAAAACATCAAAAGTTCTGATGATTATAGATAATCAATCAGAAGTCCACAACTACCAAGATCACAGTGACATAGCAAGCATTGAAGAAGTACCTCTCAGCTTGCTCTCCATATCTTTATCACTCATGCCATCCTTTTGTCCATCGTGCTTTGACTTGTATGCATTCTCAATTATAACTGTTGGTGGCCATAATATAAGGTCTCCTTGATTGGCTTCAGCGTCGATAGTTGATAATGCTTGGTAAGCGGTTTTGTGAACAGGGGCTACGGAGTAATTCCAACCCATAAGAACACATAAAGCTTTGTGAAAGCCTAGGTGATCAGCACGAAGCTCCTGATTCTTTGCATGGTATGCATGATTGAGGGCGCATGCAAATCTACAGAATCCCTGTAATCAAACCATGCATACAATCGGCTTCAAATGAAAATTATGCATAAAACAATGTCTTCAGACAATCCATGCCACTCTAAGAAAAACCATGGTTTTAAAACTGATTGTGTGAACTAAATTGTTCATAAAAGAAATCAGGAAAGTACAATTAGTAAGGAAACATTTTTTGAAACATAGGAACAAAATAAAGGATCAATAAGCATCCATAATAATTGTTCAACACAAAAAATGGGATTCAACAAACTATCCAAGTAGCGAAATGAGTTTGCTTTGCAGCACAACAACATAGTTCCAGGCAGTAATGACAAGGCGAGAAAGAAATAACTAAGCATGAATGCATTCATGGAAAGAACACCACATATGTGCAACGTGTAAGTTTGCATAGTAAGTCCATAAAGGCCAAGATACGTTGCACGATTATCTCCTCACAATGAAATAATTTCATATAAAGTGATTGAAAACGGTGAAAATCTTGTGGAAATTCTCCAATCTAAACATGCCACACATCAATGTATGTATTGTGTTTCTCTTCTTTTGTTGGATTATTTGGTCCAAAACTGATTTATATTCACATTTCGCAGTGTCAAAAACAATAAAAAACAATTGTTACACACACACCGTTCCACATCAAAAATGGGGTAGTATGATACAGTTCAAGTTTTCAAGAGAGTATGGTCCTGCGACACATTGAACTAAAAATCTGCTAGTTTGAACTTAAGCAGGATTCTTCGTATCATCGTATGTTTTTTGTTGAAGAAAAGTGCATTTTAATCCTCTTTAGTACCATATCTTAACCAACTTAATTAGTTCAGGGTCCACTTAACCCCTAAGGGCTCGTTCGGTTCGGTCGGATCAAGCCAGGATTCATTCCGGCTGATGGAATCTTATACAAATAACTAACGATCCGGCTGGAAATATTCCCGGAGGCCAAACCTCCGGAACCGAACGAGGCCTAAAGCTTTAAATGTTGTAGTACTATGAAAAACCTCCTTTGATAACGGACAATGGCCAGTCAGTTATGTACATCAGCACATGGAGCAATTGACTGGAATACACAGTAGGACAGCAGATTTCATACTTCTAACAAATATATGACAATTACCAATATTATGACACAGGAATGAGTTGGGTACTTGCCTACTTGGATAATCCCGTAGTTACCAACTTCCTGGGTCAATTGGGTCATGGAACATTGATTTAGTAAGGAACATGGTGCGCTCTTTGAGAAAGATTTCTCCACTACAGTCTACTGCATTCCAGAACAGGAACAATGTTCCTTGATAAGGAACATGGCAACGTACCACGTTCCCAGTGACGGATCCACAATATCATTAGTATGTGTCAGAAATAATCTTGTGTGTCAAGGATTAAGTAGTGCATATGTCCGTAAGCTATCAATGCTAGCTAGATTTTAGTTTGTAAAAGAATTAATGGGCAGATCATGTGGCATTGCCTGCATTAATTAGGGGTATCATGGGCACATGTACAACCCTGTATGAGAGATAACAATGAGGGCTAGTGTGGCCGCATCGAACAAAAACTACCTGTATTACTTTGGTCCTTGTGTTTGTGATAAACACTCAAAAAGATGGAGCAATTTCCATCAGTATGAGCACAGGAAATTATTTTATTACAGAATGGGAAGTTAACAATCCATATAAAACTTCGTGCATGAAATGCAATACTAGTCACTTTTAAGCCTTGCACTGCACAAATGGGCAAATGGCAAATGACAGGAGGTAGAACTGATCCTGGTAAGAACTGCAGATTCTGTGTTGAAGTGAGCTCAAATGCTATTTAACTGTTTGAAGGATTGATCATCCCAACATCCTTATATTTGTTGTGGCAGACTTAAATGAGGTGTATGGCTCGTGGAAGTAACTAATCCTGAGATAGTCCTTCATGGGATCAGCCTATTATTTTGAGTAGATATTATTCCTATACTTCCACTAGAATGTGCCTAATGATTCAGTCCATGCCATTCCTCAATCAAACTAAACAACAGGCCTAGGTTCATAATCAATGGATTCTCACTATCTCATTCCTCACACCAACACTACATGAAATAAATATCTTGAAACAACAGACTTATAGTAATACTTCCAACAATCAATGATTTGACACAAGGAAATGTTGAAAACCCCAGGTATTCCAGAGCTTGGGGCTTTCTCCATTTGAGAGTCTAGTATGCTATAATGCTGGTATATTAATTCCATATTTAGAAGTCAACCAACAGGACACTACATGTTCACAATTAGAGAGAAGAATCAGACTAAAAAAGTAACCAGAAAATGCTTTCCAGGATATTTTAGTTACAGATCAAATCCAAGATATAATGCCGGTATATTAGGGGCTCGTTCATTTAGGGTTGTTCTGGGTAGGAATAATTCCTGGTTGAGAGCTGTCTATATGAATTAGATAAGTGTTCCTGGCTGGAACAGTTCCAGGCCACGGTTCCCCAGGAACCGAACAGGCACCTAAGGATCCCAAGAAAAATGGCCAGATTTAACTGCTTATCCAACATACAGTCATTTGTCCCAAGCAAGTTGGGGCAGACTAGAGCTGACAAAACAAGAGCCAAAAAGAAGCCAGGTGAAGGAGAAGAGTTGCTGTAGGCCTGGTAAGCCAACATAAAAACCCAGTCGCTTGTGAAATCAAGAATAAACAAGGGTAGATGCTATCTGACAAGACTCTAGGAGTGTTGCTATTGTATATAGAATATTGAGCAATGGAGCTCAGTTACTGAATGAACACATGAATAGTTCCATTGTGTTGAACATCATCTGATACAAAACCAAATCCCATTTGGGAAAGAAAAGGAAAACAGAGAAAACAGGTAGAGGAAGACCCAGTTAACAAACTCATGAAGAGAGCAGGGGGAAGACAAAGTGTACAGCCATATATTTCTCAAAACAACAACAACAACAACAACAACTTAGCCTTTTGTCCCAAGCTAGTTGAGGTAGGCTCTGAAACCCATAGGAAACAAGTATAAAAGAGACAAGAGGTACACCTAGATGACGCAGTTTTTGAAACAGGGCAGAAATCTCACATAAATCTGGAAGGTTTTCACTTGTTTCAACTAAATAGCCAAAGATCATGTTCAGGTTCTTGGCAGGGCCAGGGGGGCAACAAAAATATGTTTATCAGCATTGCTATATGCTGTACTATGCTAGGCAGGTACATCAAGTTTGAACAATTAAATTTTCTTGACTGTACACTCAATAAGCACATCCAAACATAAGACCAAACCAACAGGGCATTCAGATTTTTCAGCTTACCTTTGACATACAGGGCATTTCAGCTGGTAAAGCTTCCCATTGGCCCGGTAATTCCTCTTATCTGCTTCATTCTCATTCATCAGCTTCACCATCTTAAGAAAGGCGCTCTTCAGCGCCTTTGGGTCCACCCCCGTCTCCTCCACTTTCACCTGCTTCGCAGCACGGGCCTCAAACTTCTGCTGCTGCTTGCGTCCGGAGGACTCCTGGCACACCACCATTGGGCAGATCCTCCCACTTCCTCTTCGGGACAGGCACCGGGAGCAGCCCGGCAGCAGGCAGGAGTGCAGGCATGGGTGGCGGAGGAGCCCACCGCTCGAGGGGCGGGCGCAGCGGGGGCAGGGGCGGGGGGGGGGGGGCGGCACCAGGAGATGCGCGGGTATCGGCGGCGGCGGCTGGCGGAGCTGCGGCGGCGGCTCGTGTGGGAGAGCGAAGTAGGTGCGCAGGGTGCCGTCGGAGAGCGCGACGGTGCGGCGGTCGAGGTCCTCCAGCGCGTACCTCGGCGGCGGCGGGATGGCGGCCATCACCGCCTCCACCGCGGCCACGGTGAGCAGCGGCCGCGACGGGGGTGGCGGAGGCGGAAGCAGAGGCGACGCACCGGGCGGAGCGTGGTGAGGGTGCGGGTGCGGCCCGGGGATCAGAGGCGACCGGCTGGCCTCCCCGTTGACGCTCGGGCTAGGCTCAGGGGGGCGCGGCCGCGGTGACAGCGCTGCCGCCGGCACCGGCAGCGGCAGCGGCGGCGGCGGCGTTGCCCAGGTTAGTGCGCTTGTTGGGGTTGGTGTCCGCGGCGGACGACGATGAGGACGACGCCCTGGAGGCGGCGGACTGCAGGATCTGCGCCGCCGCCGTGGGCGCCGCCGGCGGAGGCATCGGCGTGGGCTTGGCCTTCGGATTGGCGGCGGCCATCATGCCGGCGGATTTTCCTAGGGGTTTCGTCGGGATTTTTAGGCGATTTGGGGATGGGAAAGGAGGCTGGCTACATCCGATGTGAGATAGATGAAGATTGACTTTTGATCAGTGGGACCAGGTGTCATAGACACGTGAGAGAAAATGGCAAATATGCCAATACGAAACTTTGGCTTCACAACTTTGTCTTTCCGCAAATGAGATCCGTTGTTTTGCCATTACGATGCACGCAAATATGCCCTGCGACGGACAAATTTTCATTCCCCTCTTGCACTCGGCCCTCTCCTTTTTCTTGTCCATTCACGGCGTTTAGGTTCACGGTCTTGTCCATGGTCCTCACGAGGCGGAGAGGACCGGCGGCTTAGGGTTTGCGCTGCCGCGACCGCACCCAGCCCACTACCACCTCCGACCCCCCGCCGTCATGACCGCAAGACGGAGGGACAAATGCATCAACGCCGTTAGGCCGTGAGCACTACCTAACCCCGCCGCACCCAGGCCGCTGCGCGCCCACGCCAAGCCACGCTCGCGGCGTCAAAGCCCACGACGCCGTGGATTGGCGGCAAGTGGACGGAGCTCAAAGGCGGCGTGGGACTGGGGCGGCCTCGCGAGCCCGGCCCGGATGGCGCGCTCCGCGGCGAGCTGGTCGCACGGGGAGTTCATGAGTGTGGCCTATGCCACCTCGACCGACCGACGGCCTTGTTCTACATCGACTTCGTTGTGGTGTGCGACGACAAGCGTGAGATCGAGCCTACCTTTGACGATGTGGACCAGGCAGTGACAGGCGGCGCTCGAGGTTGCGGCCTTTCACGATAGGTAGAGGCGGCGCTCGAGGCGGCAACCTAACGGCATCGTCGCTCTCCTATGAGATAATGGATATGTAAGGAGAGGGTTGAGGGCAAAAGGGGAATGAAAATAAGTTTGGTTCATCTCAAGGCATATTTGTGGGCAACCAACGTTTCATACTGTCAAAATAGTGAATCTTATTTGCAGAATGGCAAAGTTGCGAAGCCCAAGTTTGATAATGGCATATTTGACATTTTCTCGACACGTGACGGGTACACCCGGACTCGGAGTAGGTGAGTTGACATGTGAAGATCTCTAGATTGGTTTTGGCTAATTGATGAAACCTTAGGACTAATCTCTTTGCTTAAATGTGATCTAGTATGAGATGAATCCTACTCAAGTCATGGTGCAAAAATGATCATGGTGGATGCAAGGTTGTGATCCAAAGAATGATCAAGTTCATTGAATTGGGAAAATAAGATGGAGAGAAACAAAATGGGCTCAAGGCAAGTATATTTGATAGGGTCATTTTGTTTCTACACTCAAGACACCATAGAGGGTATGAGTGATTTAGGATTGATAGTCGAACTATTAAGAGGAGAATTATTTTGAAAACTTCGATCATGATGTGCCACTAGGATCAACTTTCATGTCAATGCATTTAGGATCCAGTGGACATCTTTCTAACCCTTGGAAAATGCTAAGTCGTGTGATCGTGGAGCTCATATGCTGAGGTTAGCAAAAAGGAAGCAAGGGTGAAGTCAAAGAATAAGTTGGGGTTGTTGCCCAAGCAGCTGACACTGTAGCCTAGCAGTTGACGCGACCATGATCATGTCATTTGGGCGGACCGACCAAGCGCTATCGTGTCTTGGTCTTGGCGGCACTGGTGCATGAGACGATGTGGTCGGCGCAGCTGATGCGTCTGCATACGCGTCCGCTGGGGGTTGACCGGGCGCTGACCAAGGCGGTGTGGGCATCGTTTTCGGAAGTCATAGGGGGAACGTCCGGTGCTAGGTCACCCGACGCGTCCGTTGGGCTTAAAAAGGCCCTCGAGGAGCTCTCGGGTGTGCCTATTGACACGGCCGCCGACCGGGAGTAGCCGATGAGTCGGAGGGCGCGTCCGGTGGCTCTTCTGCGCGGTAAAAGAGTCGTTGGAGGGCAGCGGGTGAGGCCAACGCGTCCGTTGGGCGGCGTCCGGTGCCTTCCAACTTTGCTGCACGTTTTCAAGTGTGACCGTTATTGTTGGACAACTGAAATTAAACTTCGAGACACATGGTGACATGCGGTGCGGCGGACGTGCAAGCACTGCTGCTGGCGTTAGTTGGCTCCGCGCGAGTCGGTGGCCTCCTCGAGGCATTTCAGTGAAGGGGTCTCCCCCTATTTAAATGGGATGGTCGGCAAGGGGTGCTCTCTCTCACTCTTGTGGATCATTCTCCATCCTCTTGAGCTAGAGACTCCACTCCTTCTCACTTGCTTGCATGCTTGCTCAATTTTGGTGAGATTTAGGAGAGAGCTTAATGCTTTGCTTGCATCGTTGCATCTAGTGGCACATGAAGGTCGTTGTAGCGGGCTAATTCTTCTTACCTTGGAGGGTACCGCTCCTAACAAGCTTGGAGATTTGGGTCCGCATGGCAGTCTCGGTTTTTCTCCAAAGGAGTCACTGCCATGTCTTCTTCAAGGGATCAACTCCGGCTATGTCTTACCCTACAAAGAATCGATCACCGTCCATCTAGGCGGGGAATATATTCCTCAGAGCAAAGGGTACTACGGTAGGTGTATCACGCCCATATTCCCGAGATTCTTCAGAATTTAGCCCTCTCCCATTTGTCTTGTAAATGGTGGTGGTAGTAGAATGGCAAAGTTGCGAGGCCCAAGTTTGATAATGGCATATTTGACATTTTTCGACACGTGCGCACGGGTACCGGACTCGGAGTAGGTGAGTTGACATGTGAAGATCTCTAGATTGGTTTTGGCTAATTGATGAAACCTTAGGACTAATCTCTTTGCTTAAATGTGATCTAGTATGAGATGAATCCTACTCAAGTCATGGTGCAAAAACGAAACCTGAATTTACCAGATGCTTCACCTCGAAGGCAAGGGTAAAAAGCCATTCAACATGACTCAAACGAATCTCCATTTGTGTACACACCGTCGTGGACACTCCCGCTCTATACATCTCACCCGTCTCGCTAGCAGGACAGTCCCTCCCTTGGGCTATAAAAGGGGAGGACCGGCTCATGGATGGGGAGAGCTTCTGGCGATCAGCAAGCTCCAACATACGCTCTCACGCTTACAACACACGCTCTCACGCTTACAACACACACTCGGCGCCCTAGGTAACATACACATACAAACACACACCAGCCCACCGAGCTCACCAGAGCTCCACCAGCAAACACAACATTCCTAGCTCCCCACGAGCACAACGGCACGCGTTCCACCACTTGTAACCCACGCTCACCACCATCTCCACCACCGATGTTGGCACTAGGCTCAATCATCCGTAGGGTTGTTTTTAGGGACTTGGGATCTAGCCCTCTCCCATTTGTCTTGTATTGGTACTAGTACTTGAGATCTGCCCCTCTCCTAGGAGCTTGTACACCCCTACACAGGCACCCCGCTGTTGCAAGATAAGAAAGGAACCGTGACCGACAATTGGACGTAGGGCATTCTAGCCGAGTATAAATCCTTGTGTCTCCCTCTCTTTCTCTCCGTAGCCATCCCGCTTTGAAGTGAGTCGCCGACATTCTCTTTATTTGTCTAGTCCCTCGGGGGCCTCCGGTTTTACGGGACACCGACACAACTTAAAAAGTCCCTATAAACAAATAGGGTCTAACTATAGTCGTTTTGGTTGGATAATTTTATTATTTTTTTTTAATAATGAGCCAAACTAGTAATTTAACTATGTAGTAACAACCTATGGACCTCTAAACCCAAGGCACATCCCACGTCAAACTTTGCTAATGCTACCCATAAAAATAATTTTTTCCAAAACCTTGCTTACCCTTAAGTCTTAGTGATGCTTAGGAGTTAGGACTAGAGACAACCAAAACCGGTGTGAGCTACCGTAGTTTAGAGCCTGTTTGGATGGACTAGTTTAGCTAACTAATAAAATCACTAATCGATAGTTAGGTTCTATGGATTAGTGAACTAGCAACTAGTTAAATCTTGGACTAGCTAGTTGTTAGTGCATCCACTAGCTTACTTGTTTTGATCCTTATAGACTAAACATTAGTCAACCAGTAGTTGTTAGTTCATAGGATCCACACATGCGCTTAAACAAAGAAATAAAGAGAAGATACAAATTATGCTATAAATATAACTATAGAAGACAACTTAATATAGCCACTACTTAAAAAAAATCTTGAAAGGAATAGTACTGCTCGAGACTAAATTTGCTCAAATTATTAGTGTCCACTGACAGCCAATGTCATCTTTGATTGATGGTATAAAGGTACATAGTTGACTCTATTGGTACCAAGTTTTGGAGGTACTCTATCCTATTGATACCGAGTTTTGGATGTGTCGTGCTCCTTATATCTAACCAACTACTAAGAGATCCGAAGCCACCAAGATTATATATTTAGGGCCCATTTGGACCCGTTTATTGGGAGGAATTGAAAATCTACATAAAAAATACACTATTTGGCTTGGAATTTGAGATTCCACAACTTTCAAAGTTCACATATAAGTCTATCTCAAATTCATATGATAAAAATGAATAATGGATTCAATGAATTCTTCTTCCCCAGCTTAGTAAAGTTGTAGACTTTTATTTAACGTATTATATGGATTATTTTTATTTAACGTATTATATGGATTATTCTTCCATAACTATAGTTATGCAATGAATTCAATTCTAGTAATTCCAGGGATCCAAATAGGGCCTTAGTGAAATCCTTTGATGAATTAAAGAGAAGAAGAATAAGATTTACCACAAAGACAACAACAATGGATTTATAGAAATAAGTGGTAAGTTATACTTTGGGCAGAGAGTTACGAAGATTATAAGTGGTACAAACCCCTAGTGGATTTATACAAATAAGTGGTACAAAATTGAAGCGTTATTTTTTTGTATCCAATATTCCAATATGAACTTACGAAGAGCACGATTGGAGGGTTGGAAAGGGGGGGGAGGGAGGGAGGGAGGACTGGAACCATGTCTGGAACATAAGATTTTTTCATTCTCTATAAGTTCATTGTATGAACTTACTGCTATAAAATTCCGTAAAGTTATTTTGAAATTGTTGCATCAAATGGGCCCTAATAATTTTTTATTCCTTATGGCAAGCCTATATGCATTTGTGTAGCTCAAAGGTGTGGCATGCATCCAATGACATAATGTTTAGCCCTTCAAACTTGAACTTAGATGCAAATTCTTTTTGTTGACAAAAATATATATAGATTGGTTACTAACACCCCACCCCCACCACCCACCCCCAAAAAAAACCAAGTCTGGTTGTATATCTAATCAATCAAAGCTACAAGCTCGAGTAACCCCTCCTTTTTCTAAAAAAAAAAAAAATAACACTATATATGTAGTATTACATAAGATCCAGGACCAGATAATTTACGTATG
The DNA here is from genome assembly GCA_015847255.1 of Hyparrhenia diplandra. Lineage (NCBI taxonomy): Eukaryota > Viridiplantae > Streptophyta > Magnoliopsida > Poales > Poaceae > Hyparrhenia > Hyparrhenia diplandra. Next base: position 139,800 of record JADLZK010009400.1, read on the forward strand.
TTTAAGAAACCATAGGTTGATCATTGCATCGATCATGGTTGGATCGGAGATCTAGCAACAACAATCTTAGAGGAGCATGAGGTAATGCAGTAGCACATGAAGCTGTCGCAAGTGCCAGACAAGTTGTCAGGGCTTTCAGCTTTGCATACACGATCGCAATCGGCATCATCACCAATAAGGCACGGTCCTTTGTAATTGCCGCTCAGATGTCGACAATGAGAAGCTAGGCTCGATGAACGCTGGCTCTGCGGTTGCGTGCATGCAGGCATTGACCATACTAGCACATGCAAGAACATGGATAATTAGCTGATAATTGATCAGAACAACATATTAAGTTTTATATTTACAATCGTTCATACATATATATATATATATATATATATGTGCGCAATGAAGGGACATACCAGTAGCCACAATGACAATTAGGAGCATGGCTGCATAAATATCCTTTCTTGAAGGTGCCATTAGTAGTTTTTTTTTTTTTTGTGTGAAGAAAAAAGAAAGAGTGAGTGGATTGATGGACGATAATACGAGTAGTAGTATATATGGAGATCGAGAGAGACTACCGGATGTAATGCGATGTCGCATTCGCATTGCAAGCAACTCCAGTGATTCGTCTCGACGCTGGTCATGGCGTCCTACAGACGTATGTGTCTGCGTACCCTATTATGTACGTACCTTCCAAGCTGCCTCCGATCTAGGTGGATCGCAAATATACGTCATTATCAGGGTCAAGCACCATGGGCTATACCACCTGCGCATCGGAGGCCCCAAAGGGGAGGGGTCGAGAGATGCCAATTGGCCGGCCTTGGCACCCAGTGAGGCAGCGACGTCGTAGGATTTTTATATATAAAATAGCAGTTTCAATACCTTATTTTCTGCTTAATGAAATACGGCGTTAAGGCGTGGTAAAAAACACCTTTTTTAGAAAAAACACATTTTTTTCCTATCCAACCCGTTGGCCATGCATATCTCCTTGCATTGGTGCGGCTTGGCCTGCCACCGTGACCAGTCAGCCAGGCGTTGACTGATGACGTGGCTGGGCTTCCGCACCATCCTCATTACTGGTGCAGTAGCATCACACAAACCCACCTGGCGTTGTATAGGCATGTAAGGTCACCAAGATTTTCTATGGATCAATCAAAACTACTTCGCCATTCGTACTAAACTATAAGTCGCTTTCACTTTTCTGATACATATATTTTGTTATACATCTAGCTAGATATATAATAATATGTGTAAATACATAGCAAAATGAATGAACTAAAAGGAAGTCCAAATGATTTATAATGTGGAACAAAGGGAGTACAAGCTCAAGTGAACTCATTACTTCATTTTTCTTGGTCAGTGATCTTGGCTGCCATGGTTAATGCTTCGATTAACCGTGATGGTCGTTTTCTATTTACCATGGTGGGCGACCTTACAAATGTCCGCCCGCGATTAATTAGAATATCTATTTTCCGTAGCGAGCATCCTAATTAACGTGCCCGTCCGCGGTAAATTGATTAACCGCAATGGACAATTTAACAGACCCACCATGAAAAATCGTCAAGGCCCAATAGGCTCGATACTCGTCTTCTTATATAAATACGAAGCTATGGTTATTTCTAACTCATTTCACTTTCTCTCTCTCAACCCACTAAGTAGTGGCAGCCCTCCCTCTACCCAAACCCCAAACACCAATGTTTCTCTCTCTCTCTAGCCCCTCTTCCCTCTCTGCCTCGTGCACTCTCTCTCGCTCTCTAGCCCCTCTACCCCTCTCTGCCTCATGGCGCTCTCTCTCTCTCTGATCACGCGGAGGGCGTCCCATGCGGTAGTGCGGCAGCGCATCACACATGTAACCCAACTGAAATGCAATGTATATTCGCTCGATCTGGTGCCAGTGTTTCACGTCAATGAAGTAGATAAAACTACCTAGTTCGTTGTCTACGGTTGCAAACTTGTTCTTCCTGTTTAGCTGAGCCCTTTACAATTTGAATTCAACTTTCACTACCACAAAAAAATTTCTCTCACATATATTCTGACACATGGCTTCTACAAAGAAGTCATATTTTGCATAAATTTTTAGATGATTAGTCAAACTTAGGGGACGGAGGATCCAACACAACTTTGTTGGCCTGCATTATTAGCCATGCATGGTGCCAGGCGCTAGCTGTGTGTTTGCTGATGTTTGCAGGTGGGATTAGCCGAGACGTGCGGTGTGGAAGGCTCTGAATCAGATGTGTAGGTTGGGTCCGGTTATAGAATATGATATTCTGTAGCCAGCTATAGGGTATAATTCTATATATATCTCACTAAAACACTGTTCATTATAAGCCTTGTTTATCTGTCCATTTCAAACTAATAAAACCAAGAAAATACATTTACATAGGAGTATGCAATGAAACAATCCATAAGAGCAGGCCAGTCCATAAACCCCCCAGCACCATCCTTTTTCCACGTGATGATTCGACTATACATGCATATCTCTATCTCTACAACATAAAAAAGAACGAAAAGAAGACTTCCTAATGATGCGACAATCTTTGGTTTGTCCGCCTGCCCTCCGCTCATGCGACCCCTCCAAATTTAGAAGTACCTAATCACTATGCGAAATATGTCCCAGGTTCCGTCGCCGAGGAAAGCAATGGTGCAAAAATAGGAAACATCTTACTATTACTAATTGGAGGCTCCAACGGAGGCTCCACGTTAATTCTCACCGAGGCAGCTAGAAAAAAAAGATAAATACTAGAAATTCTCACATTAATTAGAAACATCTGGCCATCAATCCACAAGCCTCCAACAATAATAGCCATTGATCTATTTTTATTTTCTAAAATATTACCCACTTTTGCCATTACAAAAACATCATAAAAATAACCCCCTATAGGTACATATAAATTACCCACCAATGCCATTATAAAATTTATATTATTAAAAAATTAGTAAAACTAATACCTTACGTTGTCTAAAAAACTAATACCTTACGTTTAGAAAGCTATTGCTATCGGGCATCGGCTAAAAAAATAGTGGTAATCAGTAACCATTAGATCCACTTTAATTTCTAAAAAAATATCCACATTTGCCATTTTTTGTTTTTTAAAAAACAATAAAGCCATTATTCTCATCTAAAACACTACGTGCAGGAAGGATTATCTAACCGCCGTCGAGCAGGCGGGATTGCTTTCCAACAGAGGAGGAAAAAATAAGGCGGCGCCTCCGGACGGCTCCACACGGCAACTCTCAGCCTGGCAGCAAACTTCTGGTCGCCGGCCAAGCATGCTAGGAAGGAGGCAAGGAGACAATACAGTACAGGCACGTACGCCCGCATGCCGACTACTTCGAAGTTGAGGCGTTCGTTGTCCCCGTCGTGTACCAGAGAGGTCCGTGCTCCTACTCCCAGTTTCTTTGTTTAACTGCTTGCGGCTCTCAATGACAAGGAGGCTTTTGCTGTGCGGTTTTCCATTGATTGATTCCTGGCGACCTGATCGAGACATGATCCAACAATGTTTCGGTGATTCTGCTTTCACTGCTTGCTTGCATAATCAAATTGTATGGTGATTAGGTGAGGTTCAGAGTAGTACAACAACAATGAATGTTTGAGGAGGATTGTAGTTAATCACCATGAATGAATGTTTGAAGTTGCGGTGTTTACATGTATGCCAAATGGTTTGCTTCATATTAGTCGAAGCTTCTGTCATATACGGCTACATGCTAGCGGCTCCTATTTATATTGAACACTATTGTCCCTTGCGAAATACTTTATATGATAATTATTGACCATTAGATATAATTCTTATTTTATTTGCAATGTTTTGAATTACATCAAAAAAAATTGACAGGTATAATTTTTCATACGCACAAAAGTGATCCCGGATCATCATATCTCTCCGATGGCCACAGATGCACTCAAGCCAGCTCTCCATAAAATAGTGTACAGAGCTTTGCTGCTCAGCTGTGGATGATTGGAGCGAGAACGGATGTATTAGTAGCACCTGCTGTAGCACGCGCCGGTTGTGCGCGGGAAATGCATTTAACGGCTTCTTCATGATCAACACCTACTTCATCTATCTGTGTCTTAAGCTCCCACGGATCATCGCCGACGTTTGCACTGTCCAATGAAGATCGAAGATGTCACGTTCGAAGCGAGGAGGATGATAGTGTCCACGCCGTCCTCCATAGGTACTAATTTGATTTCCCTCATATTCTTGCACAACTCCATTTGTGTTGGCTGATATTGAGCAAGAACCCTATTGATAATGTCCCCACATCTAGGACATCACTGCACCGGGCGACGTCAAGACAAGTATGGATGCCATCTACAATGGCTCCTACCCCAACATTGCCACTACAAAGAGAATGCAACGCTACACTACCGGTCGACACCAAGACACTAAACAAACTATCTACTGGCGAACAAGAACGAGGAAGGAAAGACTACCAACCGACGAAGAAAGCGACGCTACACCGACTACCTACTAGCGAACACCAACGAGACAAGTGGTGTTTCATCAACTCAATCTACTACACTACACCAGCCAACACCGATGCCATTACGGCATAGGTGGTGGAGCTAATGTTCCAATTCCACCAATCCAACTTCACCTACTTCGACCATCAAGCACAACTTCGGCGCCCACGAAGTGGACAACATCTATTCTCTAAGACACTAATGAAAATACCCTAAAACCAAGCATCGAAAAAAAAAAATTGACTTCTAATGAGGTGACGGTTTCATCCTAAACTTGAGCATACACATGAAGGAAGTAGGTGTCCAGCCGTGCACCAAAAACTGATGTTAGACGTAGCAGCATCAAGAAGACTAATTAAGGATAGGCATGTGCCAGTATCATAGGGATGACAAGGAGATCTACATCAAGAAAGGGAAGGCAGGAACATGCAAGTCGCAGGTGCCATGACATCTTGACTAAAGGTATGACCATGTTGCTAAATCCCATTATTATAATTTAAATAGTCTTCCATGACATACATGATATGGTACACATTGACCACTAAGTATAAGTTTCATTTTATTAATTTTAATGTCTTGGTATTACTTTGCACAAACAAGTATTGACATAATACACTTAATAATTTTTTTAAATCATCGGGAGGGGACCCATGCCTATTCTTTTAACCCTACCCAAATTTGTCCCAGGCTGCAGCCTGTTGAGTGCCACCGTGGAGCTCCAACCACCAGGTTGAAGGTCAGATTGCAACTTATAATAATAATGACATTACATAACCTGAAACTATATTCTAATGTTACTAAGAAAATTCGGGACTATGATCGGTGTAGGTGGAGTTATCAAAAAGGCTATATGGAAAAATTTAAACCTCCATAATTACAATACATAATAAAACCAATCCAATAATATTTTTATAAATTATCCATCTTTGTCATTAGGTAAGATAATGCTTTCACCAATAAGTTTGGGTTCAAATTATCCATGAATGACATCATTATAGCTAATGTAATGTAATATATACCTATATAAGTTGTACCTAAATTATCCACCTCTCAACCGTTATAAAAAAAATAACAAAAGTCTCTCAAATCTACATATAAATGCTAATATAAGCTATTATGAACAATAATTCAACATCTATGAGTTAAAACTTAAATTTGTAAAAATAATTATTTTTATGTACTAATCCATTGTGGAGATATATATGTAGCATACCATGTATTGGTGTTACTTATAGCTCACTTTTAAGTTATATTAACTTTCATGAGGTAAATTTTGTATGTCATTGTCTTCAAACAAATTATGAATATTAATAAAAAAAAATTGTAATATGAATATTAGTAAGTTAATTTTAGGAATTATTTTTTAACAAAAATATTAATATGATAAAATAAATTCATCATCTTCAATGCCATGGTGTTGAAATAACTATTTATGACATCATCAAAACTAATCTGAGTATTCATAAAATAAAACATGAAAATTTTAGGTAAATGATATAATTAAAATTAGAATTTAAATTTAATATATTTTAAAAAATTACAACAACCGGACGAAAAGATAAAGGTTAAACTATAGATTTCTATGATATCCGGTATAGGGATGAAAAAAAAGAATGTATACACTATAAGTTTGCTTATGTTTCAATTGAATACATATGATGCAAAAAAAAATATATTAATCATAAAAAGTTATTACTCATGAAAATGGTACAAACAAAAAAGGTAAATCCTAAAATCCATACTAAAATATAAAAGATTCTCAAATTGATAGACAATAATCAACATTATAAATAATAGCTATTGTACCTTAGGAATTAATAAAGTTAAAAATTAGGAAAAGAATCAAACTTTAGGTTTATGTCAAAAAAAATAGAGACTGTGGCTAAAACTATCATAGTTTAAGTAAATGTTTGAATCTAAATATATATTGAGATACATAGAGTTGCTACATAAAAAAAGCCTTTGAATATAGATGAAAAACATATAAATCATTTTTAACTAATATAGACTACACAGTACCTATTATACATATTGAGTATTGGTGAAGAGAAAAATATAAATAATATAAGTAATTTTAATTAGTTAGTAGCATATGTCCCATAATATTCTCGCACGGGTTGGTGAACCAAAGTATCAATCAAATTTACGTGCGTGAGTAAAATACTCTCCACAATCACGCCATTCATCGGGATAGCAATCAAGCCCTCTTGCTATCGCCCTTCCCCGCCCCGGATCTTGCTTCCTGCCCCGCACCCGTTCCGGGCCACCGGCGGCGGTCGCGCGCCCACTAGCCGGACACCCCTCCCCATCGCGACATGCAGCGCCACCCACGAGCCGGACACCCCCGCCGTCGTGACGGGCAGACCAGCGGCTTCCCCATCGCGAAGATCCGGAGTGAGGCAGCCAATGCATCCGGAGAAGGCGAGGCGCTCGGCAACCGGATTTGGGCTGCGGACACCGCTAACGGAGAAGGCAAAAGCGGTGCATCAGAGGTGGAGCGGTGACCGGGTGCGGACGCAGACACCGCGCGTCGGATTGGAGACGCAGGCGGCGCGGCGTGCCGGTGGTGAAGCAACTCGGCATCAAGGTTTGACCCCAACTCGACTCCCGCCTGTTTCATTCTTCATGACCTCTGTGAATCCCTCTTCATCGTCGAGGTCAATTCGATCGATCCGCGCAGCAAGGCTTGTTTCATGGTGTGACAACTGTTATAATTTGCAGGTTGTGAAGATTTGGTTCCTGATCATAGTAAGGACGGGATTGCATCATCCTTTCAATATTACTACCACAGCTCCACTTCAGTGTTCGCCAGCGTGAGAACCTACAGCATAGGTGGACTTCATCCATCAACACGCGAGGTCAGTGAGCCTACCCATTCTGTTAAAAGCCTGTCAGATTAATTTGGCAGTGTTAGTCCATCCATAATTTTGCCATTCGGTAAATTGCCATGAAATGCTAATGTACTTTTTAATATGAATTGCCTGTCTCTTGTCAATTGGTTCAAGCACCTCAATGTGTTAAGCACACATTAATCTTAACTCAAACACAGAGCTCATGTAGGTTTGCAAGTTATTTTTCTTCATTCTGACCAGTTTTTGCTTCCTTATCTTAGGCAGCAGACAAGGACCAAGTCCTGCATAGAGTCCACTTGGATGATAAAGAGAAAGAGCTCTGTCAGGTAAGAAACCAAGAGGGGCAATACTCTATTTTAATACCTTGACATTTTGCAAGTTCATTCTTCATAGCTGCCATTTTCTACGATCTACCTTCCTTTCTGAAACCTCTTGTTATTTTGTTTGCATAGACTGACGTGGTTCAAGTAATATACCAGCCTTTGGCAAGGCTATCTTATATGCTAAGCTAATTAGCCAGAAAAAATCATTTAGAATTGTATTATGAATGAAGGCCTATAGTTTTTACTACCTTGATGTTTAAAGTAAGTCTAATTACGGCATGATTACTCATATTACTGCATTTTCATTTTGAGAAATTATCAAACCCAAACATATATAACAAACGGTATAAAGGAATAAAACCATAGGTTAAGGAAATATCTATTGCCATTCTATGATATTTGGGAAGTACTTTTGCCGATAAACCATTTCTGCAACCTGGAATGTGTCGGTTAGAATTTGTTGAAAATGTAGCTGTTCTTGCTAACACAGATGGTCCAACTCACAAGGATATTGATAAAAGGCACTGCCAAAGGTACTTTGAGTTCCTCTAGCAGGGCAAAAGTTTCGGTAATTCGTGCAACCTTATTCTGAAGCAAAAAAAAAAAATAATTGTTTCATTCAAGCTCCCTTACAGTTTATTATGTTTTAGATGTCATCAGCGTCAGATCCATCTAATAAACAAGAGTATGAGGTGCTTGGGTATCAGTGATTTTAGGACATCTCTATTATGTAATTTAAGTGAGATGTCCATAACGTTTGTTTTGTAAATCGGTGTTCATGATGCATGAAAATATATATTTGTAGCCATCAGTAGGTGATCTGTAGGCTATTTTCTGGTCTTTGTGTTGACTTACTAATCATAAAGCCATTAGACTAAAAAAAAGACATTGATTGTAACATGGAGTAGTAATGGTGTTTATTTCTTTTTCTAATCTTTTCAAGAGATTCTTCTCCACAGCTATATGGTGGCTTTAGTATTGTTAGACTGAATTAAAGTAATAATGTCAGCAAACCATCTGTTAGTTGGTCTTGATCTCGAATTGGTATGCACATGATATTCTTCAATGGAAAGGCATGAGCTTTACCATTCAATCATCATTCCCTGGGTATCTTGCTGACATTATTGGATGATGGGCTATAATTCTCTGAACTCTACGTTCTCATAAATAATAATTCTCTAAACTTAATAATACCATTCAGTCAACACTTTCTTTTTTTTTTGGGTCTTGAACTCAGGGTGCCATAATTTTTTCAGGTAAAATTAATACAACAGAGGAAAGTGAGTTCAGGACCTTCAGAGGAACTACCAAATTGACAGATCATTATTGTGAATCCAAAGGTGATCTCTGGCTTCAAAGTCACAAATATCTTATCCCCGAAATTTTGGGATCAGTTTCATCGTAATGGAACCTATGCAAAATAATGAAGGTCGTACACCATTATTTAACTAACGCCGTATTTGTTGATATTCCTAGGTACTTATAAATGGTTTGTCGACTCTACACGGAGGTGTTATATGCAATACATGAATGTAAAATCATATATATATGTTATATTCTCAGATCTGTATATGCAGCTTCATTGTGTTATTTTCACAAAACTTACCTTGGTTGAATTACGTAAAAGTCCATAAAATAGAGTTTGCAAACACGCGAAATCCATGATTGATTGTGTTACTTTTCACAAATGAAATAAATACCACTTTAATATATTGTTTAATTTCATATTATTGCTATTTTATCATGTGATCCATGTTTTTTTATATAAAATTTAGTTATCCCGTGAGCAACGCACGGCATTTAACTAGTAATATATAATGAATAAAGAACAAACAAATCCTGAAGTGTACCATACAATCTGTCAAACACTAGTGCAGAGTCCTATTGTAGAGGCGGATGCAGTTCCTATTCACTGTCGTAATATCGGTCCGCCCCAGTACTAAAGGTCATAGTAATGTCGAACAATACAGTCGGTTAATAAACCGACACAGGTAATTGACTAGCATTGGCGGGGACCTACAACTGCCGCTTTGTAAAATAGTTTTTTAGTGCATCATCACTTGTTTTTATACAGATTAGCTGGCTGAATTATGGCATTATCAACCTTCTTCCTAAAGTGAGTGATGGTTCTAAATCAGACCTATCTGCCTTCTAAATTGCCTCTATAAGACTAACTTCGAGAATAGAAAAGATTGATAAGGATATTCATACAAATCAAACAGCATTAATTCATGAAAACGAGACGCACAGCGCGGGTTGGGATCGAGCTGGCGGCGTGAGGCTCGATAGTGCTGCAGGAGCGCTTGCACAGGAGGAGCGGCAACAGCTCACTGCGCGGGAGGATAGCACGGCGGAGCGCGCGGGCGGCGAGAAGTGTTAGTTCTCAGATAGCTAGCGTGGTCACGTTACGGACGGACGATGAGCAGAGCAGAGCAGAGCAAGCGTGAGCAGAGCAGAGCAGAGCAAGCAAGCAAGCAGAGGAAAAGATCATGGGCCAAGTGCTCTTATGGCCAATGGGCTCTACTGGGCTTAATTGATGGCAAAAGTCCGTTGCTTGCCGGTTAAACAAAGCCGGAACCGGAAAAAAAAAATAGCGGTCATGCAAATTCAGACATTCAGACGACATCTTGACGTATAGTCTGCGGGCCGGTGCGGTGGCGCCGTTGGCGGCGGGCGCGACGGGGGGGGGGGGGGGGCGGCGGCGGTGGAGGCGTCGTCGACGTTGGCCCGTCATCGCACTCCCAGCTGGCGTTGTTCTGCGATAGTTGCTGCAGCGCCGGCCGGCCAACCCCACGTAATTTCGTCGGCATTGCACGCGCCGCCGCCGCGACGATGGCGATTATTTGCTGGCTCCATATTGATCGATCGATCTATCTTCAATATTTCCTAATGTCTGCATTTGCTTAAATACCCACGCGCCAATCGATGCGAAGGCTTGCAATAATTAATTAAACTGATGATCATCTGACGCTTTGGGTTTTGGGGGGTTCGCCGGAGGTTGGATCGCGAGTCGATCACCGAAGAGACACGGAATTCAATTCACCGCCGCACGCGCGCGCCAATCGAAGCGACGAATGTAAACTGATCTGACGCTAATTGGGTGACTCTTGGGGTTCACCGGAGGGGGCTGGAGAGACACCGATAGCACGGAATTAATGGTATTACTACCGGCGAGCGGTACAATATCCGCCCGTAATACTGCCAACATAAAACTGTCGGAACGGTAATAAAAGACGCCTGTGAAAATAAGCACATCACTGGCGGCAAAGTTACATAAACCGCTTGTGCAAAGACAAAAACTATACTGGCGGTGAATTTACGAAAGACGCCAATCACTACACTGTCGGACCGTCCGTGGGCCCCTCTTATTTTGCTTTACTAGTTGTTGCCACGGCTTTCCACTTGTCGCCCGCCAGTATAAAAATTGGTATGGCGCCATGGAAATAGGTTTTTCCACTAGTGAAAGAACAGATATACCATACATGGCTGAGTGGTTTGTGGTTTAGTAATTCCCGTGGGATCACTCACTCTGTGACCCTTTTGGGGAATGCAGATGTACATCCTGGACATGAAGGACCTCTTGGCCTTCCTCTTCCCCTGTCGGCACGGCTGATGGCTTAGGGCGCCGCAGTGGCGGGTGACGGGTGGCGGTAATGGCACAGCGACGACGTTGCACCATGGTGGCGTGGTATTGGGCGCCGCCGCGGCGGCCGCCTTGGGGCGCTGCGGCCGGAAGCTGATACTGTCGTTGTTACTGTTTTTTTACTCTTTTTTGTTTTGAAAAGTTTGAAACTCCTGTACAAACGCACGGGGTATCTACTAGTGATATAGGATTGTCAGATCAGTATGCAGTGTGATGAAGTGCAGAGCAAGCCTGTAAATCTTTTTCCATGTGATTAAGTGATTCGACTAATGCCTCGAGTTTACACACATAGGACCCCTTTGGTAGAACTCCCACCGGCGGCTCCATCTTCTCCGAAGCATTCAAGCAAAAGCTCTTTTATCTCTCCTTCTCTCATAGATGAAGCCAGTTTTTTTAGCTTCACCGGCTAATTCAACGCCAAAACTTTACTTGTAAACAAAGACACTTATATTTCCAACCATTTATACATATGCACATACATACTAGCATACCGGCATATACATATAGGAGTGAGCCTTATGATAGTTCTGGGAGCCGGCTGGCACTAGAAATTAATATAAATTCAAGGACCATCTAAGACCGATAAAATTGTAGTGAAATCCAAATATAACATTGTTTATTTATAGGTATCGGGACCAAAGTTTTGCAAGTTTAGAGACCGAAATAACATAGCGATACAAGTTTAGGGACCCGTAGTGTTCTTTTACTCTATGTTCAAGTAGTTTTGGTAATCCATCCTGATATTTTTTTAGAAAACGCTATATATGAATTATTGCATAAGAGCCACAAGGGACAATTTATATTTGATAAACACCAGGCTTGGACCATTGCACATGGTTGGTTCGGAGCGGTACCAACAACAACAAAATCAGAGTGGGAGGGGGCATTTAGAGCAGTAGCACTGAAACCAGGAACATTCGCCGTAATAGTTATCGTCGCTTTCTTCTACGCATGTAGGATCGCAAGTGATACTAGTGCCAAAGCACAATCCATGATAATTGCTGCTCAGGTGCCAACAATCTTCCATACCCTGCACGTATGCAGGCATTGAACAAACTAGCACATGCAAGAACACGGTTAATTGGCTCAAAGATTAATCTAAACAAGATATTAAGTTACAAACACGAGCCAATTCAATGCCAAAACTTAAACTGTTAGGAGAAACACTTTTATTTCCAATAGTTCATACGTGTGCACATACGTACCAACGGCCATGACGACAATCAGGAGCCCGAATGCAAAGAGATTCTTTCCTAAAGGCGTCATTGGGGGTTTTTCTTTTTGGTGTGAGATTTTATATATGGAAGAAAAAGAATGAGCGAGGAGGTTGGTGGAAGATGAGCGAAGGACACTATATGTATATATATAAATGACATGCCTAATGTGTTCCACGGTAGAAGCATAAAGATACAATCGTATTCTCCTAGTGTTTTCCAGCACAAACTCGCTGGCCTGGTCGCAAAGCTGAGCCTGGGGCCTGGCGGTGTCTATTTCACAGCTCAGTCTTTTTCAATGTCTAGCTTAGGTAGGTAGATAGGTAGCGACATATGTTATAATCTTTTTTTGTTCGTTTGTTTCAAACTTTATTGCAAAAACGATTTTTGACCTATATAAAATGTGGGCCGGGAGAATGGACTGTAGAGTCATGCCAAAGGGGATGCAGGCTGGCACAGTCCAAGCGTTCATTCATTATGTCCTATGCTTGTTGATGGACAATGTAGCCTCATCTAAAATTTGTTCCGTATAGGTCTGCTTGGAACTAATCTCTACTTATACTCCTACTAAGATGAAACAGGAATCGTCAGCACTGACTTCATCGTGATGTAGCTGATGACGTGAGTGCACTAATCAAAGTTGTGCTAGAGAGACACAGGCAAATGGCACACGCCGCCGCCTGGAGTGCTAAAACTGAACTGTGACGCTTCATACAAGGCTGTGGAGGGGTCAGAGATCGAGCTGGGGATTTGTTATCAGGGATAAGGATGGTGATGACTGGTAGAGGAAGGATCAACCATCTTGTAAGCCCCTTCCATGCTAAGGTGATTGGATGTTTACAAGAAGAAGCGGAGCTACGTTCAAACGCCACAAAAATTTGGAAAAACACTATTCAAAACAGATTTTCACCATGTTTGTAGATTAAATTTTCACACATATAAGGAAAAGGCACCCCCTCCGATCTGATCTAGCTTCTCCCCTGTTTACAAGTCAGACTGAACTGAAGACTGATGCCCTGCTGATCAAATAAGATTTGGCTAAAACTGAAGTATGTGATAGAGCGGCGGAAGGTTCGGTGAACGAACTCAAGTTTTTAGGGCTTGTTTGGTTTGCACCCTGGACTGATTTTGCATGGACAGGCAGCTCCTAGGATGTTGTTGCCTGGCGTGCATTTGGATGGAGCCTTGGAAACGTGTGTAGGCAGGGCGAGGGCACCCTCCGCCTGGCCACTAAAAAATGTCCACCCTGGCTTCTGGTAAGAAAAAAAAATTCAGTCCCTGGTGACAAATGCTAAATTTTAGAAATTTTGAAAATATTGGGTCAAATTTAATTTGATTTTTTTAAAAAATGTTTGGCATCATTTCATTAGAAAAACACTATAATCAATCACCCATCGCAAATTTATATAACATCGGTAAAATAATATAGTATCTCATAGAAGTAGAGCCGTGGTAATACATCGAACGGTAATACCAGTATTAAAAAAAAAATCAATCCAGCGATATTTTTCAGAAATTTCGCAAGATTTCGCCGAAAAAAGATCGAACACGCTGCTGCCTAGGCTTTAGTTCTATTCGTGAGCCCATTGCTGGATCTCAGCTAGTTTGATCCCTCCGCCATCAAACTCGATCACGCCGGACTCGATCTCGGCCGCTCCTAGCTCCCTTATGAAGGGATCAATACATCAACTTCACAACCATCTGACGTTGCACTTTTTCTCACTATGGTCCTGCTATAGATGACTGCAAATCCCACTCGCAGGGTGAGCGCGGCCACTGCCAAGAGTAGCGGATATGATTGAGTTGGCCTCTGGAATATAGAGGGACCTCAAGTGATTGTACGTGCTGGTAGTAGCCAGGAAAAGGGTTAGGAGCTGTGGTTGAGGACGCCCATATTGTGTGCCTATATCAGAACAATAGGGTGCATGATGTCAGTGTTGCAAAGATCAACCTATAGTAGCACCCCCTAGATAAATTCTTCCTGCTTCGGTTCTAGTGTTTCTACTGCTATGTTCTTGTATGCTATTCATGTATTTTTATTTGGGATATAACTTGCTAATTCAGGCTACATATTTGTCTGCTTACACTGCATTGTTTTGAGGATTACTTGATCATCATGGCATGTTTCCTGTCACGTAGATTATTGTCTAGCTTAACTAAGCAACTTCGGATGTTGTACCTACCAATGCATTTTTCTCTCCTTTTTTCCTCTTGAAATGTAGTAGTTTTTTATAATCGGGGTATCCCCATTTCCATTCAAGAACGAAAATATAGACGTCATTTTAGAGATGTTTCAGAAATAAGAAGCAGAAGAGAGTTTCAGAAGCAGAAGGACGAAATGCCAGCCCAACATGACGGCCAAAACCTTACAAACTGCGCTTGACCACTAGCGCAAGAGGGCTAGGACTCCTACCAACTAAGTTTGAGGCCACCAGCCATTACAGAACATAACCAGTTTCAACGACATAAGCAAAACAGATAACCAAGGCACCAGCCACATCTCTTTGAGCAGGTCTTCCCTTTGAGCATCATCTTCTCCATTAGCAGGTCTTTTCGCCTTCTTTGAAGCTAGGATCTCCATCGCCACCTTGATCATGACGTGTTGATTCCTTCCTCCAGTTCTGCCTTGCTTATCTCTGGATAAAGTCCTGCCCAAAACTTCATTAAAGCCCCTGCCCCAGCATGATAAATAATTTCCAATGGGTTCTTAATGTTTTTCTTGTTAAAGTATGCCTTGTTTTTGGCCTTCTAAATGGCCCAACAAATAGCAGCAGCTCCTAAGACATGAAATTCTTTTCCTCTGGGTAGCCATTTGTCAAGCCACTGCTAGCAATGACATATATAGGTCCCCAGGGATATCAGTTGCTCCAAAACATCTAGCAGTGCAAGCCCAAACTACTTTTGCAACTGAACATTTAAAAACCAGGTGGTCAACAGATTCATTTTCATCACAAAAGTAGCATTCAGGGTTGCCTTTCCAATTCTTTTTGAGAAGGTTATCCTTAGTAAGCACCACCCCATTGGCTAGTAACCACATGGCAGGAGGGATCTTCCCTTTTCAAATTGCTTAAGATAAGTACCATTTAATTTTCAGTTAGCCCGTCATACACTGACCTAACTGTAAATTTACCTTCCTTGCCCCATTTCCATGTGATCTTATCAGAATGTTCAGATTTGGGCCCAAGTGTTCATGAGCTCATCTGTTATTTTCTAAAAGAAAGATGTATGATGCCATTCTTCACATCTCTCACAGAGACATTTTTCTGCTCACATAAAGCATATAGCACAGGGATCATATACAACTCGATCAAAGGTTTATCAAATGACCAGGGATCTTCCCAAAATCTGGTTTTCATTCCATTGTTGATTTCAATAGATCTACCCATCAAGTATAAATCTTTGATTTTGAGTAAATTAGCCCACATGGGTGAGTCATCAAGTTTATGATTAACATCATGAATGGACTTTCTGCCTAAGTATTTTGCTTTAAAAAGATTTTGCCATAACCCTTCTCTTTTTTTAAGCTTCCACCACCATTTGCTCAAAAAGCTGATGTTGCTTAGGCAAGTCTTTAATACCCACCCCCTTTCTTCTTACTTTTACCTATTTTAGTCCATCTCACCAAATGATATTTTTTCTTAGTTCCTACCCCTTGCTAGAAAAAAAGATTCTTCTGGTCTTAACTATCTCTTTAGTAATGGATTTAGGTAGGAGAAATAGAGACATATGATCCATTGGAGAGTGGATCTACTAGCCATAGTTAGAGTACCCCCTTTCCATGCCCCCTTTCCATGCATGAAGCTTCTTATGGCATTTTGGAGATAGAGGTGTCCATCTTACTTGGGCTAATAGGAAGAGAGAGAGAGAGAGAGAGAGAGAGAGAGAGAGAGAGAGAGAGAGAGAGAGAGAGAGAGAGTATGACCCTATTTGGAACACATGAATTTTTTTCATCTTTATTATAAAAAGTTCGTTTTGTAAACTTATACTACTGCTATAAAATTACAGTATAGCTCTTTTAAGATTGTTGCATTCAAATAGGCCCTAATATTTCTTCTTCCTTATGGCAAGCCCATATACATTTGATAGCTCATATGGTCAAGCATTCCAATCACACAATTCTAAGTCCTTCAGACTTGAACTTAGATGCAGTTTTATTTTGTTGACGAAAACTGTACAAATTGGTTATTACAACACATGCACACACATCCTACAGACACCACCGAGCTCGATTGTATATCTAATCAATCGAAGGTAACAAGCTCGAGTAACCTCTTTGTTTCTTAAAAAAGAAAGAACACTATATACGTATTATATTAGATATAAGGGCCATGAGGGATAATTTATATATTGTTAAGAAGCGGCAGGGTAGGATCATTGCATCATGGTTGGATTGGAACGCTAGCATGAAGTATAGCAGTAGCACTTAAACCCGTCACAAGCACCGTATAAGTTGTCGGTGCTTTCAGCTTCGCATTCATAATTGCATTCACCGCCCCAAACGCAAAATCCATTGAACGTGCTCGGGTGTCGACAAAGAGAAGCTAGGCTCGATTGAAGACGACTCTGGGATTGCGCGCATGTAGGCATTGAATATACTAGCACATGCAAGAACATGTTTAATTAGCTGATTAATCAAAACAACATATTAAGTTTAATATTTTCAACAGCTCATACATGTGCATAGACTTACCGGCGACCACGATGATCATTATTAGGAGCACGACCGTAGAGATATTCTTTCCTAAAGGCATCATTGGTTGTTTTCTTTTCAGGCGGTAGCTTTCGTACGCTGATGAATAAAAGAATGCCTGATCGAGCGAACTGGTGGATGGATAATAGAGTGAGGTGAAGTAGGAAGATATTTATATACACTCGCCGATGGAATGCATCCAGCGAAGTTTTAAAAAGAAAGCATCTCTAGCGATACGGCTCGACGTGGGTCATCATGGCGTCCCTACTTACGTACTGTATGTGTTTGTTGTATGGCCTACCGCCCCCTATCCAGGACGATGCCGTTTGGGCCGGTCTAGGCACCCAGGCAGGAATGGCAAGAACCACGGCCCAGCTTATAGGAAGACGTCGAGATCAAGGGTTGACTTGATTGACCTATTTTTTTCTACCATAGTTTTTCCTTAACAATGGTAGAATGTTATTCATTAAATCCACCATAAATTATATCTTGATATTCTATTCAATTGGTATCTTTATAGATGGTAATATAGTTCTCTATAAAAAAACGTCAAAATTGAAGAAGTTCGACTTAGAGCAAGGCTAAATGAACTACTCTTTCCAATTTGGCAAATAATTAATTAGTAGTGTTTTTGGACAAGTTTCGAGTCAATTTCTTAAAACCGTTGTTAAAATAAGTTTTTCAAAAATTATATGGTCTAGAAATATTAACAACTCATGCATTGACTTTTCTTGGGGGAAAACCGTCTCATAGAAGTATTAAGTCTTTTATAATGTTCATTTATTTTTCCAAGCCACACGAACTCCTACGACGCGTCTGCAGCAGCGGCAACGACGACGTCGATGTCAGCGGTGCCTGTAGACGGCGGGACCAATGGAGAGTTGGAGTTTATTTGCTGTTGCGTGGGAAGGTTCGCCGTGGAATTTTACATCGCACGCTGGAGATGTTCTGTCGTCTTCATATATTCCTCGCCTGTGTGTGCAACATGCCATGGCTTTGGTTTGGTTTTATAAAATCGCACATGTCACAGATCGGTTGGATTCCGCGATCGGTGACACGCCGGGCGATGAGCAGGACGGGCGCGGCGCAATCGGGGTTGTCGGGGAGGGATTGGCGCTGGCGGTAATCGGGTTGCCGGGCGCCGGTGCCGGGCGGCAATCGGGGTTGTCGGGGACTGTTGGAGAAGAGGAAGAAGAAGAGGAAGGTGGCGGCCGCCTAGGGCGGGCGTGGATGACGGCGTGGCGTACGCGCGCGCTGGGGCGGCCCGGCAAGACGCGGCGCTGAGAGAGGGAGAGAAAGGCTAATTTGGAGAGTCAAGTGTTGGGTGTTACCCTTTTATTTTTTCTTCTTAAGATTCAACTAATTACATCACCCTTGTATTTTTAGTCCCGAAAGAACTTGTATGAGAAGTAGATCTCCTTTCTTTCCTAATCTATCCCTATTTTATCCCTAAATAATATTACTTGATGAGGAAGCAAACGACACAATGACGGTAGGGTGGCGGTGGAGGGCGGCGGGGGCGCGTGGCGCGGTCTCCCCCCTCCCGGGCTGGCGGGCCGGCAACTTAGGGTTGTGACAAGCCCTTTTGAGCCCACTTTTGATCTGCATGTGACATCTCCCCACCGCTCGACGAGGCGGCGCGCCCACGCGACGCCCAATCCACCCGCTAGGGGCGGCGATGCCGAGCCGGGAAGACGTGTCATTTGGGCCATAGCGTTCTTGGAGTTTGCCCATCTTTGCGTTGAAGTTGTTGACGAAGGTGGCGCCGTCGTTGAAGCTGATGTCGAAACTCAAGTTGCTGAAGTAGACGTTGAACTTGTAGCTGAATGGATAGTGCGCAGATGACCCGTTGTCGAGGTGTGGATGCCAATCACATCGTGCGGCGCCAATCTGGGTGCTCTTGCCGGAGTTTGTTGGTGCTTTGGCGATGCCATGAAGCTCGTGGTCGATCGTTGGATCGAGTTGGGGTAGAATGAGAGCCCTCCGTGTAGCGACGAGGTAGGGAATTGATGTGGGTGGCATGTACCTCATGTCGCCGCCGTGAGAAAAACTCACAAGTCAAAGCTTGTCAAGACCTCAAGGGAGACGGGGGTGTTGAACTATGGGGCGAGGTGGATCGCCATGCTCCCTGTGTAGGGGGCCTCCTGGTGCGCCATAGCATTAGGCCTGTTGCATAGCTCGTTGGTGTAGCCATACTAGTCGTTGATGTCATTGAGGGCGTAGATGTAGTCGATTAAGTTGTCACCCTGTCGAGGTTGCCCGCGGTTCCCGGTAGTGTCGACGTAGCTTGGCAACTTGAAGTGGCAAGGAAGACATCAAGTGTAGGTGTTCCCGCCCTCGCGTGGCACCTTGCTTGGCATGTAGATGAACCGGAGAAGTACCGCTATTATCGTGGATAACGGCATACCTCGTGTCTCTGGTGGAGCTGATGTTCCAATGTCGTGGTGCTGATGGGGGGCGCTTCTCGCGCGGAGCCGGGCGCCGATGTCATCGTGAGTCAGGATTGCCGGGAGTGAGGGTGCCCACAATGCACTTGCAAGTGTCATAATAGGGAACAGATATGCAGTTTGCTCGATTGTGTTCTCCACCATTATGGATGTCGGCATGTCCAGGAAGTTTGGAGGATTGATCTTGTCGCCGGTTGGGCAAGTGAATGACCGTCTCGCCGCTGGGCCTGGGGGCGCCGGTGTTCTCATCCCGTGGCGGCGCCCATGGGGGGGCGACGCCGCGGGTCGCCAAAGTGAAGATGTTGGCCGCTAGGGGTCGTCGTTGTTCGCGGCCCTTGTAGTTGTTGTCGATGTGAGGAGCGCCGCCGTGGTTTGTCACGCCGATGGCGATATAGAGGATGTCGGAATTGTCGCCGTCTTTGCCGGAGATCCTCCGTAGCATCGTTGGTGATGGTGATATAGGGCGGAGCAACGTGGTTGTCGCCCATGGTGTGCATGGCATCGGCGATGTCCTGGTCCGTCGATGTTGAGGTCGGCGACGACGGGGCATCGGGCGGCGTCGCTGTGTTGCCCATGTTGACGCTTGCCGATGTTGTTGATGTTGAGGACGCGTTATGGTTGGCGATGTCGTGGTCGTTGTTGATGTTGTTGGGGTGTGGATGCTCCTAGTGTTCCCGTGTCGAGAGAGGATGTTGGTGGCCTAGGAACTTATCTCAAGATCGTCATTGGAGCCTCGCGACGTTGGCCTAGGTGGGTAGGCTTTTCGCCGAAAGGTACCGGGTGGACGCCGGTGGTAACCGCTGAATCGACCGGATTTGAGCTTCGCCAGCCTTGTGCATCCTTGGGGTAGGTGTGCTCGTTGCTCGCAGCATCGGTGATCGTGGAGGCGCCCGGGGAGTACCGCTGGCTTCGTCGGCGGCGCCCATGGTGGGGGCGGCGTCGAGGATGTCGTCGAGTTCACCGGTGGCCTTCATACGGGAGAGGTGGCCTAACAGATTGCGTAGTGATGGACCGGAAGGCCGGAGCCGTACTTATCGTGGTGTAGTTGGAGAGTGCGGCTTTGTCGGTGGTGTTCTCGGGTCCAAGCACGAGATGGCCACCATGATCATCTCCGTAAGGCGGCGGCGGGGATCGCCATTGAATCTTGATACTAGCTATCACAGATCGTTGGATTCCGGGGCCGATCGGTGACACGCTGGCGACAATAAGTCGGACGGCAGCGCGGCAATCGTGGTTGCCGGGGAGGGATTGGCGCGGGCGGCGCCGGGTTGCCGGGCGCAGCGGCAATCGGGGTTGCCGGGCGCCGTGCCGGGCGGCAATCGTGGTTACCAGCGGCGGCAATCGTGTTTGTCGGGGATGAGAAGAGAAGAAGAAGAAGAAGAGGAAGGCGGCGGGGCGGCGCGGACAACGGGCGTGGCAATGGCGGCGCGTTGGGGGACAGCGGTGTGGGTGGCGTGATGATGACGTGGCGGTGCTTATGCGGCGCTAGGGGCGGTGGCGCACGCGGCGCGAGAGAGAGGAAGAGAAAGCCTAGGGTCGAGAGTGAAGCTGTTGGGTGTTACCCCTTTATTTTTCTTCTTAAGATTCAACCGATTACATCTCCCTTGTATTTATAGTCCCGGGAAGACTTGTATGAGAAGTAGATCTCCTTTATTTCCTAATCTATCCCTATTTTATCCCTAAATAATATTACTTAATGAGGAAGCGCACAACGCGATGACGGCGGGTGGCGGAGGGCGGCGATGGCTGGGGCGCGCGCTTGTCTCCCTCCCGGGCTGTTGGGCCGGCTTTTTAGGGTTGTGACAAGTTCTTTTGGGCCCCCTCTTGACGGCATGTGACAAGTACATCTTTATTAATTAAACAGATAAAAACGAACATCAGATAAAATAGTAGAGAACATTGTATCTGGATAGGAAAAGTGTATTTGGATCGAAAATAGTAACAAACAAACACAAGTGGTTGGTTAGTTAGGACAGACCTCAAAATAATGCTAAAAAAAAGGGAGAAATTTTGCCTCTTTTATTATTAGGTATAGATAAATTAATAAGCTGGTCATGTGTGTTAGTGTGTTTTATTTGTTGAAAGTATGTAGTTGCTACCATGAGTAAACCCTACATGGACTATGGAGGTAGATATATAGGCTCATAAAAAAGTGAAATGTTATATTTGTATCCAATACAAACTTAAGAAGAGTGCGGTTGGAAGGTTGAAAAGGAGGGGGGGGGAGAGAGAGAGAGAGAGAGAGTAGGAGCATGTTTGCAACATAAGATTTTTTTTTTCATATTCTATAAGTTTGTTTTGTAAATTGAACTTAACTTTTTTTTTTGTACACAACAACACAAACACTCACAACGCCGCACGCACACTCAGCCCTATGAACCCATGTACACAAACCTACCCCCTGTGAGCACCCTCCGAAGTCACCATTAGCGTCTCTTTTGTCGATGGAAACTTGCTTACCACTTAAAGGATAACGCCGAAAAATTCTGAAATAAATATAAAAAAAATGGCCCTAATATATATATGTATTATATTACATATAAGAGAGAGGGAGGGGTGGGAGAGGGAGTAGGACCCTATTTGGAAGACATGAATTTTTTCATCTCTATAAGTTCGTTCCATAAAATTGAACTACTGCTATAAAATTACAGTATAGATCTCGTAAAATTGGTGCATTCAAACTGGCCCTAATATATTTTATTCCTTATGGCAAGCCCATATGCATTTGGATAGCTCATAGATGTGATCAGGCATCCAATCACACAATTCTAAGTCCTTCAAACTTGAACTTAGATGCAATTTTTATTTTGTTCACGACAAATTGTACATATTGGTTACTACAACACATGCAGACAAACACTACAGACACCACGAGTCCGAAGGTATATCTAATCAATCAAAGCTACAAGTTCAAAGTAACCTCTTGTTTCTTAAAAAGAAAGAACACTATATATGTATTATATTACATATAAGGGCCAGGATGGGACAATTATATAGTTAAGAAACGCTAGGCTAGATCATTGCATCATGGCTGGATTGGAGCGCCAGTAGCAGCAACAATCTCAGAGGTGCATGAACTATAGCAATAGCACATAAACCCGTCACAAGCACTGTATAAGTTGTCGGAGCTTTCAAATGCGCATGCATAATTGCAGTCGCCGCCAAAGGGCACGGTCCTTTGTACATTCCGCTCGGATGTCGACAAAGAGAAGCTAGGCTCGATTGAAGAAGACTATGCGGTTGCGCGCATGCAGGCATTGAATATACTAGCAAATGCAAGAACATGTTTAATTAGCTGATTAATCAAAACAACATACTAATTTCAGCAGTTCATACATGTGCACGGACTTACCGGCGACCACGATGACCATTATTAGGAGCACGGTTGTAGAGATATTCTTTCCTAAAAAGCATCAGGCGGTAGCTTTTGTACGCTGATGAATAAAAGAATGCCCGATCGAGCGATGGATGATAGAGTGAGGTGAAATGGTGGATGGATGATACAGTGATGAGGTGAAGTAGGAAGATATTTATATGCACTCGCCGATGGAATGCGACGCCACTTTCGCATTGTAAGCATCTCCAGCGAAGTTTTAAAAAGAAAGCATCTGGCGATTCGGCTCGACGTGGGTCATCATCGCGTCCCTACTTACGTACTACGCATACCTTTCAAGCTGCCTGCTGCCTCCATCCAGGACGTACGATGTTGTTTAGGCCGGCCCTAGCACCCAGGCAGGAATGGCAAGAAGCACGGCCCAGCTTATCATAGGAAGAGGTCGAGATCAAGGGTTGACTTCCTTAATAACGGAAGAATGCTTCGATTAACACCAGCAATTAGATACTCCAACTATCCTGTGTTATATAGGCAACTTTAAATATCACTAGTTTTGACCAAGTTAAAAAAAAAATGCTAATATCTATGTCATGAAATTAGCTTCATTAAATCCACCATAAATTGTATCTTAATATTCTATTCAATTGGTATTTTTATAGATTGTAGTATGGTTCTCTATAAAAAAAAAAAAAAATTAAAGAAGTTCGACTTAGAACAATGCTAAATGAACTACTCTTTCCAGTTTGGCAAATAGTTAGTAGAATTCTTTCGTTTTGTAAATTGAACTTACTGCTATAAAATTCCCCTAGAGTTCTTTTTGAAATTGTTGCGTTCATATGGGCCCTAATGTTTTCTATTCCTTATGGCAAGCCCATATGCCATTTGGGTAGCTCAAAGGTGTGGTCATGCATCCAATCATAAGGAATTCAAACTTGAAAGAGAGATAGGGGGAAATATTTTCTTTGATTGCTTAAACAAAGAGATTACATCTCCCTATTATTTATAGTCCCTAATGAATTTGCACACCAAGCAAACTCCAAAAGGTTTCCTTATAGATCGGATTACGCCTTTCCTAAGCAATTCGATCTCTTTTCCTAATAAAACTCAATCTATTTATTTCCTAAACATTTATTTCTGAATATGTTTTTTGGCGGATAAGGATGACGAAGGCGGCGATGGCGGTGGCTGCCGCCCCTCCTGGCGCGCCCGACGAGGCCCTAGGACCCCTGTCACTTTTGGGCTGTGACAGTACTTTTTGTAGATGGTAATCTTGTTCTCTATAAAAACATCAAAATTAAAGAATTTCCACTTAGAACAAGGCTAAATGAACTATACTCTTTCCGGTTTGGCAAATAATTAGTGGTGTTTTGGACATGGTTTAAGGCAATTTCTTAAAATAGTTGTTAAAATAAGTTTTCAAAAAATTATATGGTTTAGAAATATTAAGAACTAGTAGGATTCCTCGTGTGTTTTGGCGGGTATGAAGATGGAATATAAATGGGTTTGGATGTTAATCACTAAGAATTAGGAGATGTATACGCTGAGATACATAGCTAGTGGGGCTTTGCTCAGTGGATATTAATTGTAGCCTTATAGGGTGACAGTGCATTACCTATGTGGATAGCTCGTAATTTGAGAGAAATAGCTAATGGGGTTTATCTTTATAGGAGTAGTAGATAACTTATGCATAGATTTTTCTTGAAAAAAAATGCTTTCATTTATTGTTCATTTATTTTTCCAACAGAAGAAATAATGTTCCTTTCGAGACCATGTCCCTGTCTAGAATATCGATTATTTGCATAAAGAATATATCGTGGGCCTTCTGTTTTTTAATTTGGCAAGTTAAAAATAGCAAGTTCTTGGAGAGGGATTTTTTTAAGCTAGGTAAATCTTTTTTAGAGTTAGCAAATCACAAGACATGTGTCACAACCCGCATCGACCGGGCGTGACACGTGGCCGGGCGCACTCCAACCGGTGCTCATGTGGGCGGCGGCGCGGCGGCGGGCGGCGGCGGCGTGGGGAGGCAAAACCTATTTATTGTTTGTTGCCCCGAAAAGATTACAGGGGACTTGTTTCAAGCAATCTCTCTAAAAGATTTCCTTATAGATTGGAATACCTTTTTACAAGCAAAACCTATTTATTTTCCTAATAAGGGCCTTCCTTATAGATGGAATATTCCCTTGCACGCCAAAAAAGCCTAAGATAATCTTAATCAATTTCCTCCTTTATCCACGAATTAATTGCCAAAGAGTCCGTGGAAGGGAGGTGGAGGCGGCGGCGCGGCGCGCCGCCCCTCGGGGCCGCGCTTGCCCCCCGGGCCTCGTGGGCCGCCCCCGGGCCTATTTCCTCGGGTCATGACATCTCCCCCTTCTCCGACCGGGCGCGCCCTCACGCTGGATGAATGTCCATTCAGTCACACTTGGGGAAAGGTCCGCCGCGACCCGGCATGATGAGCTCAATCCGGGCAGGATCAGCCTTGCCATGCACCGGGTTCCCGATGATCATGTTCTCCCCGGTTCGCAATGGTGCGAACTCCAAGAGGTAGTGGAGGTTCCCGACGTAGCCGTAGTAGATGTGCTGGTGGATGGCATGACCCTGCTGTGACGCCGTCTGTCGACGAACTGCGAGCAAGAGCTCCCTTGGAACTCCCGCCTCAAGGTGTTGATGCACTGTTGGCGTGGGCCTAAATCCTTGGTACCCCCTTCGGCCAACGCAGAGCGAAACGAGGAGGAGCCGAACCCGGCACAGACCGGACGCGTAATGACGGGAAAATAAATGTCCAGCCAGCCCCCTCTCTCCTTCCCCCTCTTCCCCTTTTATAGGGAAGGTGGGAGGGGCTGTCCTCTTTATTACACTTAGAGAATATTAGTATTTACAAAAGTGCCATTGCGGGCTTATAAAAGGGTCTAAACTCTACACACTGGACTTCTAATCTTTACAATTAGGTTCAAAACACAAAAGGGGGGTTACAAACATATACTATCCCCCTAACATGCACCGCGCGAGGCGGGCTCTCCAGGAACAAGAAGCACTCGTTGGGCGGAGCGTTGACGAAGAGCGGCAGAAGGCGCCAGATGGTGATGTCGCGCGGGCGGAGGTGTAGCAAACCCAAATTGAACATCGCACAAGACATGAAGGAGCCGACGCCGAACATGGACGGGATAGCTCATGTGTGCCCCCGCTCGCATCATAGCTAATGTGGACGTTATCGATGGTGAGGAAGAGGCGATCCATGCCATCGAGGAAGACGACCGAAGCCGGGCCGACGTGGTGGCGCCCGCCGATGCCGCCCCAGCAAGATGGCGGTCGGCGTTGCTGAAGTCGGTGTGGTCGTGTAGGCACCCAAGGCGAGGAAGTTCGTTCTACGAACTCCTCCCTAAAGCAGGGCCTCCAAAGAGGTCCGGTAGCAACAAAGGAAGAAGCCGGGAGGTAGAAGCGGCCGTCGAAGAGGAGGAGGCCGCCCCGCACCATCCATGCGGGCGGCGGCGCGCCGTGGTGACGCCGACGGCGATCCGGCCGCGTGCCGGGTCCTCTAGAGTCGCCTCGTCGCAGCCTGCACGAAGACTCCGGTCCGACGTGTCATAGAGGTCCAAGGCGCTTGCGTGCCTTGAATGTTCCCCCACCGAGGGGAAGCCCGAATCCCTCGCGAAGATCCCCGACCGAAAGCAAAGCCAGGTCCCGGGGCACCCCCATCCATGTGCGTGGTGGTGCCGACGTGAACGCGGGTGGGTGGCCGCCGCGATAGTAATCGGATCTCGTTGGTGGCGGTCCCATGTCACTCGCCCAAAGCTTGCCCCAAGGCATGCCAAGGATGACGCCGACGCCGTTGTCGACGTGCTTGACATAGGCGCCGATGTCGGCGATGTCGCCTTCGGCGCGAGCGGTACGTCCGGGTGGCCGCCCGGCATGTCGGGTATAGCGCCGGTGCTAGCGGTGATCGACACGCGACCGGTTGAGTTTGTAGTCCCGCCGTGGTCACCACACGGGGTCGATAGTTGTGCGTCGCTCCCGAAGTCGACGATGATGCCGACGCCAGCCCCGAGATGATGCCGATGAGATATAAAGAATGTGCACAACGTACCAGGGAGTTGGGGTCCCCAAATAGGACCCCGAGGTCAGCGCCTTCAATAGCCTCGGCGGCACCCTCCCGGGTCGCCGAGTAGTCGTTGAAGATCGTGATGTCGAAGAGGTGCTTGCACTTGTGACCGCCGCCGTGAACGGCTCGTCAAAGTTGAAGCGAGGCCAGCCTTGGCGTCGTTCCGTCATCTCCTCCGTGTCAGCCGCTTGAACGGTCTAGTCGATGTTGCCGCCGCTGCCACGCCGGTGGTGCCGTCGGTGTAGTCGCCATAGGCGAGGCGCCGGGTGCCTTGCCCGCATCGTCTTGGCTTGCCGGAGTTGTAGAGGATGGTCGCGGCGCCAGACATTGGGCAAGGGACATGGCTGTCTCCATGTCCTTTGGGTCCTGCAGCTCGACGTCCATCTTGTGCGGCTCCCCTAGTCCTGCCGTGTAGATGTTCACTTGTTGCTTGTCGCCGAGGTGTCCCGCGCGAGCCACGTGCACCGTGAACTCGCCCGTACTCATCCACGGTTACTCGTCTTCCTCGCCGATGCCGCTCTCCCCGGTTCCGCCTTGTAGCCGGGCCGGGCGCTCGTTGACGCATCGGGCGAAGCTCGTCCAATCTCGCCAACGTCTTCTCCGGGACAACCTCATGTACCACCGTTGTGCTCCTCCCGTGAGATGATATGAGGCGTATCGGACTTGCTCGCGGGTCGGGCGTACCGGGCCCCCTCGAAGAATTGTTCGCGGCGGTTCAGCCATGGTAGAGGATCATCCTTGCCATCGTACATCGGGAAGGACAGCTTGTGCGCACTTGGTGCGAGGCCTGGGAAGTGGTCTCATCAGGGGTGGGGCGCGCGATGCGCCCGGTGCCGGGCGGCCCTCCCGGCGCGACGCCAAAGACGAGGTAGCCCCGTCAAAGATCTTCTCCGAGATCAGCCGCCGCGGACGTGATCGTTGATGTCTTCGCTTGTCGTCCGTCCTTGCCTTGATGAAGGTGCGAGTGGTTTCCTCCATGCAGGACTTCATGGCTGCCTCAGCCTCCTGCAGCTGTGCTTGACGTCTCGCCTCCTTCGGATCGGTACCGAGAGGACAAGAACTTGATCGGCGAAAGCGTGTCTAGGCGAAGCGGTGAAGGTGGAGAACTGATTCCCCAACTCGGTCAACATCTTCTTCGTCTCGGCGCCCATGGTGGTGGGTGGATCGTAGTCGCCTCCGGATACCAACCTGTCACAACCCGGATCGATCTAGCGTGACACGTGGCCTCGGCGCGCCCGGCGGTTGGGGGCGGTGGCGGTGCTCACGTGGGCGGCAGCGGATAGGCCCCATATGACCTAATTTATATATATTTTCTAATACATATTAAGGGACGTGATAGGCCCCATATGACCTAATACATCTTCGTTAGTGACGGTAGGTAGGTCATGCACAAACACATATGTAATAAGGGACAATGGCCCACGTCAAGCCGAATCTAGAGTGCTTACAATACGAATGCAAGGTCGAGATCAAGATGTTGATGGGCCTGCCTTGGCACCAAGACGAACGACAAGCAGCACAGCCCACTGGCCTAGCTTATAGGAAGTGGTCCAAATCAAGGGCCCACTTTGACTGACCTTTCTTTTGCCTCCCATAGTCTTTTATTAAGTAAGAAGTTCGTTTTTCGTTCTCAACTTTCGTGAAAGTTACTTTAGATCCCTCAACTCCAAAACTGGACAAAATAGATCCCTTAAATTTCTAAACCGTCCATATTACGTCCCTAGGTTGTCACGCCTGGTTCTCCAAAGAAGACCAGACTCGCCATATGTGTGCCCAGGAAGTCCACACATAGAACAGATAAATATCAGAAAACAATGCTTTAAAGCGTAAATAACTAAACAAGCACTCACAATTTATCGAGTAACGCGGAACGGTCGCTAAACTTCTCGGGCTCCATTATCTTCAGGGGACGCTTTGATTTGGGGGCTCCATATGCCAAGAACTAGTATCTTCATCCATGGTCCCAATGACTTTTGCCAACAGACTGAGGTGGGGAAAATTGCAAGAGTGAGTCCATGTCGAACTCAGCAAATATAGAAGGCAATATCTTACCCATATACCATGATCATTATAACATAATAATGTAAAGCATAAACGATAAATTATGGACTGTTAAACAAGCATAGGTCATCATCTTTAATGCAAAGTTCCAAGGCCGCTCTTGACCGTGAGCACGGCTGATATACCGTTTTTACTGCTTGCAGAGGTGTACACTTTCACTGTGAGCCGTGAATTGCCCTATCGCCCGAGGTAGCTAGCCTCTTAACCCTCTGCCAAGGAAAGTCGGCAGGGTTCACTATGAAGCCTTTCACAGGGTCGTCTAACAAGTTAGGGCCCCTAGGTATCTTCCGTCAGCCCGTGTGACACACCGCAGCGATCCACGGTGGCGGCGGCGGTTTCGTGTGATACAACCCTCCACGGGGATCCACATCTGTTTTACCCTAACGCCTTTCGGTAACCTCTAACAAGCTAGAAAAGCACGGGTACTGAGCTAAAAACCGAGCCCATTAGCCCTCACAGTTGTAGTGTTTTCCCGGAGACACTAATACAAACAAGTCCACATGTTGCTAAACAATTCACATTTAACGTCCAGTGCATAAACATTAATCAAGTCATATGATCATGGTTTAAAGTTAACATATCCCAAAACTATACTTGACTTTTACTTTGCTCCAACTTTCTCATACTTTTCTTCTAGTTCATCCTTGTATATCCTCTTCTAACAATCGCAACAATCATCACAACCATCATAGACAACCTAGAAGCAGTACATCATTCATTATATATAAAACAAGACACAAAGGTTTAAAACATGTAGGGCTGTAGCTACGTTCATTGAGCGCAAAAACAACTAAACAAAACTATGGTTTAAAAGACAAGAAAGATCGAAGGTAGAAGCTAGAAGGTTTGATAAATGCAAGGAATGAAATAAACATGATGGATATGGGCTATCTTGGAAGATTTATAGAGCACAAGGATTTATAGATGAATTATTATTGATGACTATGGATTTGTGTAGAGGACACATGGAACTTATTTTGATAAGTGGTTGCACTAAGGTGAATGCTAGATCAAAGAGAAGCACGACATGGTGATTGAGTGCACTGGATTGAGCATGCCAAGTGGCGAACAACGACAATTATGATGACAACGAGCATGGTCACTATAGAGCCAAATGGTGATCCATTTTGTGGGTTGATAAGTATTGTATGGGGTATGTTGTGGCAAAAGTACATGCGGATTTGATTACCGATTAGCTAGGAAGCGCGATTGGAAAAACAGGGTCGTTGGCTGATTTCTGGACAGCAAGTGTAGTAGATACTATAACATCATTTTCTCATTCATTGTGGAACCTATGACTAGACCAACTTGTGGAGACATGTGCAAGTATATGAGACATGTTACTATTGAAGGGTTTGCGTATTTGGATGGCAGATTAGCGGGGAACGTCAATGCCATTCAGAGATACAAGCTGGCAAAGACAGCAGGAACAGCGAGCACGAAGATGATGATATATCTCTTTCATTTTGGAACTTTTGGCCATGAAATTTCTCAGGAGCATGTGCAGGTATATGAAACATGTTGTGGTTGAAGGACACGGTCACTGGGGTGATGGAACAACAGGAACGCACATGCTAACCAGCAGCAGTGCAGCTGCGAGGCAACCGGGGCAGCAAGCACAAAACTGATGATATCTCTTTCCTCTTTGCTTGTGTGGCAAAACTGTTTTGTAGGGACGTGTGCAACTAC
Source organism: Hyparrhenia diplandra (assembly GCA_015847255.1). Taxonomy (NCBI): domain Eukaryota; kingdom Viridiplantae; phylum Streptophyta; class Magnoliopsida; order Poales; family Poaceae; genus Hyparrhenia; species Hyparrhenia diplandra. The sequence goes on from JADLZK010009400.1 coordinate 170,599, forward strand.
AGCAACTACATCATGACCAAAGGGTTTGATGACTGGAGGTCCAGATCATTGGAAACACGAATGCCAACAGACAGCAGTGCTGCTGTCCACAAAGGACAGAGACATGATTGCGACGAAACTTTGTTCGGATTTGACCATGCATAGATTATGGCACATATTCTATAGAGATTAACATGTAAAAGTAAATATGGAGATCATGATGGGGCCCTCATATCGTGTTGGCAGCAGTTGGTGACGAAGGTGATGCCAATCGGCACCGACGATGGCGACGCGAAAGGGCATGCGATCAACGGGACAACACCGATTCCACATCGGAGCTGATCTGCGCCATATGAGAGATAGAAGATATGGATGAGAGATTAAAGGGCATCAAGATTAGAGAGGAGAGAGGGAGGGGCGTCCTCACCATGGCTGCAGCGACGATGTCTTTCTCCAAACAAATTCTCCAATGATCGTGATTTGGATTGCTGCGGCAAAACGGATTCTTCGCAGCGAGATCTCTCTATTTTGCTGGTGGAGAAAGAGAGGAGGAAGAGGAATAGGAGGGATCGCCCATGGAGAAGGAAGGGGAGAAGATGGGGTGTGAGAGAGGGGAGACACGGCTGCCATTGCATGCAATTGATGGAGTCAAGGGAATTAAAAGAGGAATTATGGGAGGAGAATTACCATTGACTTGCATGGAGGAAGAGTAGGGGCGCCATTAGAGAGGATGTCGATCTGCAAGGAGGTGCTGCCCACCTACTTGTGCGTGAGGGAGAGAGGGAGGTTGAGATATTGCTGCTGCTATTTTTAGAAGAGGGAGAGAGGATGTGCCATTTGGTGGTGCGTGAGGGGAAGAGAGAAAGAATGGAGAGGAGAAAGTGTGTCCATCTACTTTTGCATGGGTAGATAGACGTGAGAGCAGCAGAACAAAAGTGGAGGCCGGCCATGCTGGTAATGCTTCTTCAATTGAGTAGCTACACAAAAATAAAAGTGGGAGATAGATCCACATAGTTAGGGAGGACTATTATGTGTGCCTGTCATTTTTGTATGGAGGAGCAATGGGCGATAGCAGGAACATAGGAGAGGTCGACTACTTAATTAAGGGAGGGACAATTAGTTGCTGCAATTATCTTTGCATGTAGGAGATAGGACAATGTGTCATAGAGAGAAGAGAGCAGACTTGTCCACGTGAATGAGAGCGGAAAGAAGTAATGCAGTGTTTGTTTCTTGCGTTCATGAAATTGAAGAGTGATAGAGAAACTAATAATGGAGTAAAGGAGCAAGGGTGGGAGAGAGGTGAGAGGCGGTTTGGGCTGGTACTCATCATAGAAAGAGAGTGGGTCGGCGTAGGCTTAACCCACTTTGAGATGAATTTTGATTAAAAGAAATTGATATGAAATTCATATTGTGAACAATCTATAGAAAGAGATAAAGGAAGAGAAGGATAAAATATGGATTAGCTAGGATTTAATTAGGATGTCGACAATGAGGAGATTGTGATCAAACCTAAGCGCATCTTGAAAACATTTAAATTCATTTTCCAAACATAAAAAAAAAAAAAACTATGCAACGACATGAATGCAACAAACATGTGAATGGCCTTATATTTGTTTTTAATTTCAGAAAAGTATTATTTCTCCTATATTGACATGACATAAAATGCATAATAAATCTATTTTAGATGATTTTCAAAAATTGCAAAATTTAGGGTGTTACATAGGTGGTTTTGTTTTTCCTATTTTTTATTTATTTTGGCTAGATTTTTTTAAAATCATAGTAAATCAAATAAAAATAATAAAATGGAAAATCTAATTTTATTAGACTCCACATGAGTATATCTACACAGTGGACATATAATATGTTTCAAGTACAAATTTTTTTGCTATGAAGATTTTGGCTTTTTATTTTTATTTATTTCATTTGGATCTTTTAAAAATTATAGTAAATTTTAGAAAAATCATCAAATGAAAAATCCAATTTTGTTAGACTCCACATGATCATATCTACACAAAGTGAACATATAATATGGTGTGCTTTAGTATAAAATTTTCTTATAGATTTAGATTTATGCTTTTCTATGATTAATTGAAATAATTTATAGCTGTAGGCGGCTCATAACAAAAACCACCCTTACCAAGCACTAGGGTCTCGAAACGCCCAAACAAATAAAATTCCTCATTTCTACAAAAAAAAAAAAAAATTCACGTAGGGTATAAATTACAGTATAGCTCTTTTAAAATTGTTGCATCCAATGGGGCCTAATATTTTTTTTTATTCCTTATGGAAAGGCCCATATGCATTTAGATAGCTCATAGGTATATGTTTTATAGTGTAAAATAGCTAAAATCAACATTTTAGGTCGGGCTCGGGCCAAGATTTTTTTTCTCGGGCTACAAGATCTCTCGGTCCGTGCCCGCCCAAGAAGGTCCGTGGGCAGGCCGCGCTAAAAAAATGCTCAGGTATACTCATAGGTGTGGTCATGCATCCAATCACACAATTCTAAGTCCTTCAAACTTGGACAATTTTTTTATTGATGACAAATTGTATAGATTTATTACAACCCGCACAACTGAGTCCGATTGTACAATCAAAGCTGCAAGCTCGAGTAACCTCTTTGTTTCTTATAAAGAAAGAACACTATGTGTGTATTTATATTATTACATATAAGGGCCAACACGGGATAATATATGAAACGCTAGGATCATTGCATCATGGCTGGATTGGAGGGCTAGTATCAGAGCATGGAGTATAGCAGTAGCACATAAACCCGTCGCAACCGCCGTACCAGTTGTCGGATCCGTTGAATGTTCCGCTCGGGTGCCGACAGATAGAAGGTAATCTCGATTGAAGCTGACTCTCCGACTGCCCATATGCAAGCATTGAATATACTAGCACATGCAAGAACATGTTTAATTAGCCGATTAAACAACAAACAATCTATTAAGTTTTATATTTCTAACCGTTCATACATGTGCAGAGACGTACCGGCGATTACGGTGGCCATTATAAGCATGGAGGTAGAGATATTCTTTCCTAAAGACGCCATTGATTGTTTTCTTTTTTTGGTGGTCGCTTTTTTGTGCGTTGATGAAGAAAGAATGTGCCCACGAGCAAATTGGTGGATGAATGATAGGGTGAGGTGAAGTGAAGATATTTATACATACTAGCCGATGTAATGCGACGCCGCTTTCGCATTGTAAGCGTCTTCAGCGAATTTAAAACAAAACATCTCGAGCGATTCAATCGTCTGGGCGTGGGTCACCATCACGTCCCTACTTACCTATTGTTTACTACTTTTTTTTTCAATACATTCTTCATCATCAAGTACATGAGCTATATGTCAAGGGGCTCACGGTGCAATGGCAAAGGCCATTGGTCAATGGGCTCCCACCCGGGGGTTCAAATCTTTGGGTGCGACACTTTATCCCGGATTTATTTCAGGATTTTCCGGCTACCTTGCGTTAAGTGGAAGGGCGACGTCAAAACAAAAGGTACATGGGCTATACCACCTGCTGATGCATGGGCCGGCGCATCTGAGTTAGGAAAGGAAGCGGAAGAGGTCGAGACCGAGATGCTGATGGGCCTGCCTTAGCACCCAGCGAAGAACGGCAAGTACCACGGCCCACTGGACCATTATATAGGCAACTTTAAATGTCACTAGCTTTGAGATTAGCTTCATTAAATCGACCATGAATTATATCTTGATATTCTATTCAATTGGCATTTTTGTAGATGGTAATATATAGTTCTCTATAAAAAGCACCAAAGTTACAAAAAGTTTGACTTAGAACAAGGCTAAAATGAACTATGCTCTTTCCATTTTGGCAAATAATTAGTAGTGTTTCGGACAAGGTTCGAGTCAATTCCTTAAAACCGTTGCTAAAATATGTTTTTAAAATTATCTGATTTCACGGTGCAATGGCAAAGACCATTGGTTGGGGGCTCCCACCCAGGGTTCAAATCTGGGTGCGACACTTTATCCCTGGATTTATTTCAGGATTTTCCCGTGTATTAAGTAGTAGCGGCCCCCGTCGATAAGCGCAGGCGTCGATTGATGACTTGGGAACTTGAAGATTTGCCGACTCGGTCCTCGAAGGTGCTCATAGGGGTAGGGTTTTGCGTACATGTGTTCATAGGGGTGTGAGTGTGCGTGCGTGTTGAGCGTCTGTACAGTGTAATCTCAAAAAAAAATATTAACAACTTTTGCATAGATTTTCCTTTAAAAAAATACGCTTTGATAAAAGCATCAAGTCTTCTTTTATAATGTTCATATATTTTTCCAACAGAAAAATAATGGTCCTTTCGAGACCATGTCCCTATCTAAATATCAATTATTTGCAAACTAGAGAGGGCTATTTGCAAGCTAAGTTTAAGATCATGTCACTTGCCCTTGTGTGGCAGAAAAAATGACGAGAACGACTCTGTATGGGCGTCCACATCACCACCGTCCACTGCTCCTCTCCCCGCCAGAACCACCGATCCAACGGCCACCCCTCACTCCAGCATCCCGGGCCCACCTGTCATCCTCCCACCACACCAAAAACCTCGCAGCCGCTTCTCCTGTTCCTCTTTAGCTTGTTCTTCTCCGCGGCGGCGGCGGCGGCTTGGATCGGAGCGGAGGGAGAAGATGGTGGCGGCGATCAGGGTGCCCAAGACCCAGCGCGCCAGGCGGGAGCTCCTCAAGCACGCGCCCAAGCTTGTAAGCTTTCCTGCTCTGCCCTTCCTCCCACCCGCCTGTTCACTTTTCCAAATTCTCCTGCGGCGAGCAGGAGTGGGAAGGCACCGGTCGTAGGAAATCTTTTGAGAGAACGGAGATTGCTTCATTAGACATGCAGACTGCTATCAGATTAGAATGCCCATCGATGAGGATCGATCCTGTATGTGTCAGTTCCTTATCCGGATTTTATGCCTCAGCTATGTACAAAGTGCAAGCTACTAGCCTAATCTTTGTGGTTATCGCCCTGCTGACATAATATATGCACATGTCCTTCAAAATGCGTGGTATCGCCCCTGCTGCTCGCGGTGGGCTGCCACGATAATCCGTCGCCATTCTCCCCCTAGCCATCCGCTCCAACTAGCGGTTCCATCCACAGGGTGCCCTCACAAAGATTATTCCATTGGCTTGGTGTGTTCCCGAAGCACACACTTTAGTGTTTCATTTTTTGGCAAACACACATGGATTCTTGGAAATAGGATACAAGTATCATACTTGCTTGCATAGCTTATGTATGTGTGATTACCCCTGTTTTCATTTTCGGACGATTTCGTCCTTGATAAGGCCGTTCGATCAGGTTTGTTCGATCAGAAACCTTATCGTCCGATAAGTTTCAATTAATCACGATAAGTCGTCCGATAAATAAGTGAGCCCGGACGATTAGTTGGGCTGGTGTGTTAACTTAGGATATGGGAGAATTCAGCCCAAGGCCCACTAGGGTAAGAAACATGTGAGTGACTGAGTACTTAAGGCTCGCAATTTTCAGCTCCCACGTGCAATTTCCAGCTCCCGCTTGCAGACGCAGAGCCGCGTGCATTATCCGAAAAGAACGTAGTCCCTTCAATTCCTATCTGGGAGCATATGTGAACTGCTAGCAAAAGGGCAGTTGTTTCTGCTTGCAGGACTGAGGAGCAGTCATGAGCTTGAGCCTTGATAAGAATCTTGTTTTGAGAAAGAGAGTTTTTTTATATAAATTCCCAATCCTGCTCTCCTGCTATGGAAGAAGGGGTCGTCTGGAGCGAGAGCTGCATCAATAAAACACTGAGACATCACCTGTGAGATCATTACGCTTGAAGCATTAGGAGTTTGTGACATTCTATCTTTGCTAAGTGAAGCATTGTCATGTAAAGATTGAATAACAGAGAGTGGATCAGTAGTGGTGTGGTTTCATCAGAAACGGTTATCTCTGTTCCTTCAGAAAAATTCTTTAGAAGAGCCTTGACTGCATAGTGTACTTGTGGAATCGTCCAGCTCTTATTATTGAATCTGTGGTCATTTCTGGCTAGCCAGATGTACCAGAGGGTAGTAATAATATTGGAGAAGAGGTAATCCGGGCAGACGTACCATGGTATTGAATACTGATTCATTATGGCCATGATTACATATATTTACATCATATATATATATAGCATATACATGATCGATCAGGTCATCCAGGCACAGGACGATAAATGTCCGACTAGCCGATAAGACCTCGATCAGACCGACTAATCGTCCTTATCGTCCGACTAATCGTCCTTATCGGTGGTCTTACGACTAGGAACGATAATACAACATGAAAACAGGGGTGATTACTATTTGGCCCTTGAAAGAATGACTATTGATACCATAAAAACACCCTGGCTGTGCTACCGCCCTGCGGGTCAGCTTGCAGGGACCATCTTAGAACAAACAGTATTGCCGATGCAATCTCGGGATAACCTTTAGTTAGTCTTTTGTGATGTTCATATCCTTTCTAGTGATGAAACTCTATATAGTCTTTATCAAATTGAGCAGTGTGTTGGCTAGCTGGTTAAAGACACCTTTTGGCACATTGTGCAATGCACCATGCTTTATGCTCGGCATTCTTGATCTTAGCTATATAGTATACACATAAGCAGGTTCTGCATAGTTTGAAGTGGTAATAGGAATAGCATGTTTGATGCTTTGTGTTTCAATCTCACATCTGTCTTCTGCTCTGATAATTTTGCCAGGTTGAGACCAGCAAGAAGACACTGATCCTCCATGGTACCAAGACTAGTGCTGTGTTGAACTCTGTGCTGTCAGATATTTACCACCTAAAGCGTGATAATGCTGTGAAATATACCAAGAAGAATGACAATATTAGGCCTTTTGAAAGTGGTGGAGAATCTCTCTGGAATTTTTCTCCCTCAAAACAGACTGTAGCCTTATAGTGGTGAGTGACATCATTTTGACTAGTTCATAGTTTGCCATTTGGATGAACGTTTGAACTACTTGACCCCTTTGGAAAAAATGATGTGACCATGTATTTGCTGATAATAGTTCATAATGTGGAGTAGAAGTAGAATGATCTAGTGGTTGCATAATTGATTTCAGTCAACCATGCCTGCTAAATATATCTGTAAATGAGTATAATATTTTCTATTTCTGTTTCAATGCTTGTGGTGGTTTGTACCCTTGTCTTAAAGAGATTATCTCACTCCACTGTTTTCAACTGTTTGTTTAACTCATGATGCAGTATGGTTCTCATTCAAAGAAGAGGCCCAACAATCTGATTTTGGGAAGAACGTATGACCATCACATATATGACCTTGTTGAAGTAGGAATTGAGAACTACAAGTCGATGGAATCCTATGTTTATGATAAGAAGCTAGCATCAAAACTTGGATCGAAGCCTTTCTTTGCTTTCATAGGGGAACACTTTGAGAGTGCTGAAGAGCTGAAACATTTGAAAGAAGTGCTGCTTGATCTTTTCAGAGGAGAGGTGCGTCATTCTGTAACTATAGAGTGGTATGCTTGGATAATTTTCTGAGCTTCATAATAAACTGTTGCTGTTGAATGCAGGTCGTAGAGAATTTAAACCTTGCTGGTGTGGATCGGATCTATGTGTGCACTGCAATATCTCCTACTACTGTCTACATGATGCACTGTGCTCTCCGCCTAAAAAGGTCAGGTACATCTATTCCTAGGATGGAGCTAGTCGAAGTTGGACCTTCAATGGATCTGGTTGTAAGGAGGCACAGACTTCCAGTCGAAAGCTTAAAGAAAGAAGCTATGAAGACTGCCGAGCATGCTAAGAAGGTAAACCCGATGGAACTAACATCCGCCTTTTTCTGTGTTCACTGAAATCTTCCTCCTTAGTCACTGTGATATTCACAACTATCCTGAACCTTCTTGCAGATGAAAAATGTCACTAAGGATCTAGTGAAGGGCAAGCGAGGCAAGGTTTACATGCCAGACCAGCAGGTTTGTACTGAGTTTTGCTTTTGGACAACTTGTACCAGGATTACATTTGACATAATAACCCAATTCACGGTTTCAACTGAACTCAGGTTGCGAAGTTGACCTTATCAAACGACATAAAGGGACTAAAGAGGGAACGCCGTGAAGCCAAGAAAAACAAGGAGGACTTGAAGAAGCAAAAGGTCAACCCTGAGTAAAAAGATCGCTGAAGTTTACCTTTGTCTTAGATACAAGCCAGATTAAGAAAACCTGCTTCTAACTGTTCCCAACCGCTGTTTTATCCAAGTGGAAGCCGCATGCTGTCAGATTGTGTGGTAAATAGTTTAGTGTCATCTTCTTAGGGTACCTTTGGTATGACTTCCACAACAGTATTGTGTACCGATTCATTCATGTTAGACATAAGCATGGAAATTTTGGGAATGTTATCCTACACTACATTTGCTATCCCTGATGTCAGTGGTTCGTGATGGATGTGCTTTGCCCTCACGAAATGGATGGCATTTCTATGATTGTATCAATGTGGTTCAAGCTGTTAACAAATTCGCAGTTGCAATTGAGTGACTGAGTCATATTGCCATGCAATCTCCTCTCTGTTTTCTGTGCTGTGCCAAGATTACGAGTCATCTCCATTTATGTCCACCGTCTTCCTCTTACTTCTCGATAAGTGACCCAGGCTTGGAGCAAATCACATCACCAGCAGCGAATAATAAGGCTATGTAGGTTATATATGCCTGCACGATGTGAGAGTAAGCCTAAAACGTTCCGGAGAACATACAACTATGAGCTGCGTTCCGTGTATGTTTGAGTAAATTTTTGCTAAATACAATTCAAATTTATGACTTCAAATTCATTTTTTTTTAAAAAATACATTTCCACTCGTGCAAATCACATCACTAAATTTTCCGCTGAATTCAGCGTGCATTTTCCGCTCACCTTTTTACAAAATCGATCTAAACACCATGCTATAAAACAACAAAAAAATTCGGCGTTCTGCATTTTGCATTTGGGACTCTAGAGGCCCAAAAAAGGGAGAAAAATGTCATGGAACATGTGTTGTATGTGCATGGCAAAAAAATTTTGTATGCAACTAAATGCCAAGGTGAAAAATTCTGCATTCCGTATTTTTCTGCAACAAAAAAATTTGCATTTGACATTTTACATTCCAAAAATCATCTAAACACACCCTAATAAACAAATAAATAAATAAATAAACCGACAAGAACGACTCTCTGTCAGGGGCGTCCAGATCACCGTCCAATGCTCCTATCCCCGATCCAACGGCCACCTCTCACTCCACCATCCCGGGCCCACCTGTCATCCTCCCACCCGACCACACCAAAACCCCCCGCAGCCGCACCCGCCGCTCTAAAACCCTAATAAACCCTTGCCCCTCCCTCCCTTCCGGCGCCGCCAGGACAAACCCTCCTCAGCATCCCTCCCTCTCCTCGAGCCCAAGAGCACCGCACGCACGCGCCATGCGGCCACCGAGAGGGCGCGGCGGCGGGGGCCGGTTCGGCGGAGGTGGAGGACGGGGCGGCGGCGGGGGCCGGTTCGGCGGTGGAGGCCGCGGCGGAGGCCGGTTCGGCGGCGGCGGGTTCCGCGACGAGGGCCCGCCCGCGGAGGTCGTCGGTCGGTGCCACCCCTGCTCTCCCCACCCACCCACACACTCCCCTCCCCGTGAGGGTTCCTTTGCTGGGGTGAATTTTTTTTCTAATCTGACCTTGTGGTGGGATTGGGATTGGGATTTGCAGAGGTGTCGACGTTCCTGCACGCGTGCGAGGGGGAGGCGGTGACGAAGCTCACCAACGAGAAGGTGCCCTACTTCAACGCGCCCATCTACCTGCAGAACAAGACCCAGGTCGGCAAGGTCGAGGAGATCTTCGGCCCCATCAACGAATCCGTGAGCACCCTCCCCCCACCGGCCTCTCCTCTTCCCTAATTTAATCTCTCTGAACGTCTCAAGAATACTAAAAACAAAAAAGTACCTTTCTAGTGTGGCAAGAGCAATAGAACTTTGCATAGCTTGTTGAAGGTGTGTGTGTGTGTGTTGCTTAGAGAGAGCACTGGTTATTTTAATTAGTTCAGTGAGGACCTGGTGCGTGATTTTGCAGATTTTAATCTTGTACTCCGTAGTAGAGGTCTTTTTTGGTACTAGCATTGCACCAAGATTTTTGAGATATGTTGTCACATTTGAACTGTAAAATGTCATGGAGAATCTTGCAGTACTGGTCTTTTTGGTACTGGCATTGCACCAAGATTTTTGGGATATCTTGTCACATTGGGTTGCTTGTTCTGATGTGTCATTTAGTGAGGCAACTCTTATTAAGGCTACTTTGAAATTACTCCATTAGCTATGCCGCTACTGTTGTCATGAATATGGTTTTGTTTTCCTGTATTTTGTAGTATTTCTCTGTGAAGATGATGGATGGGGTCATTGCGACATCGCATACAAGGAAGGCGACAAGTTCTATATTGACCCAATGAAATTGCTGCCTCTCTCGCTTCCTGCCACAACCAAAGTATGACCCATTCTTGTTTCTCCTGCATTGTTTGCTTGCTGTTTTGTGAAAATGGAACCAAGATGCCTCATTCGTTAAGTTTTGTACTTGATATTAAATTGATAATCTCACACCTACTGCTTCAAACAGTTTGTGTTTGAACTTATTTGAATTGTGTGAAATTGTGGAAAAGTGTCAATCCTCTCTGTTAAGAATCATTAAAATCTATGATGTCATCATAAGTCAATAATGCCACTACTTTAATATATGCATTTCTATCTTGCATTGGAATGCTGCGATTAAGCCACAAACTGGTGTTAGAGTCGAGATTATTCTCAGTCATTGCTGTGGATCATAAATTTGAGGCAAGATCTAATGAAATAGGTAGTGAACCTAGGGGCTGTGTTTGGTTGGCGCTCTTATTAGCCTCAACTTGTTTGTACCTTGTTTCTTTTGTAATGATTAATGAAATTGTGCATAGCTCTCTTGTCATTTGAGAAAAAAAAAAATGAAGTAGACAAGAGGATCATATGTTTTTAACATCTCAGTATTTATATTATAATTGCAAGCATCATGAGCTCCTTTCCTTGCTTGCTTCAAACAGGGGACAATCTCAAGGAGGACCTAGAGGTGGTGGCCGTGGTGGAAGGGGTGGTGGCAGAGGCCGTGGTGGTGGTGGTTCATTCCGTGGCGGCAGAGGACCCCCAAGGGGTGGTGGCAGAGGTTTCAGGGGTGGAGGCCGTGGTGGTGGTTTTAGAGGGCGAGGCAGGTTCTAGGTGTAGTTTGAGTTTGATGTTTTTCTTGAAGCATCAAAGCTGCCAACTGGAAACTTCCATGTTCTTGTAACCTGATATGTTTAAGGTAGCAGAGCACTTTATTTGTGGAACTTGGATTCTCAATTGAAACAAAGTATTTGTACCTGTTCCGTTCCTAAAGGCCTATTATATGCTTCCTTCTGAATTCTACTTGTGTTGTTCTGAATTCAACTTGCCTATTATATGCTTCCTTGTTCTGAATTCGGATTCAGCTTGTGCTGATCATGGGCACCTTGTTGACTCTTAGGCCGCTGGGCATGCCTGGTTAGTTCTTAGGTGCTGGGTGCGCCAGGGGAGTAATTAGGCAGCTGGGTTGGGTACGCCAGTGGAGCCAGTGGAGGGAAATTGTGGGTTCCCTATGTGTGACCAGAGAAAAATTGTTATGACATAATGGTATACAGCTGAATTTCCTCATGGGATATATATACAAGCTCTATATTCGAACACACAGAAACTCAGCATTGTTTTAAGCCAATTGTAAGAGCCAACACAGCTTTTCAGCAAAGGCAGCATTGTTCTCAGCACGTTTCAATTTTGTTTACGAAAAGCCCAAAGAAAAACGAAATAGTACAAAACAGAGCAGCAGTGCAAACTACTACTTAAGAGAAACTATGTGCAAATGTCATGCTAAAACCTTGCACGTTTGTCCACCTCTGGCTGGTGGCCCAAAATAAGTGTTAGACAACTGTTTCAATTCAATTTCTAGAAGACAAAAGACCAGACTATATTATGCCACTCCAGGTATTACCATACAACTACACATTACACGATGTTACTGCTATTACAGTTTGACAGGTACAATAAACTACATGACTGATAACGATGCCGGCAATGTAAATCACCATCATCACACCCAGACGAAACTACACTGTTTCTACATACGAAATTACACTAGTGGCCAAGACAAATGCTTCCCCTAACCAAAATTTCCCTGGAAAGAAAAAGAGCCTTTTCCCTTTTTGCGAAGATACACCCTATCTGTAAGACCTGCAAGTTATCACAGAATTGTACAATGGTTCTGTCTGCTGTCTCTGAAGACATGTTCGCCAAAAATGTTAGGTTAATAGAAGCCAAATCGGCAGTGCTTGTTCTTCAAGCATGTCCTTGAGAGAACCCTCTTCCCATACATGTTACTTTGCAGTACAGCAATGTGCGGTCTAATAGTTTCAATTAAAGCATCATGCTGTTCACCCTGAAACATTAAAAACCATTATAATTGATTGTACATGGAATTCTTTTAGCTGAGGATTAAGTAGTATCTTCACCTGGCAATGTTTCAGTGCTGTCTGAATCACAAAGTTCCCATACTGATCAACAATGATATGCAGCAATTTAGGATCATGCATGAGCTCGTCGATAATTCTTTCAGATTGCAACTGTGATGATAGCCTTATGCAATTCTCCACAACATGGGAACCACACTTCTGTGTGGATAGATTCACAAAGTGACCTGCCAGATCCTCCACTATTCTGGTTGTTGCCCATTCAATATTGAGAGCCAGAATAAACTGAATAACATAGTTCCTGCAAGAGTGTTACGCAAAGGCTTAACAGCAATATCATTCATATTATAATTATATGAGATCTCAGCTAAAACTGTATGCAAAGGCATAACAGTAGTATCATTCATATTAGATCAGGATATCTGCTAAGATGGATAGAGCAAAAGAGAATGAGCATACCCATACTGATCTTCTGAAAGTGCAAGGGCACTGGATGTAATCTTGGACAACAAATTGTTTCTCTGTTCATCACTTGAATACTCAATAGATTTCTGGAGGACACAACAGCCATGACGATCTCTTGCTAGTTGAAGATAGCGTGATGCAGCAGCCTCAATAAGGAACTACAACAGTTCAACAGTGCGAGTTAAAATGCAGACCAATGAATTGCGACGCACTCCTTTGGGCAGTCATTATGCACGAAGTGTTCAAGGAAACTAGTATTTTCTCTGCTAGAAATACAGTTGTGGGCTACATATTCCATAGTGTTATATAGCAAAGAAATTGAATACAGAGATCGTTTTCTAGTATAAAAAGTATTTTTCTGCACATAAGTTTAATACAAGCAACATGTACATGTACACGTACTTCTGAAAACACACAAAGAATATTTAAATCGCATGAACATAACAACTTACTGCCTTGTGGTCAGGTAACATTTTTTGCAGGCAATGGGTCGCAACATGAGTCCCATAAGAATCAGTCATTAAACGCAAAATTCCAGTATTTAAGGCGGACACCACCATTGAAACTTGGTCAGAGGTATTCATGGTGTCTATAACCTTCTGCACTACACGAGCCCTGAATTTTTTTCCTAGAAAATCAGAGATAAAAAGCAACAAATATGGATGATAAAACAGTAGAGATTATTGTGTTCATACCCATGCATATTGCAAGAAGCTTTATGAAACGTTACAGGTGCTTTAGTGATTTCACGAATCATGTGTGTTCTTTGTTCATTGGTGCACACTTCAAGAATCTTCTGCACCAAATAGTGAGCAGATGGATCCACCATAAGATCACCAACATTGTCAATTATTTCAGAAAATATTTTATCAATATCCTCTTGAGTGCCTTCTGTTAATACTTTTTGCAGAAAACGACAGGCGTCTTGATCCTTTGACAGGTTGCATACTCTTCCCACCACTTCATCAACAGATTTATATGTATCAGATTTTGAGGACAAGAATGGTGATTTGAGCAAGTGAGCACAGGGAGATAAATCAAAATCTTTAAATGAATTTCCAACATCGGGCCTCATTGGGATCCTTTCCTGGTAACTTGCTGTGGTGAATTTATCAGACATTTGATGATGAGAGAAACCTGACCCATAAGGGTGAGCAAGGTTATCAGCTTGCTGATGATGCAGTCCATATGGATTGAAAACCTTTTCAACCCGTTGAACATGGCGAAAATCACCACTGCCATATGAACTGCCAGTGTAAGATGTACTTGGGAAGCTGTCTGTAAATGTATTATTCAGACTGCTGCTATTTCTTCTTTTCTGATAAGCAGCACCGTTCAGGTAAGAATACCCATTTTCCAGCCAATGAAAATTTGGTGTTCCAATATATGATGAGGATGGGCCCTTTGCAGGGGAGGAAACTGCAGACTGCTCATTGCTCCTATGTCGAGAAGCACCAAACCCAGAAACTCGTTGCATTTGTGGACAGACATAATTAGGCTGCATAATAGAGTATGGTTGCGGACCCATATTTTGCTGCCACATGAAGTTTGAGCCAACATTCTGATCATGGGGTGTGTACATTTGAGATTGCCACATTTGTTGGAAAGGTGAAGCTGATGCAGTTGATGGATGGCAAGGAACACCCAAATTGCTATCAAAGCTATGCAGCTCAGAGCTTCTTGGCAAATTCCCAAACTCTTGGTGTTCAACATCACTGTTCTGCATGGCATGTTGCACACTGAACTGACGCAGAGAATCATCTTGGCGCGTTGCGGGTGTGTGGTGCTGGTTCAGAGTACCATCCAAACGTCCAGATGGAAGGTGCCCATTTGTCAGCGGCACATTGCGATGACTGGTAGGCGCATCAGTTGTGTGGGAACTGAAGCTCATGCCCTCAAAAGCAAACGCCAAGGACTGCTCATCATACAGAGTTCCACCGTGAGAGAAACCAAACTGCTGATTGCTTCCAGCGCTCGACGTGTCATACAGCCCAAAGTCAGAAACCAATGATCTCCCACCATTCAGATAAGCCCTGGCAGCCTGAGAAGCAATGCTCCCATTGTGGAGCTCCATGTCACCACCAGCACTCCCCTGCCCAGCACCGGAGACACCGTTGCCCAAAGCTCTGAACATGGAAGCCTCCTGGCTACTCTGCGATTCCCCCATGACGATCAGCCGAACACTAGGCAGCAGCTGACGGCCAGTGCCGAATCAATCACACAATGCAGGTTCCTTCACTGTCCCTACAACACAATCAATCCAATATTGCAATCAGAGATCACGAAATCCCAATAAAAACAGACATGAACAAAAGCGCCATCTTTTCTGATACTTGGAACAGACAATGCACCAGCAGGAAAAAAAAAAAGCAAGCAGGGGGGCAAAGGCTCCACACACGGGAACAGAACAAATAGCTTTACACAAGACAGCAAGGCCTCAACAAACTAAAACCAAGTCGAATCGCTGTGATCCGGGCAAACTCATGTAAGTTCAATCCACACGGTCCAATAATCGCGGTATCTAGACTGAATTTTGGCAATCCAGCAAAAGGGGGAAAAAGAAAACGCCCACAAGAACCCCACCTCCAGGCAGTTCATACATAAATAATAAAGATATAACCCAAAGAATCCGAATTCCGGCAATCTAGCGATTCTAGCACCGGAGTTCACCAAACCGCCGCCGCCGAATGCAGCGGAATCGAGCTCGGGAAGCCACGTACCCACCGCCGCGGCACGACCTGACACCACAACGCGGTTCAAGGCTCGCAAAACCCAAGAAAACCCCACCGCCGGGCCCCGATCACTCGCAATCCGCCGCCAAGAAGACGAAACGAGCCCACAGATTGAAAACCCCGACCTTTTCGACGAACCAGGCGGAGGATGCAGGCCGAAGCGACGAACTAACCGATCTAATCCGATAGACGATCCGGCGATGAATAAAACGGAATTTTATTTTTTACTAGCAACAGCAGCAGACTAGTAGTATATATAGATATATACCTTAGTAATGCGAGATTGCGACGGCGGGTTCGGAATCTCGACGGAGCTGGGTGGCCGGGGTCAGGAAGCGGTCGCGGAGATGGGATTGGGGGTTGGAGAAATCGCGGAGGAGATGAGATTTTAGCAGGGGAGGGAGGGCAGGAGGCGGCGCCTTGGACGGGAAGGAGAGATGGAAAGAGGGGCGTGCGTTTCCGGTGCATTTAGCTGCCTTGGACTCTTTTCTTTCTCCCTTTCTCTCTCCTCTCTTTCTCTCTCTTTTCTCTCTCTCTCCTCTTCTTGGTGCACCGAATGGACGATTCTGTCCCTATCTCTCTCTTTGTACCTCTGTGGCATCACGGTCAATAGAGATTGTGGTGTAAAATTAAATGGCGATCTAGGTTTTTTGTTGTGTTAGTGTTAAGTATTTTTATGGAATCTCTTGGTTGTTAAGGTTTACAAATCTAGGTTTGGGATTGCGTGTTAATCGGTTTGTGAATTGCTAGAATTGGATATAAGATGTCTCCAAATGTAGAAAGGTGGAGGATAGAGGTGAATGAAAGATGTAGATTTTGGAAGGCATGCACTATGTTGTGGATTTATTGTTATATTAAGTTAAATTGAGAGATTTTGTTTGGACTATTTTGTAGTTTATTTGAAAATAAAATTCATTTGTGTGGAAATTAAAATTAGTGTTTTTTCAACTTATACTTACAAGAAACTGTGCTTCCTATGCAGCCGTGTGGAGATGTAGCTTAGAGTGGGAAATTGATTGGCTAGTTCCTCAAGCTTATTATAAGGTAGAGTACATTTGCATGGGTATGACCAAACATAGTTGCTAGCTTGGTATACAACTGTACAAGAATCGTGCTGAAAGTTTGAGGAGCCTTCTTCTTGCACTTAGTATTTCTTTTTATATAAATAATTCTAAATATCAAATTATTAACGACGCACCATCCTAGGTCCGATACCCTTGAGAGGAAAAAGGGGAACTTTCTTGTCATTATCTCCTTTTTTTCCAATTTTTGTATTTCCTTAATTGCTTGTGAATTATACGTGCTCCTTGCAATCTCGTGTATTCTCAATATAGACTTTTCTTCTCACTTGTACCTATGTCGAAATCAGGTATGCTCCTATCTTTCGTAGTTTTTTTTTAAAAAAAAAGAATAATTGTAATGGTTTGTCTTCATTGTGTCTTCATTTGAAAATACAAAGGGTAAAACCTTTAAGAAATGGTTACTCTATTAACACATAGTTTTGCAACCCAAACTTTTTTTTTCTCGAATACACAAAAGATTTTGCGCATCTTTTTCATTAAGGAGAAGTTGATTTTGCAACCCAAACTTTAGGGTAATACTCCCTCCGTTCCAAATTGTAGTTCACTTTGGCTTTTCTAGGTTCATTTGATTTACTATGTATCTAGACATAGTGTATAACTAGGTGCATAGCAAAATCAATGTATCTAGAAAAGCCAAAATGAACTACAATTTGGAATGAAGGGAGTAATTGGGTTTGAACTCAATGGTACATATTCGTCGTTATTATGATCTTGTAGTAATTGGTAAACATCGGTCAAAGCCCTTTATATGTCTATAATTCGGTTGCTTCCTAAGAGATATCCTTATTTATTGGACCATTTATTAAGTTTAGATGTATACTACCATTGCTCTCAGTTCCTTTCTCTCTCTCTCTCTCTCTCCTTTACACATGGACACTTGTGTCCCTGGATCTTTATACTCCTTGCCTTCTACGACGGAGCAAAGACCTTGAGATGTAAGGAACCACAAATATCAGGTTTTGTTCGAGATTAGTATGTGTTTAAATCACACTTAAATTACTAAATTGGAGATTGGATGTTTTTGTTTGTAGAAAGACGGGTTTCTCAGCCTGCTGGTGTGTAGTATGGGAAATTGATTGGCTAGTTCCTCATCGTTCTTAATTAATTCTTCCGTTGTAGAAGCTAGTGTGTTTGCATGGATATCATCGGACAGTGTAGCTTGTTGACATAGTACAACTTTACAAGTAGTCTGTCACGACCCAGGAAATAGGGCCCAGGAGGGCCGGGCCCAATCGCCTAAGGGGGCGCGGCGCTGCCCTTTGGGCTTCTTGTGGCAGCGCCCCGCCGCCGTCTCCTCCCTTCAGCGGATTCTTCGGCAACTAATTCGGAGAAAAAGGAGAAAAATATCTAGGATTATCTTTAGGTGTTTTTGGTGTGCAAGGGGCTATCTCATCTATAAGGGAGACCCTTATTAGGAAATAAATAAATAGGACATGCTTGTAAAAGGTATTCCAATCTATAAGGAAACCTTTAGAGATTGCTTGAGATACAAGTCCCAATAGCGGGCTATATAAGTAAGGGTGCTGTAATCTTTCAGGGCAACAAGCAAATAAAGAAATTTTATCCCAATCTCTCCGCTCTCCTCTCCCTTGCGCGCCGCCCCTACCCCTTGACTCCGCGGGCGCCAGCCTTGTATCCCAGCGCCAGCGCCGCTTCGCCACCGCCACCACCACCACCATCGCCGCCATCCAGGTTCTCCTTCCTCAATCTTCCCAATTCACGCGTGTCGGTTTCGGCCCAATCTGGCCGGAACCCGACGGTGGTATCCGGAGACCACTACGATCCACCCACCACCATGGATGCGAATCCAAGATCTTCTTTGAAGAACTTGATAGACGAGGTCGCCAAGATCCACGCCCGGGGATGGACCAGCTCGATGATAGGATCTCCATCTTCACCGGCAATGATCTTTGTAGAGCTCAAACAACGCCAACAACTCCGTGAAGCTGAGATCGAGATGCGGGCAATGTTGACGGCGGCAGACTGTGACTTCATCAAGAGACGGTGATGATGGCAAGAGAACGGGACAATCGGTCACGCGCGGTGATCGACAAAATCGATGAAGTGCTACTTAAAGCCACAAACCGCACCGGCGACGTCCTCGGCGGGCGCATGTGCGCCCCTCCACCTCCGTCGACACCTTCCCGTCTCGCTCCCTTTGCACAAAAGCTGTCCTTCCCCACCTATGATGGCAAAGAAGATCCCCTTCCATGGATCAGCGGCTGCGAGCAATTCTTCGAGGGGACAAGGTACGCCCGAGCCCGCGAGCAAAGTCGGTACACCTCCTATCATCTCACGGGAGGAGCACAGCAATGGTACATGAGGCTGTCGGGAGAAACGGTGGCGATTGGGCAAGCTTTCGCCCAATACGTCAACGCGGCGCTTTGGCCCGGTGAGCGGCGAAATCAGCTAGGTGAGCTGGCATCACTAAGGAAGACAGTACGGTCGATGAGTACGGAGGCGGTTCGCACACCGTGGCGCAGGCAGGCCACCTCGGCGACAAGCGGCCGGAGTGAACATCTACTGGCGAGGCTTGGGCGAACCGCTCAAGATGGGCGTCGAGATGCAAAATCCCAAGGACATGGAGGCTGCCATGTCTCGCCCGAGGCGTCTGGCGGCGCCGCCGCCATCCTCTACAATGCGGCAAACCCAGCCGGGAAGGCGGGGGAGCCCATGGCCCCTCTTGGCGCCCCGAGGGCGCCCCCTCCACGGAAGCACCTACACGGCCGTTCAAGCGGCTAACACGAGGAGGAGATGACGGGCGGCGCAAAGGCTGGTCTACTCGCTTCAAGCATGACGAGCCGTTTTCACGGGGTCACAAGTGCAAGCATCTCGCCGACATCCACGATCTTCCAGCGACTACACCGACGACATGACAAACGCCCCCACTAGCGAGCGTCAAAGAGAGCCGGTGATCTGAAGGTCCTCACGGGGACCCCAACTCCCCGATGCGTGGTGCTCATTCTCTCTACCTCGTCGGTATGATCTCAGGGGGGGCGTCAACATCATCGTCGACTCGGGAGCAACGCACAACTACATCGACCCAGCGTGGTGACCACGGCGGGCCTCCGGCCTCGGCCGGTGCGTGTCCGATCACCACCGGGCACCGGCGCCACGTCTACATGCAGCGCCCCACCGGCGTGCCACTACGCCGACGCCCGGCACGCCGACATCGGCGCCACGTCATGCCAGGCGAGGGCGTCGGCGTCATCCTTGGCATGCCTTGGGGCGGCAAGCGGGGGACGCGTGGCGTGGGACTTCACAACCCACGAGCTGCGGTACTACGGGGGGGTCGCCCGACCCACGTTCACCTCGGCTCCACCCCCCTGCGAGGCGCCCTCGGCCTAGCCTCCTCGGTCCGGGCATCTTGCCGGCATCCGTACGCCTCACGACTTGGCTTGGGAAGCGTTCGATGCATGCGGCGCCTTGGACCTCTACGACACATCCGCCGTAGTCTTCATCCGGCTATGCCGGGCTACATTGGAGGATCGGCACCTCGCCGCATCGCCCTTGGCGTCACCACGGGCGACGCTGCTCCGGCTTGGACACTCAAAGGCGGCCTCCTCCTCTTCGGCGGCCGCTTCCACCTTCCGGCCTCCTCTCAACTACTTGCGGACTTGCGGAGGCCTTGCTTTCAGGCGGAGTTCGCGGGACGAACTTCCTCGCCTTTGGGAGCCTACACGACGGAGCCAACTTCAGCCGCACCGACCGCCATACTCTTGGGCGGCATATGGCGCGGCGCCACCCACGTCGGCCCGGCCGGTCGTCTTTCCTCGGCGGCATGGACGCTCTCTTTCTCACCGTCGACAATGTCCACATCGGCTATGATCCGAGAGGGCGCTCCACCAGCTCTCGCTCTCCCGTTCGGACGTCGGTTCCTTCATGTATGCGTGCGATGTTGAACTTGGTCAAGCCTACTCCTCCTCCTCGCCCATACGACATCACTATCTGGCGTCTACTTCCGCTCTTCGTCAGCGCTCCACCCAATGAGCATTTCTTGTTCTGGAGAGCCCCCACGCCAGCGACATGGTGCATCAGCACCTAGATGTGGGTGTTCCAAGGGAACTCCCTACTGGCGGCCCGTCGTCGACAACTTCCACAGCGAGGGGACGCGGTCCACCGCTACATCCTCCACGGCTACATCGGCAACCTTCACTATCTCCGGAGTTTGATCCCAAGCGAACCCGGGGACAACATGATCCTCGGGAACCCAAAGATGCGGGGCGACTCATGCTACAGGTCGAGCTCATTGTTCTAGGGGCACCCGATCTCCACCCGTGTGTCACCGAATGGACTTTCATGCGTAGCGAGGACGCGCCCGGTCGAAGAAGGGGGAGATGTCACGACCCAGAAATAGGGCCAGGAGGACGGGCCCAATCGGCCCAAGGGGTGCCGGCGCGCCCCCTGGGCTTCGCTGTAGCGCCCCCCGCCGTCCCCTCCCTTCCGCGGATTCTTCCGGCAACTAATTCGGAGAAAAAGGAGAAAAATATCTAGGATTATCTTTAGGTGTGTTTTGGTGTGCAAGGGGCTATCTCATCTATAAGGGAGACCCTTATTAGGAAATAAATAAATAGAACATACTTGTAAAAGGTATTCCAATCTATAAGGAAACCTTTAGAGAGATTGCTTGAGATACAAGTCCCAATAGCCGGGCTATATAAGTAAAGGGTCTGTAATCTTTCGGGGCAACAAGCAAATAAAGAAATTTTATCCCAATCTCTCGCTCTCCTCTCCCTCGCGCCGCCCCCGCCCCCGCCCGCCCGGCGCCCGCCGCCGCCCGCGCCAGCGCCAAGGCCAGCGCCCCAACGCCGCCCGGCGCCCGCCCGTAGGCGGCGGCCGCCGCCGCCGCTCGCCACCACCACCACCATCGCCGCCATCCGCCTCTCCTTCCTCAATCTTCCCAATTCACGTGTCGGTTCGGCCCAATCTAGCTGGAACGACATAATCATGGAGAAAGTTCGAGGAGCCTTCTTACTCTTTGGTATCTTTCCTTTTATTAATCCTGTCATAATTATTAATTAATTAAAAGATAATGACGCACCTACTGCCGATGTCCAACTCTCTTGGAGAAAAAGGATTATTTTTGTTATTCCGATCCCTTTTTCAGTTTTTTTTTTTTTTTTTTTCCTTTCCTTGCTTGCGGATTGTTACTTGTTGCATTTCCTTCCCTTTTTCGTTTCAAATTGTTTTATTTTTATCTATCTAATAAAGATAATGATTCAATATATTAATCTAGAAAAAACCAATATCATCCTTTAATTTAGGACCAAGGGAAATGTTATTCTCCATCCTCTACACCTACATCTCTATCACTTGTATATTCATGTGGAAATCGTATGGGTTTCTTCTCACTCTTCCTAGCTTGTCTTTTCATTCATTAGGTTTGATGAAAAGAGACTAATGAGACACTGGCTTCTCTTCTGTGATCCAATTTGAAAATACAAGACAGTTTGTCGAGTCAAATTTAAAAGTCCATATATACAAAAAATGTATTACTCATTAATGTATTCATAACAGAGTAAACATTGGCATTGATGTGAGATGTAACACTTATTAAAGTCAGACATACATACCCTACCTTTTCATGTTTGACTGATATACACCTTTGGAACGAAATAAAGAGGCTGTCCAGACGCGCGTCTCAATTATCTCTGTTATTAAAATGTACACTAACGTAGCTATTTAAAAACAGAGTTAGCATCGTCGCAAAAAAGTTAGCATAAAAAAAATGCTGCAAAACGGTATATAAAAATAGAGGGAATCTATAACAAAATCCTTTTTGATTGCACGGTGTGCATGCCGGGGAAACCTTTGTTTTTTTTCCCAACAAACAAATCATGTGTCCTCTGAATTGACTTGTTAGCACATTGGAGCATTATTTTGTTGATTGATGACTCGGTCGTCAGCTGGTTGGGTCAGGCATGCATGCATGAATACTCCCTCTGTCCCCAAAGTAAGATTGTGGTTCTACGACCACGGCGTTGTCCCCAACGAGTCTGTCGTTTTAGCCGGGACCACAAGTGATGCTCTCCATCTTAGCCTGCAGCTGCAGCTTTTTACTTTTGCCAGACTCTCGCACGCACCCGGGAGGGAGAGTGTGAGTAGCAGGGAGGAAAGAGAGGGAACCAGGAATAGTACTCCGTACTCCGGACGACAGAACTGCATGCTCGTTGCCTAGCTTCCTTGGTGCGTGTGCCCGTTCCCAGAACGACGAAGTTCGTGGGGACGGAGGGAGTACGCTTTGGAAAGGTCGAAGATGTGTCATTATTAGAATATAATAATACAAGTTGAGGCTTGTCAATGCAACCAAAAGCGAAGAGAAGGAATGAAGATCAGGCAGATGATAGCACAGCTTCCATCCCATCATCGTCAAATCAAAGAAATTAAAAGCTGCTAGCAATAGCACTAGCACACCAGAAATGAATGGAGTATTACCATCGTGTAGAACATACAGGGACCAGGTCCACACCATCGTGTAATGGTTCAACCACATGATTGGACATTAAGGAATACAAGTAACTTTACTAGTCACTTCTCATATGCCAACGAAGTTCTAATCCATCTGCATCGATGATCTTATACCAACTTTATCTTAGGTGACTATATATCAATATATTCATATTCTCAATGCTGTCGTTTGACCTTGACCATTCCATGATAAAAAACACAAGTTGGAGAGTGAGTACTCCTAGTCTCTATTCATACACGAAGCTTCTGTTGTAACGGGATCATCAACATAGTAAACAGATATGACAAGGCCCGGGGTTATGCTACTGTACGTATGAAAATTCACTGCAAATACATACTCCACTAACAGTACTACGTGTAAGCGGAAACGGGTGAGAAGAGACGACCACAACATCAACTTGAGCCACAACAGGGGCCCACACGAAAGAGGTAGGGTTGGGGTCCACAGGGACGACCTGGAGTCACAGTCAACGACTGGTGCAGTGTGTGACGCCATCGCTGTCGTAAACAAAACATATACGGAAATGATGGCAAGGATGTATCTTTGTTTCTTTTTTTTTTTTTTAGTAATTTCTGATGATTATAACCCAGAAAAGAGGATAGTCTACTGGTTAATTAGCTTGGAGTAGATAGATTGGCCAAGTAGATTGTGCGACTTGTTAAATTACTCTTTAATTAAAAAGATTTTTTTGATAAGTTTCTTCGGACAAATAATGATAGGATAGTTTCGTTTTAACTTGTTCAAATATCTAGTCCAGCTTTCCTATTTCTAGTGGATCCAAAACACTATGATTTATCTTCAGAAATTCCAAAGTTTGAAATAAGCTTTGCATATATGTATA
The DNA here is from genome assembly GCA_015847255.1 of Hyparrhenia diplandra. Taxonomy (NCBI): domain Eukaryota; kingdom Viridiplantae; phylum Streptophyta; class Magnoliopsida; order Poales; family Poaceae; genus Hyparrhenia; species Hyparrhenia diplandra. Next base: position 194,624 of record JADLZK010009400.1, read on the forward strand.
ATTATAAGAGGATACCTCGCACGGACCGACCAACCAGCGTGATCCTAATACCCATTACCGTAATGCATGGTCCTTCACATGGTGTTTGTGTGAACGATCGATGAAGAAGTTGTGATTGCTTGCATCATATTGTCACAATTATAAGTTTAGGTTTGTCGTGTACAATTTTTTTTTTTTTTTTTGACCGAATCAGTAGGAGATTCCCCTACCTTTTTTATGTTCAATTGAATGAAACAATGTTATGTACAAAAAACAAAATGTCTCTCCTTGAGGGCTTGGCTTTGGTGCAAACCAAACCAAGTTCTGAATCAAAAGATCATCATCATCGAAGTAAGAGAGAGCAGCACACCATCGCTGAACAGTAACATGGATGAGACCGATGGACCGAGGCACAAGATGACTGAAGCCGGCCGGGCAGTGGAGAGTGAGGTGTAGATCGATGACGGACGTACGCGTTAATGTGTAAAGAATGTAGAAAGCTTTGTTTCCCCACAAAAAAATGTAGAACCGGTCCACACCATCGCGCGTGTAATATGTTTGAACCACATGCATGCTTGGACATTAAGGAATAGAAATGACTTTACTGGTCACTTTTGCAAATGTGGAGGACCAGCTAGCAGTGTGGAAGCGGTCGCGATTCTAATCTAGTTGCATCGATCATAATCTTATACCATACTCCCTCCGGGCTGCTATTAGAAGTCGTTTTAGGACAGCGACACGGTCTCTAAAACACAACTTTGACCTCTTATTATTATGAAAATATTTATGGAGATGTGATATATGTATACTTTTATCAAAGTATTTTTTAAGACAAATCTACTAATATAATTTTTACATTTACAAACTCAACAACTTAAAAGTTATTGATCATTTATATTCCCGATGTTTGACTCAAACCTTGTCCAAAACGACTTCTAATACCATCCCGGAGGGAGTATGTTATAAGATATATAGATGCTGTGGACAGATATATATCTCAATCCTAAGCTGTCTGAATGCCTGACGACGTACGCGCGCGGCCAAACGAATTGACTGAAGGTTCCGCAGAAATCGCCTGGAATCAGTCGACAAACACGCTTTCCGTTTTGAGAAACCCTGGCCGTGGCTTTCCATTATAGACAGCTGTTGACTAGTATGACCGACCCGCTGCCAGCACTCGTTTTCTCGTTGCCACATCTGACCACGGCATTGTCCCAACGGCTTCTGCACCTACTAAGTACTACTGTTGCTATCTACAGTACTTGCAAGTGCGGTGGTGGTCATGCAGGCACAGGCACAGGCACAGGCACCTACTAATAATATTTTTTATATAGAATATTATGTATACATATATAAGAATTTGTATGAAAGTTATTTTAACTAATCAGCTCTCGTAAAAAAAAAAAACAATATGGAATGTTTGATTACATTATAGAGGAATAGGTGATGAAGCAAATACTGTATGTAGGTATAACTTGCATGTTAATAGATTAAAGATTTAAATCATTTTATATGATAGAGATGACATGGATATTTTTTTTGTAATTAATAAGGGATGACATGGACATAGTGGGTAATGATGTGTACACTTTTTTTTGCATTAAAAGATAGAATATGTAGTGGGTTCACTTAGTGGAGATGATGTGGACACCTTGCATGTAGAGAGAACTCATCTACTGGGGTTTATCTTTATAAGAGTTATAGATGACGGGTTTCTCAGCCTGCTGGTGTGTAGTATGGGAAATTAATTGGCTAGTTCCTCATTTTTTTTTTTTAGAAAAGCGGCAAAAGATTTGTCAGATTTTTATTAGACGGGTTAGTGGCTAGTTCCTCATCGTTCTTAATTATTCCGTTGTAGAAGTAGTGTGTTTGCATGGATATCATCGGACAGTGTGGCTTGTTGACATAGTACAACTTTACAAGTAGTCATGGAGAAAGTTCGAGGAGCCTTCTTACTCTTTGGTATCTTTACTTTTATTAATCCTGTCATAATTATTAAATAATTATAAAAGGTAATGACGCACCTACTGCCGATGTCCAACTCTCTTGGAGAAAAAGGATTCTTTTTGTTATTCTGATCCCTTTTCCAGTTTTTTTGTATTTCCTTTCCTTCCTTGCTTGCGGATTGTTACTTGTTGCATTTCCATCCCTTTCCGTTTCAAATTATTTTATTTTCATCTATCTAAAGATAATGGTTCAATATCTGAATCTAGAAAAACCCAATATCATCCTGTAATTTAGGACTAAGGGAAATGTTATTCTCCATCCTCTACACCTATATCTCTATCACTTGTATATTCATGTGGAAATCGTATGGGTTTCCTCTCACTCTTCCTAGCTTGTCATACATACCCTACCTTTTCATGTTTGACTCATATAGACCTTTGAAACTTAAAACAAAGAGGCCGTCCAGACGCGTCTCAATTATCTCTGTTATTAAAATGTACACTAACGTAACTATTTAAAAACAGAGTTAGCATCGTCGCAAAAAAAAAAAAAAAAAAAAAAAAAAGTTAGCATAGCAAAAGGCTGTGTACGATATTTTTTTTTTTTTTGACTCCAATAAAGAAAATAGAGGGGAATCTATAACAAAATCCTTTTTGATTGCACGGAGTGCATGCCGGGGAAACCTTTGTTTTTTCCCAATAAACAAATCATGTGTCCTCTGAATTGACTTGTTAGCACATTGGAGCATTATTTTGTTGATTGATGACTCGATCGTCAGCTGGTTGGGTGCATGCATGAATATGCTTTTGGACTGCCCAGCGCACGAGGGAATTTGAACGTAGAAAAATGGCATCATGCATGGGCTCCTTTGCAAAGGTGGAAGATGCGTCATTATTAGAATATAATAATACAAGTTCAGACTTGTCAATGCAACCAAAAGCAAAGGGAAGGCATGAAGATCAGGCAGATGATAGCACAGCTTCCATCCCATCATCATCAAGACATCAAATCAAATAAATTAAAAGCTCCTAGCACTAGCACACCAGAAATGAATACTAGCTCTGTTTCAAATTATAGGTCGTTTTTGGGGTTTCTAGATGCATTTCTTTTTCTATGCATCTGGATATAGTGTATAACTAGGTGCATAGCAAAAGCAATGAATCTAGAAAAGTCAAAGTAAACTATAATTTGAAACGGATGGAGTATTACCATCGTGTAGAACGTATAGGTCCACACCATCGTGTAATGGTTCAACCACATGGTTGGACATTAAGGAATAATAAGTAACTTTACTAGTCACTTGTCATACGCCAACGAAATACTAATCCAACTGCATATGATCTTATACCAACTTTATCTTAGGTGACTATATATCAATATATTCATATTCTCAATGCTGTCGTTTGACCTTTGACCATTCCATGCACTGCAAAGAGGATAAAAAAAAAGTAGATTGAGTACTCCTAGTCTCTATTCATGCACGAAGCTTCTGTATGTAACAGGATCATCAACACAGTCAACAGATATGACAAGGCCCGGGGTTATGCTACTGTACGTATGAAAATTCACTGCAAATACGTACTCCACTAACAGTACTACGTGTAAGCGGAAACGGGTCAGAAGAGACGACCACAACATCAACTTGAGCCACAACAGGGCCCACATGAAAGAGGTAGGGTTGGGGTCCACAGAGACCACCTGGAGTCACAGTCAACGACTGGTGCAATGTGTGACGCCGGCACCATCGCTGTCCTAAACAAAACATATACGGAAATGATGGCAAGGTTGTATCTTTGTTTCGTTTATTTTTAATAATTCTGCTGATTGTAACCCCAGAAAAGAGGAAAGTCTACTGGTTAACTAGCTAGGAGTAGATAGATTGGCCAAGTAGATTGTGCGACTTGTTGAATTACTCTTTAACTAATTTTTTTTTTTGATAAGTTTCTTCGATCGGACAAATAATGATAGGATAGTTTCGGTTTTAACGTGTTCGAATATCTAGTTCAGCTTTACTATTTCTATTGGATCGAAAACACTATGATTTCTTTTCAGAATTTCCCGTGTTTGAAATAAGCTTTGCATATATGTCTAATTATAAGAGGATACCTCGCACTGACCAACCAACCCGCGTGATCCTAATACCCATTACCCTAATGCATGGTCCCTCACATGGTGTTTGTGTGAACGATCCATGAAGAAGCTGTGATTGCTTGCATCATATTGTCACAATTATAAGTTTAGGTTTGTCGTGCATAATTTTTTTTGACGGAATCAGTAGGGGATTCCCTAGTTACCTTTTTATCTTGAATTGAATGAAACAATGTTATGTACAATAAAAAACAAAAATGTCTCTCCTTGAGGGCTTGGCTTTGGTGCAAACCAAACCAAGTTCTGAATCAAAAGGTCATCATCATCATCGAAGAAAAGAGAGCAGCACACCATGGATGAACAGTACCATGGATGAGAGACCGATCGATCGACCGAGGCACAAGATGACTTGAAGCCGGCCGGACAGTGGAGAGTGAGGTGTAGATCGATGATGGACGTACGTACGCGTTAGTGTGTAAAGAATGTAGAAAGCTTTGTCCCCACCCCCAAAAAATGTGGAACCGGTCCACACCATGGCGCGTGTAATATGTTTGAACCACATGCATGCTTGGACATTAAGGAATAGAAAAGACTTTACTGGTCACTTTTGCAAATGTGGAGGACCAGGTAGCTGTGTGGAAACGGTCGCGATTCTAATCTAGTTGCATCGATCATAATCTTGTACTATACCATACTATCTTACTCTCTCGGGATGGTATTAGAAGTCGTTTAGGACAGCGACCACGGTCTCCAAAACACAACTTTGACCTCTTATTATTATAAAAATATTTTTGAAAATGTGATATATGTATACTATTATTAAAGTATTTTTAAGACAAATCTACTCATATAATTTTTACATTTATAAAATCAACAACTTAAAAGTTATTGATGATTTATATTCCCGATGTTTGACCCAAACCTTGTCCAAAACGACTTCTAATACCAGCCCGGAGGAAGTATTAGACATAGAGGTACTGTAGGCGAGAATCTATCATATATCAATATCATCGGCAGGCAAAACAGATATGACACCCTTTCGATCCTAGGACTGTAACTTGTTTGACTAACACTACTGTCAAGTGGAAAGGTCGGCGGCATAAACTGTATCATCATCATATATCAGTACATCACCCATCAGAGTATCAGACGACCATAGCTATACAATATTTCGGGGATGTTTGGTTGGCTGCCACACCCTGCCACAGCTAAAGTTAGGCAGCCACTGCATGCTAGTTCTTGTTTGGTTCATGCTAAAACTTTGGCCGCCACCGCATCCCAGCCTGTCGTTTTCCTCCATTTTCTCGTCGTCTAGCGCATGCAAGTGTGGCAACTCTGTGGCGGTGATTTTCTCCGCCTCCGCCACACTTCGCCCCAGCCTGACGACGTACGCGCGCGGCCAACGAATTGACTGAAGGTTCCGCAGAAATCGCCTGGAGTCAGTCAACTAACGACACGGTTGGTCCTGCACGGCACGGCACCACAAACACGCTTTCCGTTTTGAGAAACCCTGGCTGTGGCTTTCCATTATACACTTTCCATTATATACAAAAGCTGATGACCGACCCGCTAGCAGCTACCACTCGTTTTCCATTGTATATTATAGGCTGCTGACCAGTATGACCCAGTCGTTTTCCGGTTGCCACATCTGACCACGGCATTGTCCCAACGGCTTCTGCACGTACTACGTACTACTACTGTTTCCTCCGGGCCACAGTCGTTGTCCGAACAGCTACGCTACCTAGTATACCTCGTTGGGTTGCTCTCTACAGTACTTGCAAGTGCGGTGGTGGTCAGTTTGTGACATATGCAGGCACAGGCACACGACACGTACGTATGGTGGCCCGGCTAACATCCCATGGACACAAAAAGCTAGTACTATTATTCTCGTCATTTGACCTTTGACCATTGCATGCATGCACGCACGCACAAAGGGTAGAAAGCAACAGCACTGTACTCCCTCCCATCCAAAATAAGTGATGTTTTCACTTTCAGAAATAACTACCTGTAATTGTATATTAAAATATATAAATATTTATGCTAAGTAATTAGTATCATCGGAAAGATCTTTAAGTCTAGTTTTTTAATAAATTTATTTAGAAATATAAATATTGCACGTTTTTATATAAATCGAGTTAAACTTTTGGCGGAAAAAACCCAAAACAACACTTATTTTGGGACCGAGGGTCCTTTAAAAGTGTCACTTTGATTTCCATGTTATTTTTTGTTTGATCACTCTTTATTTATTTTTTTTATATAAATACTAGTTATTTTGTTATGACTTATTTTGTCAATGATTATTAATTTAATTTATTATTTACGTAAATTTTTAAACAAGATAAATAGTCAAACTTAGCGAACAGTTAAAAACGACACTGTCAACAGACATGACATACTCTCCATGAGCGAAGCTTCTTCACTGTTGTGTGTGAATTAATGTGAACGTGATTCCTGGCCGGCCGTCACGACGGGATTAGATAGATATATCAATAGTAAAACAGATATGACAAGCAAATAGTACAGTGTCCAGAGGAAAAGACCACAACACCGATCATCATCGTCATCAGAAGCAGCAGGGCACAACGCCCTCTGCCGGACGACACGGCCAACAGTGCTGACGTTGGGGTCAGCACCTCAACGACTGATGCTCTACAGTACTACTCTATTCAGTCAACCACGCCTGTTTGCTATGGACCATGAGAAATCGAAATAGTTCTAAGCGTTATTGTCAAAAACAAAAAAAATCCAGGCGCAGCGTGGATTGCTGGCTGGCTATTTTTCTCTCAACACTATTTATTTTGTTATTAAACTAATATTATTACCTGCACAGGCAAAATGCGAACACGCTAAAGGTAGTATTACAGCACTTATGATATGGTCTAAAAAGAAACTACACTACACAATAGTGAAGCTTCTACGTGGGCTCCTTCCTTAAAGTCGTAAGGAGCTCTTATCTTATCTTCCAGACTGACTTAGTCGTGGACGGACCGTACACCCCGCACACTATTCGTAGCGGAAATTCTCATATTATAAACCAAAACGCGCGCAGCCAAAGTTAATTAGTTCTCCGTGTTACAATCATAAACGAACACGCCTACGTTTTTTTTTTTCCTTTGTAAGGAACCGTGGTTTTCATTTTGACCGATGACCAGTGATCGAGCCGCTTCTAATCGTTTCTCGGTTGCCATAGCTAACCGTACTGAACCGTGGTTTTAAAGGAATAGTATGAATAATGTGATTCCTTCCTTCCCGGCCGGCGAATGAAACGGAATCGACATACTCCTAGGTATATCATAAGCAGTAAACTTCACTAATTAACAGTACTGTCAAGTGGAAAAGTCCACAACATGTATCATCAATATAACGCCTGACATACGCGGCCAACGAATCGAAGTAACTTCCGCAGACAAACACGCTCACGCTAGCGCTTTCCCTTTTGGGATTTCCACTATAGACGACTATGACCCAGGGGCGCTAGCATCAGGCAGCTGCTGCCACTCGTTTTCCGGTTGCCGCCACATCTGACCACGGCATTGTCCAAACGTAAGGCTTCTGTTTCCTCCGGCCCGTCACAGTCGTTGCCGTCGCCTAGCTCGTTTTGGTTCTTCGTTGCTTCCAAGTGCGGTGCTAGTCATGCAGGCACAGGCACACGACACGTAAGTATTCTCTTGCCGATCGATTCCAGTTCGATCGGTGACTGCTGCAATGTTTGTCTTGCGACGGTCCATGCACCAAGCTTCTAATTCGTTCAGTGTTGCTCCGGTCCGGTCGAGTCGTTTTGGGTTGTGAGTGCGATGGGACTTGGGAGGCACTCGATCTGCTGTTCGTTGCGTGCATTGTCAGTTCGATCGTCACGTCGCAAAACCATTTTGCCAACTGAAAATTCAAGGATATATGCATGGATGGGCACTGGCTTGGGCAAGTAGGAGTAGACTGTGCAGCTTGAATTGCTATCTAACAAGTTTTCAACACATTTCTTCGGACAAATACTTTGCACAGTTGGTCCCGCACGGCACGATATCGATGCCCTGCCCATGGTCTGTCCCGGAAAATTCCCATGTTACAAACAAACACGCTCACGCTAGCGCTTTCAGTTTTTGAGAACCATTGGTATGACCCAGTCGTTTTCCGGTTGCCACATCCGTCCACGGCATTGTCCCAACGGCTTCTGCGCACCTACTCCTACTGTTTCCTCCAGGTCCACATTCATGCAGGCACAGGCACACGACACGTACGTATGGTACGTGGCCGGCTGACGTCATGCCGGTTCGAGTTGTCACGTCGCAAAAGTGAAGTGAAAGGCACTTCTTCTAGGGGTAGGGCAGGACGATGTCTTGCTGGTTCTCTGGAATTGTAAAAAGAATTCTATTATTCTGCTTGTAACCCAGAAAATACGATAGTGATCGATGGCTACTCCTACCTAGTACAACTTCTATTAACAAATATTTTCGAGCAAATACAGATACTCCTAGGAGTTAATTTAGTTCTTCGGCGAACAACTAGTTACACTTCACTATATGTGTCCCAAAATACGATACAACATGACGGTAGAAATTCCTATGTTTTAAATAAGCTCGATAAAAAGGTACTATTGGTCGTCATTTGACCTTTGACCATGCCATGTACTATGCACAAAGGATAGAAAGCAAGATCAATCGTAGCAGTGTAGTAGTACATCGTCAGTCAACAGACATGACATATTCTCCATGAACGAAGCTTCTTGGCCTTGTCGCAAGAAAAAAAAAAAAAACCCTTCTTGGCCGGCCGTCAAAACGGGATGAGATATCAACAGTCAAACAGATCATATGACAAGCAAAAACAATGTCAAGAGGAAAAGGGCTGAAAAAGACCAGAGCACAACATCGATCATCAACACGGCCAACAACTAACGACGATGCTGACGCTGGGTCAGCACCTCAACGACTGATGCTGATTGCTGACACTGACACGATCGCTCTACCACTCTATTCAGTCACGCCTGTCTGTTATGGACCATGAAAAGTCAAAACAGTTCTAAGCGCTATTGTCACACACACACAAAAAAAAGTTCTAAAGGTACGTAGTATTAGAGCACTTATGATATACTCTTAGAAGAAACTGGTCTAGGAAGAAACTACACTCCATAATGGAGACCCTTCTATGTGTGCTCCTTCCGTGGAACTCTTATCTTGTCTTCCAGACTGACCCATCACGGACGGACCGTCCCACACGTCATATCGTAGCGGAAATTTCCATGTTATCATAAGCAAAAACACACATAGACTATATATTAATTAATTCTTTGTGTTACAATTAAAACCAAACACGCCTACGTTTTCCCCTTTTTAAGAAACCGTGGTTTTTATTCTGACCCGCTACTACTCGTTTCTCCGTTGTCACAGCTGAACATTCTCGGAACGGCTCAGTCCACAGTCGTTGCCGTCGCCCATCTCCTTGCGGTGGCATGCCGGCACAGTGGCACACGACGCGGCGCCCTGCTGACATCCTGCCGATTGTGACTGATTGCGTTGCGTTGTCTGGTCGGTCGTCACGTCACAAAGGCCAAGTGAAAACTCGACAGATGGATGTAGATGGATGCTTGGATGGGCGCTTGAGCACGACGATGTACCGTGCATCTAGTTCTTTTGTTTGTTTTTTTTTTTTATACTATTCTGCTCGTGATCCGGAATAGAGGTAAAATGGTGGCTAACTAGATGGGACTAGACTTTTCATGATATTCTTTGAACAATAATTCATTTGGACATGTTTAAATACCTAATTGCACATTACTATTTATCTCAGATGGAACAACAATTTCATTGTACGCTGGCACAGTGGCACACGGCATGAATTTCCAGAAATTCTCATGTTTCGAACAAGCTTGACATGTCGGATTATTAATTGTTCAAATGAAAACTTACAATGGATGGACCCCCCACACACCACCATGTGAGCTTAATCCTCATGGGCCTGGCCCAAATGGGGTCAATTTAGAGAGGTCCTCTCAAAGCAGTTTAGTGCTTTAGTATCGCTATAGGAAAAAGTCAGATTCCCTCCCCCAACTATCACGCGAAACTTCACTTTTCCCCCTCAACGTCAAAACCAGGACAAATCACCTCCTTCAACTTTTCAAACCATGCAAATTACCTCCCTCGGCGGTTTTGAGAGGCGGTATTGCTTTCTGATATATGCGGTTTTGCCTTTTCCTTTTTAAAAAAATCCGGTTGAATCCTTGAAAAATTATAGTAAATCACAGAAAAATCATAAAATATAAAATCCAATTTTGTTGGACTCCACATGATTAGATCTACACAGTAAATATATAATGTGATGTACTTTTAATATAAAGTTTTTGCTACGAAAGTTTTATCTTTTTCTTTTTTATTTATTTGGTGAATCTTTGAAAAATCATAATAAATCACAGAAAAATCATAAAATAGAAAAATCCAAGTTTGTTAGACTCCACATGAGTAGATCTATACATTTAATATATAATATAATAGTCCAAAAAATAATTAAAGAAGTTGCGACTACTTAATTATTTCAATAAATTACACAAAAGTATAGATCTAAAGCTACAATAAAAATTTTGTCTTGAAGCATACCATATTATATATTCACTGTGTAGACATGCACATGTGGAGTATAAAAAAAATAGATTTTCTATTTTATGATTTTTCTATGATTTACTATGATTTTTCAAAAATTTACGCCAAATAAATATAAAAAGACAAAACCTTCATAGCAAAAACTTTGTACTAAATCATATCATATTATATATTCAATGTGTAGATATAATCATGTGGAGTCTAATAAAATTGGAATTTTCATTTTATGATTTTTTTACGTGATTCAATATGATTTTTCAAAGATTCAACCGGATTTTTTTAAAAAAGGAAAAGGCAAACCGCTGTTACTGTAGCAATAGCGCCCTTAAAACCGCCGAGGGAGGCAATTTGCATGGTTTGAAAAGTTGAGGGAGGTGATTTGTCCGGTTTTGGTGTTGAGGGAGGAAAAGTGAACTTTCGTGATAGTTGAGGGAGGGAATTCAAGACTTTCTCCTCTCGCTATATCAAGACAAGATTAGAATGTTCATACGAGGCTTACGAGCCCAACACACACAAAAAGGGTCTCATATATTAGAAAAGTACCCTCAGGATTAGATAAATCGTGGAATGTTCTAAATCCTATTATGTGACAAATGTGACTATTAATAAAGCCCTCTCTTATAGTATACTCTCTCCGTCCCAAAAAGAAACCATAATCAAGATCTAACTCAAATTGCCTCTACAAAACACATGTTAGTCACGATAATCTTGTGTAGCCATTAATCACGAAACCCACGACTAAGGGCCTATATGCTTTCAACAAGGAAGACATCAAGAGGGTCGGGGACAAGCAGCTAGAGAAGACATATGACGTCTCTAGGGTGGTTCTCGAGTCGAAGGCCCACCGGGTGCGTCGTCACAGAAGTGGGCCGCATGACTGAGGCTCGGCCCCACCAGGCCACCCTAGTGTTAGAGGGAGCTGCCACTGGAAGGGCTAACGAAAGATAGTAAACTTAATAGTGATTAAGTTGTTAAGAATATCCCGTAAAAGGGTGATTCCTCCTCCTTGGATCCCCTTTTTGGATCCCGCTAAAGTTACGGGGCCAACGGGAAGAGACTTCATCTTCACGTTCCTACATACGCGGCATCGGATACTTCCCCATGAGATTTCCACCGTAAACGTTTTCTTGCGGGGGGAGTTTTCTTCCCAAAAACTCCACTCCTCATCGTGTATAAATGTACGATGATCAATGGAATAAAGGACACACAGTTCTCTCGCTACTCTCTGTCTCTTTCACTTTTACTCGCAATTCTACACGCAAAGAAGTTAAGGTGGGACTCACCTCTGTTGTATTTTGCCTCTACTATTCACGTGGGTGGCAAACCCACGATGATGGAAATTGCCAGAGGTGGCCAGCCGGCATTACAAAACATGAAGGCGCTTGTGGGGATTGAGATCCACTAGCGAGAGCATCGGCACCGTGTAGTGGCGACAAAAATTTTATAGTTGGCACCGTGTTATATCTTTTAACAGTTAATTCGTGTATCTTTAGATATTTAACCCTGTGCCTGAAGATTGTTTTAATTCAAGGGATTTTTGTTTATTTCTTTTTTATTTTTTTAATCTCTCATCTAAACTGGCAAAAAATATACCTTGGAGGGATCTAAAAGGGGATCACACACTACTACTAAGTTGATTTTGTGTGACGGTTTGTTTTCGATTTTCCGCGGCGGTTTAGGGTCACGGATTCCGTGGCGGTTTAAGGCCATAGGAAAACCCGCCATTGTTAATAAATCAAAAAAATAAAAACCAGATCCAGTCCAAATGGGCCGAGATTGGATCGGGCCGCCGCCGTCGGGATCGGGCCGCCGCCGTCGGATCCGCCGCCACCGACGGGATCTGGGCCCGGGGCCCGATATCCAACCGCCCCGCCGCCGCCTTTGGCCGGAGCGGTTGGAGGGGCGACGCCGGCTACTGGGCGGCAGGGGAGCGCCGCCGCCGACCGCTGGACGGGGCCGCCCGCCCGCCGCTTGGACCGCTGGAGAGGGTCGCCCGCCGCCCGCTGAACGGCAGGGGAGCGCCGCCGCCTCTGGACCGCTTGACGGGGCCGCCCGCCGCTGCTTGGACCGCTGGGGAGGGCGCGGCCATCAAGGAAGGAAGAGGGGGGGCGGCGACGGGAGAAAGGAGGGCCGCGGGGGGGGAGAAGACGGGCGCCGGGGGGGGAGAGTGAAGGGGCGGCCGACGAGAGACAAGTGAGAGAGAGATTTGGGGAAAGGATTTTGGGATGGAAACCCTAGCTCGCATATATATACATGGGACTGGAATTGGGCTTTTAGATGGATCCGGGCCTTTTTGGCTCTTTGGCTGGGCCTCATTAACCATATGGCGGTTTTTATAAAAACCACCACGGTTAATTGATTTACCATGGCGGTTATTTTAACCGCCACGGTTAATAGAAAATAACCGCCTCGAATGCCCGCCACGGAAAATGAAATCCAAACACCACGCAAAATCAATCTCGTAGTAGTGACCGGTGTGGACCGGTGGAGGACAATGCCGCCGCGACTTCTAAACTTCTAGTTTTGTGTAGCTCACTTTGGAACTCTAGCTTGTTAAATGGCCTAGAAAGGAGTTGAGGTTAAAGAAAATGTAATATAAATATGAAAATCCTTTTGAATCAAAACAATTCAAAACCGTTTAATATCTTTTTTTTTTTTGAGAATTACACAAGATAACGCAGACGCTCACAACACGCACACACACTCTCCCCTAAGAAACACACGACGCGCAAACCCTACCCCTATGAGCACCTCCGAAGGACCGAGCACCCTAAGCAGTCCGAGAGATTCCCCGAAGTCACCATGGGCGCCTCGTCGCCGACGGAACGCCGCTACCACTTAATGCACAACGCAGGAAAATCCCGGAAAATCCGGGGAAAGGTGCGAGCACCGTGATTTGAACCCCGGTGGGTAGCGCCCCACCGACCGCCCTACCGTTGGATTTTTTTAAAATTTTGCCCTTTTTAAAAACAAATTTCAAATTTATCCCTAGTTTGAAACAAATTACACGAGGTATCCCTTTTTGTCGCGCCGGATGCGTCGGGCGTGGCGTTTACACATGTCGACCGATGCATGCGCGCGCGGCGACGCGCCCGCGGGCGGGCGCGGGCGCCGTTGACCCTTCCGGGCGTGTCAGGGGTGGGTCCCACCGCCGTCGCGCTGTGCATGCGGCGTGACGGTAGCATCGCTGCCCGCGTCGCCGCGGAGGCCCGTTAGGGTTTCCATCTGGGCGGCGTGGAAGCGTGTGGGTCCCACCTTGATCGCGCCCGATGCGTCGGCGCGGACCGGCGACAGGGTCTCCACCGCCCCTATTTTCTATCGCTCTCTCTCTTTCTTCTTCTTTCTCCACCCGACCAGGCCTTCCGCCGGACCTCCGCCGGACCTCCAGCGCCGCCCCTGCTCCACAGCCACCGGCGGCAGCAGCCCTCCTTTCCACCGCCGGCCGCGAGCACCCGGGCTCCTCCCGCCGGCGGCGCCATTTGAGGGCGGCGGGCACGGGGCCGGCCCTAGAGCGGCGGCGGCCCTCCCTCACCGGCGGCGGGCCGTCACTGGGCGGCGGCGCCGCCCTCCACCGGCGGTGCACGGAGCTAAGGCCCGGGAGGCCCCATCTTCCCCCTCCAAAACCGGTTTAGGTACTAGTTCTTCCTCTCCTCCTTCTTCTTTCCATGATTTAGGGTTATAAATATGAAATTGGTAGTGATTGAAGCGTTAATAGGTACAATGTGGTTCGTAGAATCGGTTTAGGAATCAATTTGGTCGTGGATTTGGCTAAGAGAAACGAGTTGCATGAAAGTAGTTCATTGATGCATGCATGAAGGTTTAGGGTTTGATATTATTTCTATTTTCCAATGTGAAATTTTAAGTGATTGGGCCGTTTATTGATGCAATGTGGTACGTGCAAACGTTTTAAGATATGTTTTTGTTGTGGATTTCACCTAGATTAGATTTTTCATGAATAAATTTCTTTGTTGCATGGAGGTGTTGAGTTTGTTTCTAATATATATTGGCAATATGGTTGTTTTACTTATAGTTTTTATTTCCCGAATAATTTGTAGATGGACCGTTTAGTGCGCTTTTATATTGGTGGCAAAGTTATAGCGGATGGCAAGTTTGAGAACATGCATGAACAAGTTCATTTTTTTGGTAGACCTCCTAGCTTCGATGATTTGGTCGGCCATTGTCGTGACAAGTATGGATGGCCGTTTAGCTTGATTGGTCGATTTGGATCGTGGGAAGGAAAGAGCACACTATGCACCGATGGCTTTGTCATGTCAAGATGATTGGAACAACTTTGTGGAGGTTGTGAAGGGTAGTAGTGTTCGTTGCTTGGAAGTTATTGTGGAGAAGGTGATGAACCCTCGTTGTTGTGCCCGCGGTTGAGAACGTGGATGAGGAGCCCGTGAGAGCACCTTACTCGGGAGGAAGAGTTGCGGCCGGGCATTTGTTGTTAGAGACAATGACAATGCAGTGATGGTAGGTATGGAAGAGTGCGATGAGGAGGAGATTGGTGCTATGGAAGACATGTTTGTAGGATCAGAGGACGATAGAGAGTACGGAGATGACCTCACTTTTAGTGAAAGTAGCTCTGAGGAGGTTATAGAGGGACAGTATAGGTCGGAGCCTAGTACGGAGGATGAAAGCGATGAGTATAGGGGGATATTGCATCCACCGACGGGTCATTTAGAATGGAGTACACCGATGGGGAGCTAAGTCCAGTTGAGGGAGGTCCATGTTGAGGTACCCTCCGTACCCAACTTCATGGACATTAGTATGGTTGATGAAGCGGTGTGTGACACCGGTCTGTCGTTGTTGGACTATGAGGGGACAGAGAGTGAGGAGATGGAGATTAAGAAGGGGATGGTCTTTGACACATTGGATCATCTCAAGTTCTTTCTTGCGGACTACGCCGTTAGGTATCATAGGCCCTACTATGTTGATCACTGCGACCCTAACAAGCGGTACACAGTGCTTTGCAAGAAGAAATGTGGTTGGGGAGTTTGGGCGAGGAAGCTGACAAACAAGACTTGGAGGATTCGAAATGTGAAGCAACCTCACACGTGTCGGTCTTCTAAGCCTAAGGGGGTGCACGCACAAAAACACGGCCCGTTATCCGAAGTCGTCGTCTTGTCGGCCTTGTTAAGGCCGATAGCGATATATATCTGTTGCCTCCCCGATCGAGAGCATATGGGGGTGGACCGGATATCAGTGAGCTACATGAAGGCATGGCGAGCAAAGCAAAGCATGCTATAGAGCTGTTGTGGGGTGATTGGAAGGAGGCATACAACCAAGCTCCTAGGATCCTTACGACCATGAAACACTACAATCCGGGGCTTAGGTGGTATCCCATTTGGCGGCCGCATAGTGGATGACACGGACGGCGTGCCTAAACATGTTACGCCGCAGATTGTTTTGGTGTTTTCCCGGTCAACCGAGGCATTCAAGCATTGTCGATCTGTCGTGCTTGTTGATGCAACATTCCTTACGGGGAAGTACAAAGGTGTTCTGATGATGGCAGTCGGTGTGGATCCGGAGAACCAGCTTGTCCCTTTAGCGTTTGCTTTGGCCGAGAGCGAGAACACTTTGAGCTGGTCTTGGTTCATGAAGCTTGTTAGAATGCATGTCATCCGTCGTACGTCCCGTAGGATTTGCATGATATCTGATCGGCACAATGGATTGCTATTGGCTGCTAGAGAGGAGATAGATGGGCTTCCCCCTCTTGAGCATCGATGGTGCATGCGGCACTTTGCCGCCAACATTTGGCAGCGACAAAGGAAGAAGGAGGTCGTGCAGAAGTTGAAGGTCGTATGTTGTTGTCGCACGAAGGAGAGGTTTAAGGAGAAGCTATTAGAGTTGAACAAGGTCCTTAACACTCTGCGAGGACTTGGCCGGGGCGGATGAATAATGTGGACAAGTGGGCTCTCGCATTTGATGATGGTGGCCTTAGGTATGGTGTGATGACCACCAATTCATCGAAATCGTTTAACAAAGTGTTCAAGGGTATCCATGCGTGCACTGTGTCCGGTATTGTGGAGTACTCGTTTAAGAAGTGCAACGAATACTTTGTTAAACTTATTTGGAACATTGCCAAGGCTTCTAAAGAAAAAAATGGGGCCGGCCGGTAGGAGACACTGAAATTGTGGAGGCCATAGCTTCCAATCAGATTGGTGATGCCTACGGACCTTCAAGGCTAGTTTACAACATAATGTCGTGGGGAGGAACCAATCCGGGCGGTGAGAATACGGTGGCAAAAATTATAGGGTGGACCTCCGTAAAACCGGAGTGTTCTTGTTGCATTCGCAGCCTACTTCATGTGCCTTGCTCACACGTGATCACCGCTTGTAAGTTTAGGTGTTTAGACCATGAAGATCTGTTTTTCATGTCTCCATTCTATCTCAAATCAAACACCCTAAAAAGTGTGGGAATCGGCTTCGAGCCGTACCTAGATCCTTCACGGTGGCCTCCATACTATGGATTGGATTATGTCCCCGACCCGGATCAAGAAAAGACAAAGGTTGGAAGAAGGAAGAGAAAACGCCTTAAAGGAATTATGGACGATTCCAATGCCGATGGCCCTGATGTGTATGATTCGAATGGCTATGGTCTCGATATGTATGGCTATGGAGACTTTGATGAGGCCATGGCTTCGGTCAGGTGCTCTAAATGCCACGGGGACCGGTCACACCGCAGACCACTCACGATAGTGTTCAGGTACTAGGGTGTTTTTAGTTGTTGTGTTGTCTTAATCTCTTCACGTTGTGTTATATTAATTTCCTAATGTTGTGTTGTTTGCATTATTATTATTCATGTCATATGTCTAATCTTGTGTTTTTTGGCCTTTTTCGAGGATGGCGCGGAGAGCAAAGTACCCTAGCCTTCTTCGACCTTCGCTATGAAAAGGACCACCGAGCACACTGGCGGTGGACTTGGGCCGAGCAAGTGATTCCCATATTCATTGTTGCAAAAAAATTTATATTGTGTTCATCGTTTATCATCTCTAATCGTTACAAATGTTTCATTTATTATAGAAACCGAATCCGGCCTGCGTCCCCGATCTCACAAGCCCCTTTGCGTTGGGACGGCGTGTACGCCCTTACGGCTAGAGCGGGCTTCTTGGGCCTTGCTCGAGCCATTGTGGCCGGGCTCCCCGAGATGGACGGGCGGCGGTGGCGCTTTCGTGGGACAGATGGCGTTCGGAGACGCATTCCTTCCACACGCCGCGTGTGGAGAGATGGCAGTCACCCTAGAAGATGTGAGCTACATCTTGGACCTAAAGTCAACGGTCTACCGGTGTCGGGTGCCATCGACACCGCGAACTGGAAGGAGTTGGTGTTCAGTTCACCGGACCGTGCCGGGGACGCACCTCCGGAGGGAAAGAGGGAGCACAAGACTTGGTGTGTCGTCCGTTGGGCGGCAAAGACACTTCAATACTTGCCCCGCCAACACCGCCGAGGAAGTGGTGGAGAGGCATGCTAAGGTGTGGTTGTGGCACATGATCGGTCTTTTTCCTTCTACCCGATGCTTACGGGAACACCTTGTCTGGATGGTGCTCCCAATCTTCTGGCCAGGATTGGGAGGACATCGCCCTTCTGACTGGGGCTCTACCATGCTCGCATGGCTGTATCGGCGGTTTGTGTGAGGGCCTGTAGGAGGATGAAAGATTCCTCGAACTTGGGTGGATGCGTGTACCTCCCGCAGATATGGATTTGGGAGCGCATACCCTTTGGAAGGGACTCTGAGGGGAAGGCGGTTCTTTGTGACGTTACTCATCCATGTTTTATTTTATGTTCTCATCTTAGTTGCACTATCTAATATTCTTGTTCTTATACGTGTCTACGGAATTTGTTTGCGTGCATGGCCATATGAGGAGTATCGGGCCCCATTGATGTATTTGTGGCACGAAAACAAGGTGGTGAAGGGCTTATTCGGAGATGAGGTACAAGCGGTACTCCAACGATCCGGACTTGTTGACTTGGGCAAAAGGTTAGTCATGTTGCTATACATATTGTGATCTACTTTAATATCGCGGAGATGGAGTTGTCTAATTGTCTCAAATTTTAGGTTGAGTGGACTCCATATGCACGACGCGATGTACGGGACTTGAATGTTCCCCCACGGAGTGATGAAGAGAAGTCGCTGCTTATTTGGAGATGCAATGCTCCAATGATCCTATACTACGTTGTGGAGCACCACATTCCTAGGGTCATGAAGCCGGTTCGGGGTAAAGCGAGGAATACCCTATACATGAAGGCGGGGACGTCCTCGGCGTTAACGCAGTAAGTCGGTTGAGATTTTACTTCCTTCGTTGCCGTATTTTTACTTACCTTGTCAAAACTAACAATGAATGTTTCAAGTGTTTCGAGGAAGAGAAGGTTTGGTGGCGGCAACGGCGGCTCAACATCCATGCGCAATATGTGCAGGAGTGGATGAACGCTGAGAGAGTGTGGCCAGATAGTGGGCCTCGTTCGGTGGCCAAAGAGTACCATGACTACCTGCTGTACCTGCACAAGGTGACTAGAGTGCGTCTCCACGCTCCCCTCTCGGTGACTCCAGTCTTCTATGGGGAGAGCGACCAAGAAGACCCCTATGACAGGGTAACAAGGGGAGGCCGGCAGCCCCAGAGAGCCCCTCTCGTTAACTACACGGTAAGCATTCATGTTCATTTCCTTCAACCTTTCAGTCGCATTCAAGTTTTAACCTTGCTCCTGTACACAGACCACACAACTAGCCCACCTTTCAAATGAAGCTGGAGCATACATTGGGCGCGCGGGGGGCCAAGAAGGTAGTGACCTTGTAGAATTTGCAGAGGTATGACGTCTGACTCAATATCATTCCAGTTACTTGCATGTGTTTGTATGTATAGTCCTAACTCTACCAAAAAGCGACCGCAGAAAAGTGAAGAAATTCTGCCGCCGCCTCGGTCGCAAGTTGAGCTGCTTTAGAGGTGACGATGACGGCGCGGGCGCAGCGGCGAGGAGAGGCCTCTAGCGCAGGAGCTGAAAGTGAGCAAGAGCCGGCGCGGGGAGACAACAGAGGCCTCCGGTGCAAGACGGAGTACCGAGGGGAAAATCAATTGCACAAACCCCTCAGGAAACAAGCCAAGAAGGAAGCGGTGATGACACGGACGCGGCGGCGAGGATTCGGACTTTGAGCGGGGCGTCATTGGTTCTTCGGAACGTATGATGCTCCTCACGTGAGCCAAACACGGGTTTATCTTCTATCTTTGTTGAACTTGTTGTCACCGTGTATGAACATTTGGACCATATCTAAAATTTTGAGTTTTGTAGGGTGGATCTCAAAGCTCACCTCAAGGGGGGCCCCGGCGGGGAAAGCGCAAAGCTAAAGACCGCTCGGACGTTGGCACGCCAAATGTCCTACCAACACGGCCTGGCCGTGATCGTCGTCGTAGGCAACCATTTTCCCCCACCGTGAGAAGGTGAGTATTTGGCAAATAAGAAGCAACCATTTTCCCTATGTTTGCAGGAATGGCGACGACCTTTGTGTGCACTCCGTGCTATGATCTTTTGAGTGCGGATTCCTTATGCATGTGCAATGACTATGTGTATGAATTTGAGTTATGGTCGGCCTTGTCCAAACTATGTATGCACGTTGTGTGTGAACTATGTGCCATTTGTTGAACAATGTAAGGGTACGAACACAATGAACATCTATGTTTGTGAACTATGTGAGACTTGTCTTTTTTATTGGTGGTATTATGCTATGTATCCGTACATTTGTGAATTCTTTGGAGAAATG
Organism: Hyparrhenia diplandra; assembly: GCA_015847255.1. Classification (NCBI taxonomy): domain Eukaryota; kingdom Viridiplantae; phylum Streptophyta; class Magnoliopsida; order Poales; family Poaceae; genus Hyparrhenia; species Hyparrhenia diplandra. The sequence continues at coordinate 214,978 of JADLZK010009400.1, forward strand.
TGTTATTATCTTGTGTTATTATGCATGTGTGAATTTTTTTTGTGGCAAAAGAAAAATGGTGTTAAAAAAAAACAAAAAATGAATGGCCGTCGCGCCGGATCGGAGAGGCGCGAGAGTCATTTTACTGATATGTCGCGCCTACACTTCCGGGCGTGACGGCCACATCGCGTGTGACACCGTGGATACGCCACGTGTCCGGTCGTCCCGCCAAACAATTTGGCGCGACGTGTCGCGCCAATATCCTAGGCGCGACGTGGCAAGGAGCCACCACCTGGTGCAAACTTTAACCGAGGGGCTCTTTGGCGACAGATCGCGCCCGAGTCTCCAGCGCGACGCTCCTCGGTCTCGATCCAACGACAAGGCGACACGTAGACGCCGCGCGCCGATGTGTCGGCGCGACACGCCGTCGTCCGACGTATCCGCGCGACGCCACGTTATAACCTCGCCTTCTTCCTCCTCTCGCTCATTCTTCTCCCTCCTCCTCTTTCTTTCGTGCCGGTCCCGCCACCACACCCGTGGGAGCCGCCTCCATCCACCCCCCACCCCCCTCCAAAGCCCCCTAACCCCCCTCCTCCTCCCCCCCCACGCCCCCCACCGCCCCAATCCCTCCCCCCACGCCCCAAAGCCCCTCCTCCTCCACCTCCTTCTCCCCACCAAGCCCCCTCCTCCACCCCCCACCACCCCAAGCCTCCTCCTCCCCCACCAAGCCCCCTCCTCCTCCCCCAACCCACCAAGCTAGGGCATATCCTTCGTTGTGATTTATGTAAGTGATTTGTGTTTATTTTTGCTTTTCGAATTAGTATAAAAGATTTGTTGTGGTTAACATAGCAAGACACATGGTAATATTGTTAATTAGTATCCCCATCATATGTTTAGTCGTGGTTTACAAATGAGGTTGCTGTGCTTTGTTAGAAATACAAATTGTCATATGTGTTGCTCATCTCCTTCGAATGTAAATTATCATATGTGTTGCTCATCTCCGTGGAATGTTCGAATGTTTCGTAGCTACACTTGTCGCATGCCGAGGTGTGGTAAAAAGAAGGCATTCAATCCTTACTTGAGGGTGCCGGATCCCTATGTCCATAAGCCTCTCCCACCGGGTGAACCGGTGCCCAACTGTTGGTGTGGTGATCCATGCAAAGTTGAATGGGATGAAGATGATGAGGAAACCTACATGCGGAAGTATTGGATGTGTGCCAATTATCAATGGGAGCTAGGCCCGAAACAACGCCGCAGTTTCATGGTGCGTATATTCGTTTTTGTTCATTTGTTTGATGAGTATATATTAGCTTCCTGACAATTGTTTGTGTTCCAGACCCCACCTCCACTATGTGATTTTATGCAGTGGATTGACCTTGACATCAGTGAGGAAAACAAAAATTCTTAGAAGGCCACAAGGAGTGGAGGGCATGGTTTCAACGGAGGTCCGAGGAGAACATGAAGCAAGTTTACCGATGAGAAGGCACGCAGGGAGGAAGAGGAAAGGAGGATAGCTCAAGTTAAGAGGGATGAGAGAGAGAGGAAGCTGGAGCATGCGCGCCGTGCCAAGGCTGAGTGGGCCAAGGCTCAGATGCAGAGTGAAAATGTTGAGGGTGACGACGACACCTCACGGTTGGATGAGCTCATAGCCTTAGCAGAGGCTGACTTGAAAGCCCAACAAGAAGCCCCGCAGCAAGTCCCCACAGTGCCTCACGTGCAGGAGGACACCGTACCAGCGGTGCCTAACATGGAGGGCGACAATGCTCCAACGGTGCCTCAAGCGGCCCCGGAGGACACTGGTGCAGTGCGGCAGCTGCCGGCTTGCCCCCGTGTTAAAACTGTCTTTAATCGGATACTACATGCCCTCGACTTTGTTCCCGTTGTGCATCACGTGCCGGAGGACATTGTGCCGGACTTGGCACATTTGCAGGAGGGCAGCGATGACCACTTTTGGGAGGAGGCTTCGAAGCTAGCAGATGAGGTTGATGCAAAGTACAACAAAGAGTATGATGCCTATGTTTCAGGGTCTTGTACTAGCCCAAGCGACGATTATGCAACGGAGGATTCGGACACGGACGACGACAAGCCATACGATGGCTATATTTCAGGGTATTGTACTACTCCGTGCTACGAATATCACGAGGATTGGGACACGACCGACGAATATCCAGGAGGATTGGGGCACGGACGACTAATATCCCGGAGGATTGGGGCACGGACGACGATTTCTGAAGTGCAACGTTCATTTGTTACTATATGTATGGAACAATGTGTAATCTATTTCTAATGAACCATGTAGGAAACTATGCTCTCTAGTAGATGTATCTCTAGTTGTTGTATTGAACCATGTATCGAAAATGAAGTGCCAATCTAGTTGACTGACTGTTTAATCAACAATTATGTACGGTGTTGGTCTTTTATTATTGCCGGAGTAAGAAATGTTGTTTGTTGTTGAGTTTCATGAACAAACACGAAGTACAAGGATTGAAACGACAACATCACCATTCCAATAAGTGGTTCAACTACAATTATAGGTTCCATGCATCATGCACTTCAAGAATCGAACAAAAGTGTTACAAACATCACCATGCATCATCCACTACATGGCGAGTGTACGAATAAAAGCTCCATGCATCATCCACCGCTAGTTCAAACAAAAGTTGTCACCTACTCATAAGTTCACATAGGTGACACGAATAGAAGACACCAATCCTCTTGTCGCCATCGTCGGTCTTTGCTCTTTTCGTCCCGGAAAGCACTACCAATCAAGCATCGCCGACACCCTTCTCCTTCTCCTCCCTCGTCAACGGCGTTGCCCTCGCCCTCGTTAGCCTTGTCCTCGCCCCCTCGTTAGCCTCGGCCCCTCGCCCCCTCACGTGGTGGTGAGGGAACTACTAAAAAGAAGGATGTCAAATTCAAACCACAAATGAACGTTGTGGTATGCCAATTTAGCACAAATGAAAGAAGGATGTCGACTTAATACTCACAAAGCTCGTTCCAAAAACTTCTCCCCGTACACGTCTTCCAACGCGACCGATATTGTCAGAAGCGTGCCTTGTTTTTCCGCCAAAACTTTACCGGCTCATCGTCATAGTCGTAGTTGTATGGGCTCAACTCGCCCAAGAGCTTCATAGTAGTCGCCGAGGAAGCATGTTCCATGTATGCCAATCCGCGATTCAACACCACCCGCGGCCCGTGTCCTTGGCCGCAATTTTAAGCGTAGCATAGACCTCCTTCTCTTCTCATGAGGCGAATTGATTTGGTGTTTTAGGCTCTCAAGTACATCTCCCCGACCCTCAAAATCCTCCCACTTGCAAGTCGATCCAGCTAAGGGAAACACAATGAAACATCAAAGAAAAAAAAAACTAAAGGGACACATCTATATTACAAGTTCAAGACACTCACAAAGAACTCATTCGCCCTCCATAAGCGTTGCCACGGTAGTAGGCAATCCCTAACTCAGAGGGGACAACTCCTTGCCGAGCCTTTATGCCGCGACCGGCACTTCCGATCCAGCGAGACTAAGGCATGGCCATGCAATGTTGCCGTTCCAACATTCTTGTACAAAAGACTTGCTAGGCCATAGAGCTTTCGGCCCATAGTTGTACTCCTCAAAGTCACATTCCGGAAAACCTTTATGAAATGTCATAGTTCCAAGTTATAGTCGGTACAACATAAACAAGATCATAAATAACCTTAATCAAAAGACCACTTACATAATCCCGTTGACCACAACGGTAGAATGGAGTGAACATCTCTCGCTTGCTTGGAGCTAGGAGGACGGTCGTCTTGCCACGGTTGCACGTAGGAGGATTCTCTAGACGGTGGAGTGCAGCCGCAGCCTTCTCCGCTTCCGTCATGTCAGGTGGGTTCGGTTGCGGAGGCACCCACCGAACAAACTGAGAATATGGAACGCTCTTCCAAGGGTCATAAGGGAACAACATAATGTCAACATTAACCTTAGTTGCATCATCAATCCACTGATAAAACATGCAACCGTCAAGAGCACAATCAGACTCCCTCCGCGGATGGCAACGTAATGAACAATGAAAAAAGGCACGCCCGGGCGGAGAGAGGATGCCTTGATCGCTTCACATAGGCCTGGAACCCACAGTAACAAACCGGAGGAGGGACAGGTGGTGGGAGTGGACCTTTCCCATCATGGTCCTCCGGATGGTGCACGAACAGGGAAAAGTCCATGGAAGCTAGCAAAACAAACAAAATGTACAAATATTAAAGCAATTACGAAAACTTCATAAACCCTAACATAATACATGGTAAACATCCCGGGTAAACCTTAATACATGAAAAAATAATACGGAAATCTTCATAATCCCTAACCTACAACTAATACATGAACATTCATAAAAAATCATCTCCATACATGGTAACGAATCATAATTGAACAATAAAACATGCATAAATATTCAAGTCCTATGCAATTATTCAAAAACCTAAGCAAAACCAAAAACATGTAAACGACTTCATTTCACCATGAAGTAATCTACGTAGTAGCAAACATGAGTTCAATTTGCCATGAACAAATAGTTGAATTAGGCTTTGGGATTTGAGAGGACAATTACATCTAAGCATATCATTGCTAACAAAGAAATTTTACCGCATCTAATTGCCACAAGAATAAATAAACATCACAAAGAAAAATTTCCTATTTGCCATGAACAATGAAATTCGGGTTTGGGTTTTCAGGGGACAATTACCCACATCCATGAACAAATATTCATTACACACCGAATCCATCCCACATAATAACAAAGCATTAGTAAAATGTCATTAACATGAAGTGATTTAGAGTTAGGTTTAAAGTGCACAATTTCCCAAACTAAAGATGAAATTAGCAAGCAAGATGACACAACAATATGAGTTACCAACATAAGCAAAGAGAAAGAGCAAAAAACTAGGCAATTGGAAGCATTTGGAAGCAAAAAAAAAAAAGGGAAGAACCATCCAAAACACTCACTGCCGGTCCCTTCCGCACAAGTACCGCAGAATGTGAGATGAGAGCAGGGGGGGACAAAAAGTAGGCGGGGATCGAAAGCATTTATACCAGCTGCGCCGTGCCGGCCCTATCCGGCACGACGTGGTGGGACCCACGCGCTTTGGGCCGAGGCCCGCACCGAAACCCTAACGGGCGGTCGCGCCGACGATCGCGCGACGCCCGGCGGCTGCGCCAAGATGCACAAAGCGCGACGGCGGTGGGGACCCACCGCCGGCCACGCCCGGCCCGGTCAACGCCACGGCGGCAGGCGGAAGACGTCGTCGACGCCAAGATGCATCGGCGCGACATGTGTAAATGTCACCGACGCATTTGGCGCGACAAAAAGGGATATCTAGTGTAAAATGTTTCAAAGCGGGGACACATTTGAAAATTGTTTTGAAAAAGACAAAATTTTAAAAAATCCCCTACCGTTGGACTACGAGTCAATTCAAGCAAAAAACCGTTTAATATCTAAAGATGCACGAATAAAATATTGAAGTTTTAGCTACTATCAGCACTACTTTTGCCGGGATGAATTTGATTGGATATTGGGCCTTGGTCCTTGGGCTGGTGGGTCGTGAGTTATGTTGCTCACTGAAATACCCCCAAAAAAAAAAAAAAAAAAAAAACAGTCTGAACCTGTTGGCAGCTCGTCTTCTACCTCGCGGAGTCGCCGTCGCAGAACCTTTCCAATCCTTCCTGGTTCGGTTCTTGCTGCCCCATTCTCCTCCCAAAATCTCCATCTCCATCCAGTTAGCGGCTTGTTATCGAGTGTGTGGCACGCCGCTGGCGGCCGGTCACTGGAGGGCGAGAGAAGCAGCCGCCATATCCCACGCACGGCACGGGGCAATGTCGTCTCTCGTGCCCGCGTCTCCTCCGCCGCCGTCATCACCACCACCGCCGCTTCCTCCTCTCCGTCGCCGCGCGCTCCCCACCTCGCCCTCGCCGACGCCACGGCACGCGTGCGGTCAGGGACGTTCCGCCCGGAGGAGACACACCACCTGTTCGACGAATTGCTGCGCCAAGCCACCCGTGTCCCCGAGCGCGCGCTGAACGGGTTCCTCTCCGCGCTCGCGCGTGCGCCATCCTCCGCCGCCTGCAGAGATGGTCCTGCTCTCGCCATCGCTCTCTTCAACCACGTGTCTCGAGCTGACGGCCTGCTGGTGCTGTCTCCTACAGTCTGCACCTATAGCATCCTCATGGACTGCTGCACTCGCGCGCACCACCCAGTGCTAACGCTGGCCTTCTTTGGTCGGGTTCTCAAGACAGGCTTGGGCATCAGTACCATCATGATCAACAACCTTCTCAAGGGCCTTTGTGAAGCAAAGAGGACAAACGAGGCTCTGGACATCCTTCTCCACAGAATGCCTGAGTTGGGCTGTGAACCTGATGTTATCTCGTACTGCATACTTCTGAAGAGCTTCTGTAATGAAGGAAAGAGTGGCCAGGCAGATGAGTTGCTATGGAGCATGACTCAAAGGGGAGGTGTCTGCTTGCCCGATGTGGTTGCCTATACTACGGTCATCGATGGCTTTTTTAAGGAGGGCGATGCTAATAAAGCATGTGATCTATTCAATGAAATGGTTCAGCGGGGCATTTCACCTAATGTAATGACTTACAGCTCCGTTGTTCATGCACTGTGTAAGGCTAGAGCAATGGACAGGGCAGAGGCTATCCTTCGACAAATGGTTGGTAAAGGTGTTCAGCCGAATAACAGGACATATAATAGCTTGATCTATGGATATTCCTCTATGGGACAGTATAAGGAGGCAGTTAGGGTATTTAAAGACATGACAAGTCAGGGCATCTTACCAGATGTAGTTACTTTCAACATATTAATGGCTTCCCTTTGCAAATATGGAAAAAATCAAAGATGCTAGAGCTTTTTTTTTGACTCAGTGGCAATGAGGGGCCAAAAACCTAATATTGTGTCCTACAAAATTCTGCTTAATGGGTATGCTACTAAAGGATGCCTAGATGATATGACAGATCTCTTCAATTTGATGCTATCTGACAGAATTGCACCTGACATCCATATTTTCAATGTGCTGGTCAAGGCATATGCTAACAGTGGAATGCTAGATAGGGCTACGATTGTCTTCAATGAAATGAAGGAGCAAGGACTCATTCGAATGTGGTAACCTATTCGACAGTGATAGCTGTGCTTTGCAGAAATGGTAAGATGGATGATGCTATGGAAAAATTTAATCAGATGATTGATCAAGGGGTAGCACCCCACATGGCTACTTACTGTTGCCTGATTCAAGGTTTTTGCACTTATGGTGGTTTGCTGAAAGCCAAGGAATTGGTTTTGGAAATGATGAATAAAGGTATGCGTCTTGATATTGTGTTCTTCAGTTCAATAATAAACAACCTTTGCAAAGTAGGAAGAGTAATAGACGCACAAGATATATTTGACTTTACTGTAAGTATTGGTCTGCGTCCTAATGTTATGGTGTACAATTCGCTGATGGATGGGTACTGCCTAGTTGGCAAGATGGAGGAAGCAATAAGAGTATTTGATGCTATGGTGTCAGCTGGCTTTGAACCAGATGTTGTAGGATACGGTACACTTGTTAATGGCTATTGTAAAGTTGGAAGGATCGATGAGGGGTTTAGTATTTTCAGAGAAATTTTGGACAAGGGAATGAAGCCTTCAACTATTTTATACAACATCATACTTCATGGGTTATTTAAGGCTGGGAGAACAGTTCCTGCAAAGGTGACATTCCGTGAAATGACTGAAAGAGGAATCGCAGTGGACAAATATACTTGCAACACAGTTCTTGGTGGACTTTTTAAAAACAATTGCTCGATGAAGCAATCTTGCTTTTCAAAGAACCACGTGCAATGAATTTAAAGATTGATATCACAACTCTCAATATCATGATAGCTGGAATGTTTGAAACCATGAGAGTTGAAGAAGCTAAGGATCTGTTTGCCTCTGTCTCGAAAGTGGCCTGGTACCTAGTGTCGTGACTTACACTATAATGATGACAAATCTTATAAAAGAAGGATTGGTGGAAGAGGCAGATGATATGTTCTCATCCATGGAGAATGCTGGCTGTGAGGCTGATTCTCGTTTGCTGAATCGTGTGGTTAGAGAATTACTAGAGAAAAATGAATTTGTCAGGGCTGGAACTTACCTGTCCAAAATTGATGAGAGGAATTTCTCACTTGAACATTCAACCACAACGTTGCTGATCGATCTCTTCTCAAGCAAAGGCACTTGTCGGGAACACATAAGATTTCTCCCTGCAAAGTATCATTTTCTTGCAGGGGCCAGCCCATACTGATTGTTCATCTTACAACGAAGCCTAGGTCTCAAAAAGAAAAAAAACCTTGATTTGTTTGCACCTGGGAAATCAGATGCATGTTAAGTAGGTGTGAGAGTTTCCCTGTTAGCTTTAGCATATTTGTCATGGCTGTTAATACAACTGATGTTGCACTTCTGAAGAATGACTTTTGAATTCTTACAGAGACTCGCACTTGTGATCACATGAGGCATGACATTATGAATATTTTTGGAATCAGTCCTTTCACACACCTGCCACTTTTAGGCTAAATATGGTCTTATCTCAAACAGTCTGTTCACTTAATGTGCGACCGAATGTTCAGGTAAATGGCCTGATGAATGAGCATTTGACTTTTTTGGAAGCATGAAGCATATTCGCTCGGCGGATGGTGCAGCAGTGTCGATGACTTGATGTTTTACTCTCCAACTGTGTGCTTCAGTACACAACTGTTGTGTTGTCTTCTCATGTAGCATGTTTTTTCATGGCTGTTAACACAACAGATGTTGAAGTTATGAAGAATGAGACTGTGACTGGTGAATTCTGATCGAGAATGTAGCATGTGTTGGTGAGCTCTCATCACTCTTGGTGATCTGACAGAGCCGCCGATCTCTTTATATCATGGCACTTGGGAGAACAGAAGCAGATCCCGGACTGAGTTTGGACGGTGGAGCTTGGGGTCTCTGCTCATGACGCAAAACAGGGCACCTGAGGACCAAGCGGAGGTACGGGAGACATAAAGGCATGTACGAGGAGGGGCGCGCGCGTGCGGGACAGGTACAACAAGTCCGAGCTCGTGCACTCCATCATGTGCCATGTCACCGAGACACTTTCGAGGTCGACCTCAAGCTGCTCTACCTGCGGATTGGCTGGCTGCTCTACTGGAAGTACGACCACACTTTCGAGGCCTTCAAGCTCATCATTGCTGACCCCTGACGCTATACTCGACGCACTCACCTATGAGGAGAAGGAGGTCGGCCCAGACGGCCAGGAGGTGAATTCTGTTTCCTTGCAGTATTGCAAATCACTAACTCTCCAAATTGCCTGTGTGCTTTATGCTGCACTCTGAATAGAACAGGACTAGCAGATTAATTTAATATTGTTATTGTTTGTGCATGCTAATTTTTCTTATCGGGCCTCTTCCATTGATCAAATACTTTTTACTTTCATTAAGATTTTTTTTTTTTGGAATTTTGAGTCTTCTATTATTTAACCTCCTATTAGAGCCATACTACTTTGTGGCCCTTTTGTTTAGTTTTTGCCCCATATGAAGCTTGTCTGCTGAATTGTTATTTCCAACCTTGTGGATGTTGTTAAGTAGATAACATTGAGATTATTAATTGGGTTGATATTTTTATGCTTGACATCTGTTAGTTGAAAACAATCCTTATCAATCTAACATTCACCATTGCAACCTGGATGGTCATTCCTGTGGCTACTTATGTTGTTTGAACATGATTAGATTTAGTGATGGACTGATTAAGTAGGTTTGGATGTTGCAGACTTGTCCCATGTCCTTATTTAACACTAGGTATTTTTACTTATTTATGTGTGCATACTATGTCGACTCTAGGAACCGGTAGGAATTTATGTAAAAACTGTAGCAGTAGTTTGTTGAACTTTTGGATCAATACCAATTTGTATATATAATTTAGTTTGTTTGTCTATCAATGAATACTTGTCCTTGAATGGTAAATCCTGGCCTGTTGACTCATTTTGAACTAATGTGACATGCATGCCTTTTGAATTATTAGTAACTGATCAGGAATCATTGAATTTATCAATTTGGAACTTCCATGCAGTAGATAGGCAGTAGTAAAGCTTGGTTTAGGTGCTTAACTTCGTATGCAGTTTATTTTATAGCAAACAGTTGTCAAATTATGTGCATTGATTTAAGAGTTCTGTTTTTGTTATTGGAATGATGTTCCCGCTTATGTTGATACTTTGCTTTTGAATGAAATGAATTATGGATTGGCTCTAGACATATTTATATAGATCTTTCTGACACAAGAATGTGCTTAATTTTTTTTCCTTGAATACGCTTGGGAGAGCTGAGTATCATTGCATTGATAAAAAGAGTTCTTAAAATTACTGATAGGTCACTAAGTGGTGCCTTCCCTGGTGAAGAACATAAGGAGGATGACACCACAGCCACTCAAGATCGGTGCTGATATAGAGATGAAATGCTTCCAGTTTGATGGAGTGCTCCATATTAAGGTTTTAAATGCCTCTATTGCCGCCCTTGTGATTTGACAATGGTATATGGAAAAACTAATTATATCTGTATTCACAGGGCAATGATAACTGTCCTGTGAAGATTAAGCTAGTTGCTCCTCCACTTTATGTTCTGACCACACAGACTCTTGACAAGGTTGGCATTACCTTAGTACTTAATATATGTCTGCAACTTGTTATAGCTGAGCTATATGATGAGTCCCATTACCTTCCAGGCTGCACTTATATGTTGCTAAGAACAGTTGTGCCCTGCCAACCATTATTGTGGCATTTGTTCTGTTTGCCAATACTTTTGATCTTTTGCCTTTCACTCGAACCTGATTTACTGGTTAACGTTGTGCTTGGAGTCACATTGCACAAAAATGCAGTGATCAGACTTTTATAATGCGTAATTTTGATCTTTTGCCTTTTACTCAAATCTAGCGTTGTGCTTGGATTCACATGTCACAAAAATGCAGTGATCAGACTTTTATATTGCGGTATTGTCTGCACTATTTATAATGTAGTAATCTATCAAAACGGTTCTTATCAATGTAATTTAATTATTGACTACACAAAATGCATCTTCCAAATATATAGTGCAGTATTTTTCTGATTCCAGATTTTTTTTCATGTTTCTTATCAATGTGGTTTACAATGTTTGCCTCCATTTGAATTAGGGAATTATTCGGCTAGCTTGGATCACTGTGGAATGCTATTTCTTATTACTTGTTAACAGATTTTATATTAGGCAGTCTGAAAATATATTAGCTTGACATTACTTGCATGCTTATCGAATGAAACACCTTGTTTTGTCTTTACTAAGTGTGACACTTGTACATGCATGCTTCTTTCAAGATGAGAGCCAGTAAATGGGTGCTGTCATATACCTGAATGTTTATTAATGTAATGAAAAAAAAAATATTTGAATGATTATGATTGGGCAATTTGCAGCAAAAATTTAAAACCTTGCTTATGCATCAGCCGTCAGCCACTATGTCCAACATTGACTGAGCATGCTCATGTTATTTTTCACAGAAAGTTGAAATCACTTGTTCCTTTGGAAAGAAAATTGTAGGAAGTTCTGTAGTAAGCAGGTAGGAAACTCATGCTAGACCTATAAAGTTCTGTCTTTGAATATGCTTTCATCGTATTTTCATTAATAACAGACACTCCTTTTTTTTTTTACAGCTCACGTTGTTCATCATGGGAAGGGATTTCATTGTTATGTTGCCTTTTTGTCATCAAATTCCTCAGTGCGATCTCTATTATTTACCGCTTCAGGAGAGCTCCTTGCAGGCTATCAGAACGGTCAGGTACATTCTTCCAATTTTGTAATATAAATAAATCACGTCCTTATTCCTTGATATTTCTGAGATTGCACTATTCGCTTGAAACTTATAGTAATCAACTGTTATTAATTAATCCTTATGTTCTGGTCTGTCTTCTTAAAGGTGGCAATGCTCGATCCAACTCAGCTATCAATTCTATTCACTGTAGATGGTGCATCAGGAACAAATTCTCCTGTTGTTTCCTTGGGCATTTACAGTGTTGCGGCATCTGCTGCAAAAGCAGACCAGTCAAAGAAAGAAAGTCCTCAAAATGCAAATTTACCCAGGCATGTTCTTCTTTCCTTGACAAAGGATGCTTGTGTTACTGTACTTGACTGCACAACTGGTGTGATGATAAATTCACATATCATACATCAGAAGGAAACATCAGCTAATTCCATGTATGTCATAGGCAAGTGATTACTATCATTGCATTAAGGAGGTACTTACCTTTTTTTTTTCTCCCTTTCGATCGACACCTAACTTTGCAAGCTTTTGCATCTAGATGCGGCTTCAGATGAGAAGCAAACCCAATTATCAGAGGACAAAATTCCAAGTCAAGTTCAGGCAGGAAAAGAGGGCAAGGATCTTGACAGAATAAAAACACAAGGAGTTGAAAAGCACCTGAAAAATGCTTTCCCAGCTTTCACACGATGGTGGTTCAGATTCACTTGTGGTGTGCTGTGAGGATGTTTTGTTTTTGTTATCCCTGGCATCATTGATTCAGGTGTGTACGTGGCTTTTATTCTGGAATATGCAGGAGAGCTGCATGTCATCGCATTAAGAAACTCAGAAATACAACTCACCCGAAACACACACCTCACACACAAATTAAATATATGAACTGCTTCGTGGAGCTTCCTCCACATCTTACTGGTGAGCATGGGCCATCTTTATATTTAACCCCATGTATTGGCAATCGTTAGCACTTTTAGTTTGAAACCTGGCATTATATTTAAGGCCACATCATATCCTTCCTATCCATTAAACAATGTCTCAAAAATATCCATAAAACAATTATCATTGTTTCTTTTCTGTGTTGCCTTTGAACAGGAATAAGACATTTCAGTTCTCACTGATGCAATCAAGGCTTGTACAGCAGAGATTGAAAAGTACAAAGGAAAGTTAGTAGTGAAGGAGCCACCAAGCGCTGTAAGTTCTTTTCAACATCTGTTAATTCTTTTATATCCCCATTCCAAGCATGCTAGTACGTCTTCCGTGTGCATATTCTTGAAATCTAAAGCTGTGGATACTCTCTGGAAAAACAGGTTAGCGGCGGGAAGACAAGCTATTCCTCGACCAGCAGATTGATTCCCTAATTACTGGAGCAAAATGCAGAGGTCGATGGTGACGCTGACGGCGAAGAGGAGGAAGACACAGGAACGGGCGACGCCGACATTACAAATTCTGGCGTCACTACTTACATACTAAGGCTAGCTACACTGGTTGATTTTGATGAGATTCGCTGTATAGCACCTGCAGCTAAGACCATCTAGGCCGTTCTGTTTGGAAGCAGTTTCTTTTTTGTTAGGTTTTGGTGGCTGAAATCCCTTGAATGAATTCACTGAAACTTGTTACCTGTGTTGTTAATTTTTTGGGCTTAGACTGTGTCGGGGTAGCTTTTACTTCTGTCGGAAAGGACCAAATTTCTCTTGGGAGTGAAAACAAAACCCGTTGCTATACGGTGTTTATTCACTTCATGGATATACGCATCCTGTTTGGCTATACGGTGTCTATTGGTTTCCTGCTGCTTATTCGAATTGGCCTGCTTCGCTAGGCTTGGAGCTGTCTTTCTTACTAGTAAACATGACAGAGGTGTATAAATGAATTTATTCAGAGTTAGCAAAACTAGTAAAACTTATTTAATTAGTAGGATATATTTCGTGTTTACTCCTTATTTATACTAGGAGAACTCTCGCTGGCGTTCTTTGCTTGGGCATGCAAGAATAATTTCAATCGTGTTGAGAGAAATGTAAAAGTAATTTTGATAATAAACTAAAGAAAATGCATAATGCTAATCTTGGATCTCCAACTTCATCAAACAAAACATGGGTCGCTAATTTGTGAAAGATAATATTTGTAAATTAATGTACAACACCAAAATTGATGCACCTTCCTCATCGAGCATTAGTAAAACGTTAGATTACTTAATTGGTAAAGAGAGTGAACATGTGTATCTTCAGATTTGGAAAAAGCAGAACTGAAATCACCTGTATTACCTCAACGCGCTCCACATCGAGCAGCTCAGCGAGCTTGTAAAGCCCACCGTGCAGGCTGTTGCAGAACTTCATGAGATGCTTGATGTCGTGGACAGTCGGGAAATATATCTTCATAAGCTTAAAGAAGTCGGCTTGTGTGTCTGGGAGGCTATTGCAGGTGAGAATCTTGAGTAGGTAGCCGAAGTCGTATCCTGCATGAGGTGACCCATAATACGGAATCGTTGAGCACGACGCCGGACGACATGAGGAGCTCAGCGAACTGGCGTGCATCGACGCTGCGCTCAGCGTTGCGGCGGAAGTCGATATCGCTGCGACGGAGCAGCTCGATGGAGTCGGACGCGAAGATGTCGCGCGCGTCGTCGAACTCGCGGAAGTTGTACTGCCAGATGCAGCGGCGGCGGCCGGCACCGAGGGCTGGCAGCTCACCATGCGGATCGGAGAAGGTGAGGCCGAGCTGGATGAGGTGCAGCATGCCAACGTTGGCCTTGAGGGTGGTGTAGTTGTAGTCGGCGGGGAGCGGAAGGCGCCGACGGGCCGGCAGACAGGCCTGGGAACTCCGTGTCCATCGCGACGAAGGGGAACTCGTCGATGATGTCGCGGATCAGCGTGAACTCCTCCTCCAGGTCGTCCGCCCACACCTCCCGGATCTCCACCGACTCCTTGTCGGGCCCGTCTGGCTTTGGGATCACGGTGACCATGAGATTTCCGATCGACGCGCGAGGAGGGGCCCAGGGGACTCGTCGGCCTCGGGATCGCGCGGTGACTGAGCTTGGCGGTGGAGCTAGTGCGACGGCGGCCTTCTCCCCGCGCTCCGTGGGCTCCGTCGCGAAGGAAGCGCGGGAAGACGGGGGCGACGCTCCTGGCCAGGCGCGACGGCACTCCCGGCGGCGGCCATGGAGGTCACTGGCGGCGGCCATCCTCCACCGAAGCTCCGAGGATCCGCCGCCGCCTTGGACCAGTTGCCGAGGACCTTGCCGATCTGTGGCCTAAAGTGACGATCGAAACATATATATAAGAGAACGCTGGCCTTTAACTTTGAGGATGCTGAAAGGGTGGAGGTGGAGGCGCTTGATGGGATGGAGGCGAGGAGTCTGCGGTCGCCGGCGCTGGTGGATCACCGAGCCCACGACGCGCAAGAGCTAGGTTTCAGTTTCAATTCCATGCGTTTTAGGAAGACGGTCCAGTTACCTGCGAGGGGATGAAGCGGGATCAGGTGGGATTTTTTTTTCTTTTTTTTTCTGCATGCAAGAGAATATGATGGGGCTGCCTACGTGGACGCCCTGCATGTCGAGAGAACTCCCTATATGATGAGTCCCATTACCTTCCAGGCTGCACTTATATGTTGCTAAGAACAGTTGTGCCCTGCCAACCATTATTGTGGCATTTGTTCTGTTTGCCAATACTTTTGATCTTTTGCCTTTCACTCGAACCTGATTTACTGGTTAACGTTGTGCTTGGAGTCACATTGCACAAAATGCAGTGATCAGACTTTTATAATGCGTAATTTTGATCTTTTGCCTTTTACTCAAATCTAGCGTTGTGCTTGGATTCACATGTCACAAAATGCAGTGATCAGACTTTTATATTGCGGTATTGTCTGCACTATTTATAATGTAGTAATCTATCAAAACGGTTCTTATCAATGTAATTTAATTATTGACTACACAAAATGCATCTTCCAAATATATAGTGCAGTATTTTTCTGATTCCAGATTTTTCATGTTTCTTATCAATGTGGTTTACAATGTTTGCCTCCATTTGAATTAGGGAATTATTCGGCTAGCTTGGATCACTGTGGAATGCTATTTCTTATTACTTGTTAACAGATTTTATATTAGGCAGTCTGAAAATATATTAGCTTGACATTACTTGCATGCTTATCGAATGAAACACCTTGTTTTGTCTTTACTAAGTGTGACACTTGTACATGCATGCTTCTTTCAAGATGAGAGCCAGTAAATGGGTGCTGTCATATACCTGAATGTTTATTAATGTAATGAAAAAAAAAAATATTTGAATGATTATGATTGGGCAATTTGCAGCAAAAATTTAAAACCTTGCTTATGCATCAGCCGTCAGCCACTATGTCCAACATTGACTGAGCATGCTCATGTTATTTTTCACAGAAAGTTGAAATCACTTGTTCCTTTGGAAAGAAAATTGTAGGAAGTTCTGTAGTAAGCAGGTAGGAAACTCATGCTAGACCTATAAAGTTCTGTCTTTGAATATGCTTCATCGTATTTTCATTAATAACAGACACTCCTTTTTTTTTTTACAGCTCACGTTGTTCATCATGGGAAGGGATTTCATTGTTATGTTGCCTTTTTGTCATCAAATTCCTCAGTGCGATCTCTATTATTTACCGCTTCAGGAGAGCTCCTTGCAGGCTATCAGAACGGTCAGGTACATTCTTCCAATTTTGTAATATAAATAAATCACGTCCTTATTCCTTGATATTTCTGAGATTGCACTATTCGCTTGAAACTTATAGTAATCAACTGTTATTAATTAATCCTTATGTTCTGGTCTGTCTTCTTAAAGGTGGCAATGCTCGATCCAACTCAGCTATCAATTCTATTCACTGTAGATGGTGCATCAGGAACAAATTCTCCTGTTGTTTCCTTGGGCATTTACAGTGTTGCGGCATCTGCTGCAAAAGCAGACCAGTCAAATTTTTTTTTGTTGAGAAACAATAACGATTTAGAAAGTGAGTTAGCCTCCTTGTGTCGTGCAGGCCGAAGGTCAAGCCCAGGCAGGCACTACTAGTACCCCTGCTATCGCGTCGTACGAGCCCGATCGCCACCCGCTGGCCATTCGGCCCATTAGTCGGTCCATGGACTCAAAACGCGACCCAAACCGAGCCCACGAGCCCATCACGCACCAGAAGAGCCCACCACGCACCAGAAACCCGAACGAACGGTCAAAGCGAGCGAGCGACCGAGGGCAGAATCGTCATTCACCGCACCCCGAAATTCAAACGCAGCGGCCGCTCCGCCTCCCCCCTCCCTCCCTCACATCCCTCCCTCACATGGAAACCCACACCCACGCCCGCGGCTGTGGCGCTGCAGGTGGGGCCTCCCGGACCCGCCTCCTCTCTGCGGCTATTCGGGCGCGAGTGAGAAAAGTGGGCTGGGCTAGACTGCTCCCTCCCTCGGTTCGAAATCGCCGAACAGGGTGGGGACGCAAGAACCCCTCCCCACCGGGCGGATCTGAGCTGCTGGCTAGTGCTGATTGATTTGGTTCGCTCCCCTCTCCTACTGCCGCCTGGCGATTTGAATTCGAGCCGTGGAGAGAGAGAGAGAGAGAGAGAGGGTCCGATAGAGAGAGGGAGAGAGGAGGCTGCTCTGCTCTGCAGTTCCAGTTCTTGAATCCAGGTGAGTTGAGTTCAATGCAACGCCTCCTCTTGTCGATTCATTCAGTCTTTCCAGTTCTTGAAACATCGCAGCGCGTTTCTTCTTTGCGCAGTTGATTAACTAGTGTTCGTCCGTCCGGCGGGTCTGTCTCATTGTCATTGTTCTGCTTTGGTTTGGTCGGTTAATATTCACCCGTTTCGTTTCTGATTCTAACTCTCCCCTGCGGTATGACTATGAACGAAAATTAGTGAATGTGGGCGAGATTGGTTGCTCCATGGACGCGGCCACTGATTCCTTCGTGCTTCTTGTGCTTGATTCTGTCCCGAGACGCCTGAAAAGGCGTCCTTTTACGAGTCTGAACGAATCGTATGTTTTGCAGAGCTGCGTTCCGTGTGTGCTCGCCGTCGATGGGGCGGAGCCTGAGCCCGCTGCTACGGCAGGAGCTGGACAACCTGGACAAGGACGCCGACAGCCGCCGCGCCGCTATGAAGGCGCTCAAGTCGTACGCGCGGCACCTCGACTCCAAGTCCATCCCGCACTTCCTCGCCGAGGTCTCCGACACCACCACCACCACCACGGCCGGCGCAGCCGGCACGCCCACCA
The DNA here is from genome assembly GCA_015847255.1 of Hyparrhenia diplandra. NCBI lineage: Eukaryota > Viridiplantae > Streptophyta > Magnoliopsida > Poales > Poaceae > Hyparrhenia > Hyparrhenia diplandra. Next base: position 232,966 of record JADLZK010009400.1, read on the forward strand.
GCACCACCGGCGAGTTCACCATCTCGCTCTACGAGGTGCTGGCGCGGGTGCACGGCCGCAACATCGTGCCGCAGATCGGCAACATCATGGCCACCATCATGTGCACGCTCTCCTCCAGCGGGGGCTCATTCCCGCTCCACCAGGCGTGCTCCAAGGTGGTCCCGGCCATCGCGCGGTACGGCATCGACCCGTCCGCCACGCCCGACGACGAGAAGGCCGCCATCATCGCGTCACTCTGCAGGCCGCTCTGTGGCGCGCTCATGGGGACAGGCGACGGCGGCGCGGCGTCCGGCGCGGCGCTGTGCCTCAAGGCGCTCGTCGAGTCCACCAACTGGAGGTTCGCGTCGGGGAGATGGTGAACGAGGTCTGCCTCAAGGTGGCCGGGGCGATGCACGACCGGGCCACGCGCTCCAACGCGCACATGGGCCTGGCCATGGCGCTGGTGAAGCACAATGGCCTGATTGCCGAGGCGTACGCGAGGTCCATCGTGCGGTCCGCGCTGCAGGTCCTGGATGGGGACACGGCGGAGAGCAGCTCGCAGAAGCGGCTCTCGGCGATCCAGATGATCAATTTCTTCATGAAGTTCGTTGACCCCAGGTGCTTGTCGTCGGAGCTCGGCAGGGTGATTGATGTGATGGAGCAGTGCCAGAATGACCGCATGCCGTTCGTGCGTGGTGCGGCGTTTGAGGCGGCGCAGAGCGCCAGGAACATCGCCTCGCAGAAGGGGTCCAGACATGAGGTTGGCACGAGCCCGTTGGTTGGCTGCAATTTTCGCAAGAGGAGGGAGAAGAGCCCGTGCCGGAGCCTCTGGGGTGCTGTGAAGGGCAGCCCTGCAGGCTCCACCGTGGCTGCTTCTCCAGCTCAGTTCAGATCCCCGGAGTCGCAGGTTGTGGATTCGTCCATCATGAATGGCAGCACACTCACTGAGTCGCCGGTCTCAGTCGGGCAGTCCTCTTGCAACTTTGATAGTCGGCGCACGAACAGGAGGTTGTGGAACAGTGATGGTGTGGATGTTTCTCTGAAGGATGGCTTGTTCATTCAGCTGTGCTCAAACAGCAATTCCTCTGAAGATGACTTGGGCGAGGTTTGTGACAGTGAGGTGACTGATGCAAACTTTGAGTGCACTGACACATTTGCAGGATTTGTGTCACCAAGTCCAAATGGCTCCATATCAAATGACAAGACTCCCAGTCCTAAGGTAAATGTGTTTACAGATCTCAACTGTTTTAATAAATCTTCCAAGATTTGATATATCTTCCTTTGTAAATATGTGCTTCATGAGTTGTCTTGTACAATATCTTAGTTGAGCAAGGAATTAACTTTACTTCTGTTCTGTTTTCCTCCCTAGGCTTCAGACAGGCTGATCAGCTTTGATAACGTGAAGATATACTCAACACCAAGGAAGCTTGTCCGATTGCTTCAAAGCTCATATGACTCTGACTCTGCTAGCAGTGTGGGACAATCCACTGCAAAGCCCAGTGGCCTATTGTCACCAGATCTGGAACATAAGGAACTAGTGGTCTCTGCTGAACAGATGCAATCTCTGCATTCAGACAGCAAGGCTGATGAGATGAAGGATGAGAATGAAACCATTGATATGCAGAACAGCAATGAGAGGACTGAGACTCTATCCAATGAATCAGAACTTTCCACTACCGAGGCTGAGAACACATCGAGCAAGGCTTCCCTGAAATTGAACTCAAAGAGGATGATGTCTATATTACAAGCAGCATAGGGAAGACGAGGAAGTACAGAACAAAATTCACTTTTGTTCTGAGCATGATTGTGATTGTTTTAGCAATCATCGCCATGTTAATTAGGATAGACAACTATGATGACTCAGTGTATCTTGTGCCCACCTGATCTTCTGTAGGCTTTCTTGTTGTTTGTTCAGGTTGCTACATCTATTGTACCACTATAGAGTGGTTTGTGTTCTGAACTATTTTGCAGTCATCTATCCATGAATGACAGCTAATAATCTAATTGTAATAATTTAATTGTAATTTTCATGTTCACAATGTGTTTACAATGTTGTGCAGTTTCACTCATGTGGCGAAATACTTAGTGAACGCAGTTTAGCCAGATTTAGTTTGCTATACTTTTCATTGCTTTCACTAGTTTCAGATTGCTTAAGGAATGAACAGTGAGAGATCTTGATTTGCCATTTCGGTATCTCAGTCTTCTTCCAGCATGACGAGTTACAATGTTACTCTGAAAGTACTCATGTAAAATCACAAGTAATATGCTGTTCCATCACCTCATTTGCTTTGGGAACAGAGGCTCTGAGAGTATGGAAGAGCCTGCACTCGTCGGCCTTACTGTGCTGCAACCTGTGTACATGGGTAGCTAGCATGGATGAACTACTAACCCTCTAGGGGCAAATTTGGATCTCAATTGAAGTAGACTTATATACTTTTTATTTCTTTGCTGTCAATGGAAGTGGTTTCAAGTTTGTGTATTTGTACAAATTCCTTCTCACATGTTGCTTTGCCTTTTTGTAACAGTTGAAGATGCTAGTGACTTGTGGCTAAATGTCAAGGAAAGTTTTGAATAACGAGTGCCAGTGAAGAAGGCCTGTCTCAACAAGGTAAGGAACCCTGTTTTTGTTGACAATCTACCAGCTGAATTTATACAAACTACTGATTCAAGACTACAGAGTCGATTCCCACAAGAACAGTACTTGTTCTGGTTCCGGGAGCCATATGCAACTGTTGTTCTTGTTACTTGTGAGGTACTCCTCGCTGAATTCTCTATGGACTCTTGGGTAAAATATCACTACAAACAATGTGAGTGGTAATAGTGTAAAAATTGCTCATTTTCTGATATAGATGCTGCAAGTTTGATCTCCATGGATCGGACAAGGAATTCTGGGATGATTTTGACTCTAAAATGGTGGACTGCATCAGAAACACTTTTGATAGGCGTGTTCAGTTTTATGAAGAGGAAATACAGAGGTTAAGTGAGCAACGGTTCACTCCAATATGGAACTTCTGCAACTTCTTCATTCTGAGGCTATAATAATGCAACCACAGTGATGTTTACCAGTTGTAACCAATTTTTCTGTGGCACTGTTACTCTATTTGACTTCCTTTCCTTAATGATGTTCAGGAAAGATTGGCATTCATGTTTGAGATGAGTAATCTTCATGAAGATTCACTCCGTGAATATGATGAACTTGAACTATGCTATTCAGAATCAGGTTTATATCTAATTTTATCTGACAATGACCTTACTTCAGTTTTGAGCTTCATAGTACATTTGCATAAAGAAAATACTTCGTTCATTGGTTCCTATCTACCAGGGTTTGAGTATAAGGCTATTTCAAGAGTGATGAAGTTTTCTTTATGAACTTACAGTAACTTCATGTATTCACATTATTGAGTTCTATTGGGACTTAGACAAATTTGACCTGTTACGTTCAAATACAAATTTGACCTGGATGGGGTTTATGTTAACAATAGAGATATTGAACTGACGTTCTGATCATTTATATTACTTTGATATCCAGTGTGCTCACATGTCATTGGGATTGCTAACTCATAGACCTGTGTATCTATTTGTGAATTTTTCTTGTTCTTTCTAGAGATAGTTTACTGTTTGTGTATTAACTAAGTTTTACTCTTCTCATTTGAAAACTATAATGTCATTGTCAACAACTATGTCTGTTTCTTGCCTTAGAATTTCTAGTCCAATAAATATTACTTACAGTTCTTGTCAATTTTTTTTTATTGCCTGTTTAGTATAAATATATAACCTGTGTAACCACGAATGCAGTGAACTCTCCTGGGAAACATCGTGAATTTGGTGGACTAGATACTGGTGATGACCAGGCTGCGCTGCTAAATCCAGGAGCCAAAGCACTTACCCAAATTGTTCAGGATGACGTATTCAGAGAATTTGAATTTAGGCAATACATATTTGCTTGCCAGGCTAAGGTTTGTACATAGTTGATTATTTTGCAGCTGTTGCACCTTGCAAGCTAGATTTGGTGGAAAATGTCTTACATCTGTGTGTCTGCAAGCATTCTTTCTGTTTTGTTGATAATTTGCTACACTGAAATAGTTTCTGCTTTGTTACACTATTGTTTACTATTTTACTACCTCCGTCCAGAAAAAGGATGCAATTCTAGCTCTTATGTATATTATGATAATATATTTCATGACGAATCTAATGCCACCTATTTGGTATCAGAGATATTAATACTTTTTCTATATAAACTTGGTCAAACTCAAAATGATTTGACTTGGTACTATGCTCGAATTGCATTCTTTCCTGGACGGAGGGAGTAATATATGTTTGCAGCATCTCAACCTATTGTATCGTTTTCTTTCAGTTACAAGTGGGCAGTCTTTAGAGCTAGTGAAATAAACATGAAACAACTGATTTCTGTTTTTAAATGATCTATTTTCAAGCTTGTCACTTTTCATGCTAATGTCAGAAGGTTTGTCATTATGCTCAGATATATCGTGATATTTGCAAATACCAATGTTATGAGACTTTGTTTTGCTTTATTGTTCATATTGGTGATTGTCATGCCAACTGAAAACCATGTATCACCTTTAATCCTTTATCATTTATTTTCATTTCACCTTTTATGCAGTTATTGTTTAATTGTCTCGCCCAATTGAGGTTGCTGCCAGAGGATATGCTTTTGTTGCTGGCTTTTCCATGACACTAGCCTTGCACGAAGTATGTAACTATTCTTTCCTTCCTTTATTAGTTATTTATGTGCTGGGAAGACTATTGTCATTGAAGTACTTGCATATTTAATTCTGATTATTCTTACTCTTTCTCATTCAGAATGCTCTACCATTTTGCTTCCGTGAAGTATGGGTGATAACTTCATGCTTAGCTTTGATAAGTCTACAAGTTTGCACTACGATGATGAATCTGTTGCTATTGACTCAGAGAAAGAGTTCTATCGTCTTCAGGGTGATCTTTATTCCCTCTGTCGTGTTAAGGCAAGTTGTTGTACTTATGTTATGCCACTGTGGCACTGTCCATTGTCTGATGTATTTTTATTCTAAATTCTGCTTTTATGCTTTCCTCACTGTAGTTCAGTAGCTCTAACAAAACTTCAAAGATTGCTTAGTAGTTCTTTTTCTCCCTGGAAGGTTGGTCTTGTGCAGTGGCAGTCTTTTTTTTTTTAAATGAGTTTTATACCTCGACTGTTAAGAAAGCCAGCACGGTGTACAGTGGTAGGTTCTCCACTTGTGTTGTAGGTCTTGGGTTCAAAACAGCCTCCTTGCAAAATTAAGCAAGGGTAAGGCTGTCTAGAAATTCCTTTCCCTGACCCACCAAGTGTGGGAGCTTTTGGCCTTCTTTTTAATAGCTTGGTTTTTGGGGCTTTAAGGAATGAGTTTTAGTCATTCAGGCTTTAAGTAATGTTTTCAAGATTCATGTACTTAACATAGCTTGGTAGCTGTGGCGTAGACAATTCAGAATGTAGACGAAGTGTAATATTAAATCAAATGTAAGGCCTCCAGGGCCAATAACTAATGGCTCTACTTCAAAAGGAGTGTTTAATATAAGCTGCCAATTTAGTATTTCAAGATTATTTTTATCCATGCAACTCAAATACTGCAATTCACACTTGGTACATGCAGCATACCTTGATGCAGTTTGTTTAAACAATAAATAAATATGAATTGCCAATTATTATTTAGTATTTGCCTAGTACCATGATCATTATCTACTCAACAGAAGCTATAACTTGGATTCTTTACGTGTAATCACAAATTCACAATGAATCATTTACTTTCTTGGTAATCACTCTGGTTTATTTAGAGCATCACCAAGAGTTTCCAAAACCCACTCACAATCTTAATTTTTGGCAAGATTAAAAAAAGCTCTCCAGCACTACTTATCTCAAATCACAATCTTTTCGTGCTTGGAGAAATCGATCCAATCATGTAGGGAATACACGTGTGTATCAATCGCCAATCTGGAGGTGGAAGGACATGGGTTAGAATGGGATTCCTGATGCAAAAATTGCCTTTTTATCTTTTAGGAGCGAGATTTTGGAAACAATTGGGGGAACCCAACAAATATACTCCCAACTCTTTTTAGCTACTTGGAAAACTCATTGATTTGCCAATTGTTTCTTTAGGAACTATTGGAGATGCTCTTAGATCCTTTTCTGGAATTATTTTGCACTACGGTCTTATATTGATTCCAGTTAACATTAGTTAAACCATTATTATAATGCACTACTAATGGACGACCATGTTACTATTACTTATATACCACCGTGGCTTTTAAATTCAGGATAGAAATCGGCGAATGCTGTCCCATTGTATTTTAATTAATTGTAGCTTATTAGCTTCTTCATGGTGGTGGTGTGCGCTACTCGTGCTGGGCGAGCGGGCGTTGAGTGGCTAAGAAGGAAAGTTAGAAGGAAGGGCTGCAAGCGCGCATGGCGAAGGAAGGGCTGCATGTGCGCATGGCGAGCCAGCGGTTGAGCTGGGCGAGCGGGCGTTGAGTGGCTAATAAAGCAATTCCTAGAATCATGCTAGTGTGAGGCTGCATGTTAGTGTGAGGGTGTGAGGCTGCATGTTAGTGTGAGGCTTGGCTATTTCTATTCCCTGTAATCGGCACTTTGGAAAGGAAGCAAAAATCAGTTATCTCTAATCTCCCCTCTCTCTCCCAATGTCTCTCAAGCGCCTAGGGCTGCTACCCTAGAACTAAGCCTGCGGTAGAGGGGTATAACCTCACCAGAGAAGACACTATCGCCATGGATCATAGGTCCATGACACACTGTTTGTTTATTTGTCACTCTTCATGAATATTGCAGTTTATGAGGCTTGCTTACTTGATTGGTTATGGGGTTGAGATAGAAAAGAGTCCAGTCAACAGGTACAGGATCAATGCTGCTATTTTATTTACAGACTTCACCTTTTCCATCAGCTAGTTAAATTAATAGATAAGTTGCATTCCTGTTCTTTGCTAGTCCTAATGAGCTTACATTCATTCTGAGGCTTTTAATGTGCTTCCAGTGCATCTTTAAGCATGCATACCATGGCCAAAGCCAGCTACATGGCCTTCAATCCCTCCTGATTCATCAGCAGAAATAATGGAAAAGGAGAAGACAAGTTATTTTTCTAGCTTTGCTTCATTGGTTCTAATTACATTTTGTGTGGATAGTTCTTACACAAAAGTTCCCTCTTGTTCAGTCTGTCACTCTAACTTGCCCATATCCTCCCAACTGATGTGATAACATTAACATATTGGAAATTGGTCTGTCTCTGTAATTTGGTATGCTAAAAAAAATGAATCTACAAAAAGTGCTGCCAATGGACTATGGAATATGGAACACGCCAAGCCCTGCTTTTCATGTGTTGCTGCATGTATCAGGATGCGTTGAAGAATCCATGAAACATCGAGGCCCATGAAGGGAGGCTGGCAATAGGCTCTGCCTGATTTGCTGCTGGTGTTGGTTGTTCTGTGTACTTATTGCTCCTGCATGAAAAAGTTGCATACCTTGCTGAGTTTCCTTTCGTGATGTCGACGATAGTACCTGCTGGTTCATCGTTATCTGCATGCTTGCTTAGAAAAGCAGTATGTATATATCTGCAGATGTAGAATTGAGAATTTGCCACTGTCCAAGACTTCTTACTAATCTTTTGTCATTTTGAACCTTCCAAAGATACCACAGTGTGGTCATGATTAGCTGTAGGTGACCATCAGATGTGCGATTGTCAATAATATGGACCTGCCTGTGACCAATCAGTTCTTTATAAGCCTTTGTTGTTGAGAAAATATCTGATTCCCAAGTGTACCCCCAAATATCTTTAACTGTTTGTGCGATTAAGATTCTGAAATTTTATTGTCTAGAGTCATCAATTGATTGTAGGCTAGTTCTGAGAGGGGCAAGTGGAACAGTTGAGTTGACTTGTTGCGAAGCTGCCATACTAATAGAAATCTATTTATTTTGGGCAAAGGAGTACAATTCAGGAGACTTGAGCTTGACTATCTCATCTGTTGTGTCAGTTTAACAGGGTTGTGCTGTCTATTGAGATGGCTTGCTTTGCAAAAGCACATGGAATTGAAATGTGAGTGTTTCTGCAGGTTTATTTGTTTTATTAAATGAAGTTCCAGAGAACTGTTATGCTTCTTCGGTGCCTACTCTCTCTGTCCCTGCCGCTCCTCGCACAAAGCTTCTTTTCCTTCTTGTCAATCAAAGGAAAGAAACTACTGAGAACGTACGTAAACTACTGGATTCGTTTCCTAGCACTACTCAAGGGCTATCCTAGAAGTACTAAATCTTTCATTGAATATTGAAGGCCCTTTTACATGCAAGACTGGTGATGGGCTTTACTAAGTAATAGATATGGGCTAACGGGTCACTTGCTATCTATCAAAGGGTAGAAAAATACCACGTTTGCATTGAAGGAATGTTGCATCTAATTGATAGATCCGCGATTTCAAGTAGTTCGTGCTTCGGCGGCAGGGGACTATAGGCATGACCTAAAACACCACTCTGAACAAGACTAGTAAGACGTGAACCACATAGGTGGCCCAAGCGTCGATGCCAAGTTTCAAAACTACTAGTGGAGGAAGAGACACTAGTAAGAGCAGTAGCAGAGTGAGCAGGCACATGTAGATAATCCATCAGAAAAACCCCATTACGGCAATGGTCTTGCGCTCACTACGTTCTCTAGCGTTATTATTGGCGAAAGAAAGAGAAGCTTGCCTTGATAAAACACAGCCTACGATCCAATGGCTTGCTTGCCTACCTGGAAAAGCACTGCGAGCACTGCAAAGGCTTGCTTCTCAACGGTTAGAGGAGAAAGAAGCCGAGAGACTATCGAAAGCACATTCCCTTGCCATACACATACCTATACTTCACATCCGGATTGGATTCCTAAACAATGGACTATGCCAACCAACCAAACCTACTAGAGTAAGAATCTATTCTTTTTGCTTATTCAACCCTCCCTTTTTACCATTAGCAAGAACTTGTTTCAGCTGCATATCATAAGGAATTCGAAGAACTGCTTCAAATACAGTATCAGGAAGCACTGCTTGGGGAACTTCAATATCTACAGGCTTATTAGCTAAATGGCAATTGGCACATACAATTCGTCCAGTTGCTTCCCGACTTGTGGAGGGAAGTACTTAATACGCGTTTCAAGAACAACCCAGGGAAAGAAGACTGGTGAGATATGGAATGGAAAAGGTTGGGTTGGAAAAAGGGGTACTAATAAAAGTGAAAGGCCAGGCTTATAGCTAAGAAATTGACTTAATAACACGACCCCTTACTCAGTTTGCCTTACTCGAAAGAAGCACGAGCGTCACCCTAGCCAGCATTCTTTGGATTTAGTAGAATCCAAGCCACCTTACTCTTAGTAGAGGTCAGTTCCAATCCTGTCTTTATAGTGTACGCATGAAGTGCCCCTCCCAGAAAAACCCCACAATGATAAATCACACTTGCCATATTCGAAGTGAAAGAATTCAGATTATATTTATAAAGCTATCGGGAACCGTCTTTTCTGTTTGTTTGGAAGAAACCGGAAATACTTTGCCAGCCGAATGGTCTGCCCTGGATTTTTAGCCAGATGGTGATTGGGGACCAAGACTTACCACATCTTCATGAAATCTGGGCCGACTTTTTGTGCAAGACGATTGTGTACAAAGCGGTTTTTGGGAAGACGCCGTGAATCTTATCACTGTAATGGAAAATGAGGATTCAGCGAAAGGTTTTTTGGAGAGTCCTCTCGGATCAATTTATTTCGTGGATCGATTGAAATAACCGATTTTGGTGTATTAATTCAAGATAGGTAATATAAAAAGGGAGTGCTAAAGGAGTCATTCGTAAGTGAGTGAAGGGGCAAAAAGCTCATTTCTTTCATTCAGGAATGGACACTGGACCAGAATGAAATGTGGGAATATCGGGATTGGCAGATTTGTTATATTGAAATAAGCCTCAACTCAGCACGACTAGTGATTCGGAGTTTGAAGATCGCGTCCTATGATGATTTTTTTTTTTTTCAGAGAACTGTTATGGTAAATGTTCTCCCAGACTATATTCTGATTTGATAAATAAAATACCAAACGGAGGTACATGTAACACCAAAATTATTCCAATCAAAAAAAAAAACACCAAAATTACTGAGCCGAGTCCACAGTAACACCAAAATTATAGGAACATAACAGTGCTTCACGAGTAACAGCAGTTGGTGACATTAGAGAATTCAGAGTATCACTTGGTAGGGTCAAGAACGTGTCACACGAACACGATCACCCCAGACTGCTCCTCCATGATGAAGAAGGTGAATGGATATATGGTCGGCGACTTGGCGGTGAACTCAATGAGGTCAGGCGGTGGTCCGCCGCCACCACCCACGCTGAATTATATGGGCCAGGCCGGCACACCCCGATGGCCATCTATAGTTGGGACTAAAAGGTTTTTGGTCCCTACCTGTTTGGTTGTAAGACTAAAGAGGGACTAAAAGATCAATGACATGCTAAAAGACAAATTTTTGGAGTTTCTACCCCTCTGCGCTGGATTCTTGCTGTGATCTGCAAGGATCGTTCCTAGAGGAGTTCTTCCCGGACGTGTACCGGTGGATGAACGGCGGCGTGCGCGTCAGCATGTACCGCAAGTTAGACAGCCAACTGTTGATGCTCTTCACATCGTCGCTCACATCGCGGGCCTGCCCACCGCGATGCTCTTGTCGTCGTGGTTCATGACCAGATTCGGGTGTTGCCCAGCCAAGATCATCGGTGGGGTGGCGTTGTCGATGCCGCGGTCAGCGGTGGGGCCGTCAACGTTTACATGGCCATCCCGGGCGTAGCGCTCCTCATAGGGTGTGATTGGTTGCTCCCACCGCCCCATCCACTTCCCTCTTTTTCGTATCGGACGCGTCCCGGTGTCTTGTTTGGTTCCCCTTCCCGTATCATTTTGCTGCTCCCCACCGTTCCTCTCCCCTCCCTCATCTCTCGAGGGAAGGCCGGGGCGAGCTTCCCTCGCGCAGTCTGAACGGCGCGGCCCCCCTTTCGAGCTTGGCGGTCTTGGCGCGAACTCGCGCCGCCGCCTGGATAAAAGCGTCGCGCGCTCCCGTGGCTAGGGTTACCGCCCTCACTCTTTCCCTCCACTCCTCTGGTGCGTTCCTCCTTCCCTCTCCTCACCGGTGCGTCGCCGGTGCTGCTTCTCCGCCGCCGCGCCCTCGCCGGTGCTCTGGTGCTTGTGGTGGTATAGCTCGCCGTACCCCTCTTCCCCTCCCTCTCGGATTACATCCTTTGTTTTAGGTTTTCCCCTTTTGATTTTGTGAAGCTATTGACCTGGTCGGCTCAGATCTATGTTGTTTTGATGCTTGTACACTTGATTCGTGGGGCGGATTCGTGATTTATGCTTACTTATGAGATGCATGGTGTCGATTGATGATGATTACTTTGATTACTCGAGCCACGGTGCCTAGGTCGATGATTACATTTTTGTTCGATGGATTAGGCGTTGGAGGAGCACCTTTTGGTTGGCATCCGCGTCTTCCTCATGTCTAGGATCTTGATATTCATGCCTCGATTTTGCTACTGATGTGTTCAAGTTATTGTTGGTATACTCATGATGGTTGAGGTTGTAACTTCCTTGATGATTTCATGGGCACCATGTGTTTTGTTTAACTTGGCGTTGGTTACCTCCAAGCCATAAACTGCCACAATCTGAGGCCAAGAGGGGGTAAGGTCACCATGTTTGCATGGGGGTGATTGGTTTTGCATTCATCAAACTTGTTCAAGTGTGCAACCAAACACACCTGCGATTGTATCATGTCGTCCGGCTTCTTCCTCCATCCAGGGCAACCAAACGGGGTGCTCCTCATCTGTCTGATCGGGTAATCTTGAGCAACCAAACACGCGCTGTGTATGAATCGGGCGGGGATGAGGGGGCCCTGAATGGCTATTTCGTCCGGGACACTTTGGTTCCGAGCAACCAATCACACCCATAGTGGGCCTCGGTTCGCAAATCAGGTCGGAGTTCTCCACTACAAATTCCCTCGAATCGGACGCAATTGAGGAGTCTCGCAATATTCAAAGACGGCTGAAAAGAGCTAAAAGCCAAGCAAAATTTGCGATTGAATTTGAGTCCTAATTTTTTTGCATTTGAAAAAATTTTCCATACGTTGGTTACATTTTAGTTCAAAAATCTAGCAAGGAGGAGACGGACGATCGGGGCTGCGGCGGGGCGGTGGCTGGTATCGCGGTGGGGTGGGGCGGTGGTGGGGCTCGCTCGGCCGCAACGCATCGGGCGGGCCGGATGAGTAACGTATGGGTGAGACGATTGCGGGTGAACGAAAAGTCCTAAAAAGACCCTTCAACAAGGTCATCTACGTTTTAGTCCCAAATGTTACTTTTAATCCAAAAAATTTTCTGCTGTTTGGTTTCTCAAGGACTAGAGACTTATTTTAGACCCAACCCTAAAAAATCCCTAAACCAAAAGGGTCTTAATCTCTGTAAATTACAGTGTGCAGTTATTGTGAGTTTTAAAAAGATGAAAGGTAAGCAAACATGTCCACACACAAGCTCAAACGGCTAGAACATGACGTAAGTAGTGTGACCGCACCTCAATCAAAGTTTTATGATTCCAAACTAAAAACATGTAGGGTGAGAATGATGGACCTTTGAACATAGAGGGTTAAGGAACGAAGAACCGAGAAGGGACAGAGTGAAATCGAGATCTTATATCAATGGTTGTCTAGTTTACCCTCGCTTATAAAACTAATATTTTGACACTTAAACTATTGACCATCCAAGTAACCTCTTGATACAACTTTTAAAATTGTTTCACTAATGTGACAAGTTTGGCCTCTACGTGGCTCTGACAGTGCCACATCTGGCTACACGGGCCTGAGTGCTCGTACCGTCACTACTATATTATTTTTTCACGGTGCTAAGGTTACGCTTTAATCGGTGTCGGTAAAAAAATACTGAGGCGGTGATTTACATAGCCCTCCACGTTTAACCATGGCGAGCTACGTAATCGTCCGCCTTGTATAAATTTTCAAAAATAAAATAAAATACAACACTGTGGTAGTCGACCAAATTGTTGCATAGGGTACACAATTCACGTTACGGTTTGCAAAGATTAGTCCAGTTTTACATTTTTTATTAAGCAGAGAGTTTTTAAATTAGGAAAACAGAACATGGTTTAAAAAAAAATGGCTTTATTTTTAAAATAATTTTTTGTAATAATACACAGAAACTTCTTGAGGCCCCAGGTCCCCAAAGGCCCAACAATCCATTGGACCAACTCGGTGTCCGCTCTCTCCTGGATCTGTCCGGGGCTGCCTCTCCGGTCTGGCGGTCTCCGCCCGACTTGGTCGGCGGCGGCGACGACGCGAGTTGCAGGCACACCGGCGGCGAGGTAATCACTTGAGGAAACATTCTCTCCTCCTCCCTTCCCTCATCCGTCCCTCTTTCTCTATCTAATGTGGCACATGTTTTCTTTTGCTGTTCCAGATCGGCCGGCCACCACCTGTTCGACGGAATGTCTCATGAGAGGGAGGCCAGCAAGAGGAAGACTGCGGATGGAAGCTCGGATCGCCTCAGTGCACTCCCGGAAGGTGTGCTTCTGGACCTTCTGTCCTTCCTTCCATCGAAGGACGCAGTGCGAACGTGTGTGCTCGCCCGCCGCTGGCGCAACCTGTGGAAGGACGTGCCTGCCCTCCGCATCACCCCTTCCACCACGTCAGGGTACTCGAGCCCGAGTGCCCTGAACAGGTTCGTCAACTACCTGCTGTTTCACCGAAACAGTTTGCCTCTCCATGTGGCCGAATTCAACTCCCATGGAGGTGTCACATTTGCTGAGGCTGTCTCGTATTTGGAGCATTGATTCGGTACAGTTTATCATGCCCAGTTGCCAAACTCTCTGTCACTGTCGATGTATATCAACGTTGTCAACGTTGGCTGCTTCCCCAAGGGACTTATCACCTCTGAACACTTGATAACACTTGAGCTTACCTGGGTCGAGACACGGGATGATCTGGATTTCTCAAGTTGTGTGTCTCTAAAGGATCTGAAGATGATTCATTGTGGCATTTACTGTCACAGAATCATCTCCCAATCACTAAAGCGTCTCAAGATCGCAAAATGTCACTTCAGTGTTAATGCCCGTACCCAAATATCTGTCCCAAATCTCGTTCTCCTTCTGTTAGTTGACTATATGGGAATGACTCCATTGCTCGTGAGCATGCCGTACCTAGTGGATGCATTTATCAGACTTAGAGACTGTATTGATCATATTTGTAAAAACAGTTATGAGATTGGTGATTGTGGGGATAAGTCATGTTGGGGATGCCATTTCTCTGAGAAAAACAATGGAAACAATAACTGCATTCTTCTTCACGGGTTGTCAACCTGTACAAATCTGGAGTTAACAGCAGCAAGAGCACCGGTATGTTTTCCCTTAGGACTTAATTGTTTTTTGTTGTTAGCCTTCCATTCTGTCCTTGTGTTTGCTTATTAGTTGGAACCTAGAATAGCCATTGGGAAATATGTACTGTTTAGCTAACAGTGGCAAAATCATGTCATGAGTGCACATATTTCTCTACTTTTGCCTAGTCAGTTTCGAATTTAAATATATACTGAATGCTCCTATTCACATAGATTGCATCCCCTCATCTTGTTTGTTGTACTGCATAAGTTAAGATGCTGAGTTATTCTTACTCAATTTTCCTTTATGTAGTTCATTTTCAGGAAGGATTTGACGCGATGCCCTGTATTTAGCAAGTTGAAAACTTTGTTACTCAATGAGTGGTGCATTACTAATAACCTTGGTGCATTAATATGCTTTCTCCAGCACTCACCTGTTCTAGAGAAGCTCATTATTCAGTTTGAGCCTCCAAAGGTGCATGAATTCTCTGTGATACTAACCTATCTATTTAAAGTAAACATTTATGATGATTAACTTGGCAGATATGTTCTTGCAGATACATGAGAGATTAGTGGAAATAGGAGCAGGTTATAACCTAAGTAAGCAACCCCTTGTATTGAAGGACCTTATTGTTGAAGTTAGATATGATGATGGTGATGAGCATATTCACAAAGTCTTGGATGTCTTGGGTTCCTATGGTTTACCACTTGAGAATATCAAGATCCAACGACCTCCAAAACTGACTAGGGCTCGATTTGATAACACTTGGACTTCTCAAAGTAAGTTTTCTGTTAGCAATTTATATAATTACTACTCCCTCTGCTCCAAATTATAAGTCACTTTGACTTCTTAGGTTCAACCATTTTGCTATGTATGTAGACAAATTGTTATATCTAGGTGCGTAGCAAAATAGATGTCCAAAAAGTCAAAGCGACTTATAATTAGGAACGGAGGGGGAGTATATTTATATGACCCTGTTTGTCTATGTATAAAATATAATGAAAAGGCCTGACCAAATATTGGGCATGACCAAAGTTGGCGCTTTGCCAAAATCAGAGCTAAAAATGATGTATGACTTGCGGCTGTCAAAATTGGGGTGTGACGAAAATGCTGTTCTGAATGTAGCCATTCTAAATTTTTTTTCAATACTCTGATATGGCACAAGGGTCTCGTAAAGCCATCTATTTTCTTAGGATCAAAATTGGAGACAAAACAGAATAACTCTAATTGGACTCAAAATAATATACTAGTCCTGAATACCAGAAATAGCAAGACAATCACAAGGCGTCTCAAGGACACCAGACTTGCAACTGCAACACATCCATGTTTCAAGTAACTGTGGCTTCAACAACTAGAAAGTATTATGCCCATTCCATGCCGTCAAAGTTAGATGGTTTCACCTGAGACATGCTCTATTTCGACACTTCCAACTTGATAAGCAAATAGCTGAAATTAATAAAAACATGCATCGACTTATCATTTGGAACATGCGTAACCACAGCCAACATTGATGAATATAGTGCTATTAGTACCTATTAGACAAGCATTTAGTCCCCATTTCGCTGTAGCCACTCTGCACTCAAAAAGATGATTGCTGGATTCATCACATTCGCTAAAAACAACAAATAGGACTGCCTTGCCACTTTCTTTTTGTATAATATTATCGTCAGGGGCGGAGGTCATGGAGACGAAACTGGGCCTCCCCTGGCCCCTTCATCTAGAATAGCATTAGCTTTAATAGTACATATTCTCATGAATGTTTTGTAGCACTAGGTTTATAGTCATGGTCGTTCTCATAGTTAACACAGCAGTAGCTCTTCTAATTGGACCCTCCATGTTTTTTGGTTTACCCTTCGCCACTGATTATCGCCGTTGGTAAAGATAGATCCACTCTCTAGAAGCCATCAGAAAAAAATGACTTTTTTTGCATTTTACTTCCCAGATATGTTGGTGCGACAAACCTGAGTCAAGTCGAGTTAACTGCTCATAAGTTGACTTAACAGAAAAAATCCCTGAATTTGTCGATTTCCAAATAATGATACCTTCATGTTCTGATCTGAATTGATTTCCATTGTTCCATCGAAATACCATTGAGCAGCCATCTCCAGAAGTTTAACTGGAAACTTCTGGCCTTGCAACTGTATATATACTGCATTTGTTTTTTCATCACAAAGTTCAAACAGTAAAGGTTTATATGGCTTTGCCATGGTTGCATCAGGTTACAACTATGATTTTATAGCTTGGCCTTGGTTGCACTGCATCAGGTTCTAAGCTGCTGGTCACATGTACTGTCGAGCAATCAAACCTTCTTATTCTGGTTCTAGAAGCTTAATGTGCCTAATTCATGTTTTTGCAGGTTTCAGCTTCGAGCAGGAGATCTAGTCATGAGGACTGGGGATGTTAGCCATGAGGATAACCGATGGCGCCTTAATTGTGTGCATACTGTCGATTCCGATCTTATATATTATCATGTCATCAGCACAATTATTGCACTTGGTCTGGTCTAGGAGGCACTGCAACTCCTCTCGCAAGTTCTATTCATGTACATATTTGCCATGCATTTTGTTTCTCGCTCAACAATCAGCATTGGTATCTAGTCTAAGTCATGTCGGATCATGCACGCTCTATATATGTTACTTCATAATATATCGAAGTAAGCTCGTGGCACTTAATAATATCTGCTGTTTACACACATTTCCTGAATGTTTACACACATTTCCTGATTGCAGTTCTGCGCTTGTGCTTGATGTTGAATGTTAAATGCATAATAATTTGGCTTGGTCGGTTTCTTTCCTTTAAATGGTCATTGTTTCACTTGGTTTATTTCAATTTTATACTATCATCAACTTCACTAAAAATGACTTTTTCGTAGGATCCATCTTTTGATGCATAGTCTTACCACGCTAATCGGGAAAAGGTAGACTTGGACCATTTCTTGAGATTGTAGACCAAAACAATGTTGAGTTTTTATTAGGCCAAAAAAATGATACCCACAGACATCCTACAGGCCATGTTGGAGCGACTGATTTGGGCTGGGCTCAGAGCGGACCCAGGCCTAGACAGACTATGCTTTAGTGTGAAAATAATTTCATTGAATAAATCAGGTGAAGTTCAGACCGATATTTTTTTAGAGCTGAGTTTTTTTTTTTTTTTCTAGGTTTGTGTCTTACTGTCCTCTCCCCATTCACTAGCAGAGTAGCAGTCACAGGCCGCACCAATATTAGCGGGCCAGGTCCGGGACAAATATGGCAATGTGTAGCACAAAGCAGCTTCATGTCACATTGAATTGTATTTAACAATTTTTAGTCAATTTTGCTAAAATATTTTGTAAGGTATAAGTGTGATGTTAGTTCTAGCTAGGATCCGACTCTAATCATAACCAAACTATGCAACTTCTCTTAGTGATGTGGGGTTCTCCTTGTGTTATTTTAGCATTCAACATTTAGTACAAAACTTTCATACCAAATACCTCATAGTGAGAATTCCAATGTGCTATGACTAGTGATAGTGTTTTATTACTACTTGAAAACATTATGATTCGTCATTTTGGTAGTGAATGAATGTGGTCTGACATGTCGATCATGCTATGTGGTTGGCATATTGAGCAGCTCGCTAATGTGTTTAATCATTTCAAACAAGTTTCAGTCAATTTTGATAAAACTCTAGTGTGAACACAATGTTTTAATTCCAAAATCCGCCTTTTAAAAGCATCTCAAGAGCTTTTCTAAACCTCACTCTTTAAATCATTATTTGGAGAGTCATTTGCACAAAAATTGCTTTCTATATTCTTTCGTTTTCAATAGCTCTTCTACATCCCGTATTCACTCTAGAAAGTCATTCTCGTCTAATATTTTTGGCCAGCGAGAAATCCGGAATAGAAAATGGCTATATTTGGGTAACCACATTTTAAAAGAGATGTTGGTAGTGGCGAAGCTAGAGCAAATTGAAGAGCAGTGCACTTGCTTTGTGGGTGCATATGTTTGTATTAGGGATGGTGCGTATATGGTGAAATTTAAACCAAAACTACTGTTTTTCCAAAATTTGTGCACCACCTTCCAATAATGTACCTTCGCATTTACTATGGGAAAGTAGTTTTCACCAAAATCTCTATTCTTAACATTTCGGAAGGATTTAGAGAGTCTCTTGGAGTCACCAAAATCCCCATTCATTAGCAGTTTGAATCTCTACCATATAACTTATAGGTTTATATACAAAGGGGTTTGACGTTTCTACCCTCGTTTCAAGTCACAATGGTAATTTTACAGTTGTTTTTTCATTGTGTTTTGACCTTCATTTTTTCAAAACAAAGGGAGAGTCTACCCCGGCCTATTATGTACCCCTAACGGTGTTTAAAAAGACAACTTTTTCCATCTTTTTTTACCTTTAATTTTTTGTGAGGTTTGTGTTTTTACCCTCACATGCTAACCATTGTTTGGCAACCTGAAAAACAAGTGACATGTGGGCTCCACATGTTAGCTTCTCCTTCAACCTCAATCAATCCTAGAAGGACTTCGCCCAGCAAGATGGAGGGGCCAGCAGGCACTGCAGGATACGATCGCAAGCTTGGCCTCGCCTCACGGGAGTTCCGTCTAGGCTCAAGCTCTCCACGGCACGCAGGCCAAATGGGACACCGCCCGGCGTAGAGTTCGTGCCGCCCCCATCCCTTGGCCGATGACGGCCATGCGCTCCCCTGGCTTGAACCAGGCTTGGGAGGGGAGGATCTGATGGATCCTTGGGGAGGGTTACCACTACCGCCGGCCCCGCTCGGCCGCACGGCAGAGGTGGCGGCATCAGGTCCGGACATCGGGAGGGCCTTCGGCCCCCGGGACTAGTGCGCTGGCTGTTGAGGGTCCAGTGCCGACAGGGAGACTCGCACTCGCGCGGTCGTGCATTGTGCGCAACAGGAAACGACGGATGAGGATAAAGATGGATTGTGTGAAGTGGAAAAGCCAGGGCATTTTAGTCTTTTGGATTGTCAATTTTTCCTTTTTTTGTTTTTCGGTTGTTTATTATGACATGTACAAACAACGTTAGGAAAGAGGGGTAGGGTAGATGGAGGCTTCGAAGTTAAAAAAAAAGGGAGGGCAAAAAGTAAAGTTAACAGAAGCAGTATAAAATCATCGTTGGCTTGTAAAATAAAGGTTGAATCACCAAATTCCCCATTTATAAATTCGGGTCTTGTAGTTAGCCCAGTAGCTCTAGTCGTGGGTTTTAGTGGATTTGAATGTTTTTTTAAAAAAAATATTAGGTTGTGGTAACTTAAATATTTAATTTGCTTAGGATTAAATTAGGTAAGAGAAGAGTTTTATGGTCTAACTCGTTGGCCATTAAAATTTGTCATGCCAAAAATTTCGGTAGCCTTCCTCGGATGTTGGCTTTTATAAATCTCGACACGTACAGTACGTACCGAAAGCAAAGGAAGTTAGGATCCTAGTTATACGGGCCTCTCTCCCACTCTCCCCGACTTCGTCATCGCCGGCGGCGGCGCGAACTGCTGGCACAGCGGCGAGAGGCGATCACACGGTGAGTACAGTCTGTCTGTCGATCTCTCTCTCCGGAGCACCTCAGAACTTGTTTCATCTGTTGTTCCAGATCGGACGCCCACCACCTGTTTGACGGAATGTCTCATGGGAGTGAGGCCAGCAAGAGGAAGACTGCGGATGGAAGCCCGGATCGCCTCAGTGCGCTGCCGGAAGGTGTGCTGCTGTACCTTCTGTCCTTCCTTCCATCGAGGGACGCAGTGCAAACGTGTGTGCTCGCCCGCCGCTGGCGCAACCTGTGGAAGGAGGTGCCTGCCATCCGCATCACCCCTTCCACCACGTTAGGGTACTCGAGCCCGACTGCCCTGAACAGGTTCGTCAACTACCTGCTGTTCTCCCGCAACCGGTTGCCTCTCCATGTGGCCGAGCTCAACTCCCATGAAAGTGGCAATTTTAATGAGTCTGTCCAGTATTTGGAGCTTTGGATTCGGTACAGTTTATCATGCCCAGTTGCCAAACTTTCTGTCATTGTGAGCCACAGTATGCTATATCTACGCTGGAAGCTTCCCAAGGGACTTATCACCTCTGAGCACTTGACAGCACTTACACTTACCCGGGTTCGGACATGGGACGATCTGGATTTCTCAAGTTCTGTGTCTCTAAAGGATCTGAAGTTGACTAATTGTGACATTTACTGTCACAGAATCATCTCCCAATCACTAAAGCGTCTCAAGATCACACAATGTCACTTACTTCTTAATGCCCGTACCCAAATATCTGTCCCCAATCTCGTTCTCCTTCTGTTAGTTGACTGTATGGGAATGACTCCATTGCTTGTGAGCATGCCGTACCTAGTGCATGCATTTGTCAGACTTAGAGACTGTATTGATCATATTTGTAAAAATAGTTATGAGATTGGTGATTGTAGGGATAAGTCATGTTGGGGATGCCATTTGTCTGAGAAAAACAATGGAAACAATAACTGCATTCTTCTTCATGATTTGTCAAGCTGTACAAATCTGGAGTTAACAGCTGCAACAAGAGCGGTATGTTTTCCCTAGCACTTAATTGTTTTTTTTTTGTTGTTCGCCTTCGATTCTGTCTTGCGTTTGTTTCTTAGTTGGAACCTGGAATAGCCATTGCGAAATATGTACTGTATACCTAGCAGTGGCAAAAATCATGTCATGAGTGCACATTTTTCTCTAATTTTGCCTAGTCAATTTCGAATTTAAAACATATACTGAGTGCTCCTATCCACATAGGTTGCATCCCCTCATCTTGCTTGTTGTACTGCACAAGTTAAGATGCTGAGTTATTCTTACTCAATTTTCCTTTATGTAGTTCATTTTCAGGAAGGATTTGACGCGTTGCCCTGTATTTAGCAAGTTAAAAACTTTGTTACTCAATGAGTGGTGCATTACTAATAACCTTGGTGCATTGCTATGTTTTCTCCGGCACTCGCCAGTTCTAGAGAAGCTCATTATTCAGTTTGAGCCTCCAAAGGTGCATAAATTCCTCTGTGATAATAAGCTATCTATTTAAAGTAAACATTTATGATGATTAACTTGGCATACATGTTCTGACAGATACATGGGAGATTAGTGGAAACAGGAGCAGGTTATAACCTAAGTAAGCAACCCCTTGTATTGAAGGACCTTATTGTTAAAGTTAGATGTGATGATGGTGACGAGCATATTGGCAAAGTATTGGATGTCTTGGGTTCCTATGGTTTACCCCCTGAGAATATCAAGATCCAACGACCTCCAAAACTGACTAGGGCCCGATTTGATGGCACTTGGACTTCTGGAAGTAAGTTTTCTGTTAGCAATCTATATAATCACTATATTTTATATGATGATGTTTGTGTATATACAAAATATAATGAAATGGCTTGACCAAATATTGGCCATGGCCAAAGTTGGTGCTTCACCAAAATCAGAGCTAAAAGATGATGCATGTCTTGTGCCTGTAAAAAATTAGAGCTGTTACAAAATTAGTTCAGAAAAATGGTGCCATTCTCAGTATTATTATGATATGAAACGTGGGCTTGATAAGCCATCTGTTTTCTTAGCATCAAAATTGGAGATAAAACAAAAATAGCACTATTTAGACTCAAAATAATATACTAGTCCAGAATACCAAAAGTAGCGAGACCATCACAAGGCATTTCGAGGACACCCGACATGAGGTGATTACAACTGCTACACATCCATGCTGTCTAAGATGGTTTCACCTGAGACAATCTTAGGTTGCTTGCATAACTTTTAATTTAAAGGTTCTTCATCATTAGGGAACTGCTGAGGTGGCATGCTTGCACGTCGAGAGAACTCTTTAGCGGAGGTTCTCTATATAGGTATAGTAGATTTGGGTGTACAATATCTCACATTTCTCTCTAGCCACTCTGCACTTGGAAAACAAGTTGATTGCTAGATTCATCACATTCACAAAAGCAACAAGTAGGACTGCCTTGCCACTTTCTTCGTATCATACTATTGTCAAGAGTGGAGGTTCATCGAGGCGAATTTGTTTTTAGTTTACCATGACCACTGATGATCGTTGGTAAGGATTGGTCCATAATCTTGAAGCCAACATATCTCCTGAAGTTTAACTGGCATCTTGTAGCCTTGCAACTGTATATATACTGCATTTGTTTTTTCACCACAAAGTTCAAACCGTACAGGTTTATATGGTTGCATTGCATCAGGTTACAAGTTTAGCTTTGTCTTTGTTTCATTATTGCATCAGGTTCCAAGCTCTAGGTCACTTGTCAAGCAATCGAACCTTATGTTTCCAACTGCCTAACATGCTTCTTTCATGTTTGTGAAGGTTTCAGCTTCGAGCAGGAGATCTAGTTACACTGCCAACTGTGGACGGATCGGAGCCGGAGGCACTGAGACACTTCAGGCTTCTGAATGCAAGTGGACCGATAAGGAGGATAAGCCATGTCGCCTTATGTATACCGTTAGATCATGCATTATCTATGTTATGTTCATAATAATAGAAGTATATCTGCTGTTCGCGTACGTAGCACTCGATGCTGACTGTTCCAGAATGTTTGCTCTGCATGCTTACTGAGTTGACATGTCGTCCTGCACATTGTTAGACCTGTGTTACTTGCTTGGAAATTTGGCTCAGCCAGTTTTTTTTCCTGGAATGGGTCATTGTTTCACGTGGTTTATTTGAACCTTATACTATATACTACTAGTACTAGTCACCTGGCCTGGCTTGAAATTGGTGAGAGCCCGAGCAGGAGCAGCCTCTCATATATTCATGCCATTGCCATGCGTCCGGGAGCTCAACGTACCGGAATTACGCCGCTCGTGCTCTGGCGGCGAGATGTTGCCGTGTTCTTGACAGTCACCTTTCTGATTCGAGTCGTGTGCAGTGAGTCTGAATCACTGCATGTTAACTGAATGACTTGGAATGAGCATGTGTGCTCATACGACTCTGATCGCGATCATAACTAGTGACCTCATCATATCAGAAATTGCAATCAGACAAGGCTGAAGAGATGAAGGATGATTAATCAATTGAAACCACTTATTTACAGGAGTAATTGCAACGATCGAAAGTCTGAATAGTAATAATTCAGCAGTTTGAAGCAGTCTGTGTCATTGCAGAAATGCATAGTAGTGTAGGCTGGTGGACTGAGTTTATCTCTGAAGCCATTCACTTGGTCGGATCAAGGACATGCCCCGCGAACACGATCACCCCGGACCGCTCCTCCATAATGAAGAAGGTGAAGGGATGGTCGGCGGTGAAGTCGATGATGCCCGGCGGTGGCGGGCCACCACCACTCATGCCCACGGAGACCGCAGCCGCCTCTGTTCCCACCTCGTTCACCTTGACCACCGCCTTGTGTGCGACTTTGGACAGGAACGTCGGACGCCGCCGTGCAGTGCCGCCGCAGCTGTCATCGTCCCCATTGCACATGCCACGCTGGTCGGCGGCCTTCGGCGAGAAGGGCAGTGAGAGACCCAGCCGGATAAGGTCACGCTTGAGGTCACCCAGCTGAAGGTTATCTCGAACTTGGGCAGCGTGATGTTGACAAGCTTCTTCTCCATCTCTTCATTCAAGATGCCGTACAGGTACGATGGTGACGCGGTGACCATATCCACCATGGTCGGGAGGCCATCACGCTCGTCCGGGAGGAAGATGAACATGGAGTACTGCGTGCCCTCGTTGACCTCCGTCGTGGACTTTTGCGGCGCCATGCTTTCGGCGGCGCTTGAGCTGGCTAGAAGCCGGCAGCGCTGGTGCGGTGCCGGGCTCGTAAGGGAGCTTTAGGACCTTGAACCCGTCCATGCAAGCGATGTCCTGCCTCCTGGGGCGGATACATGCCTTGGGCCACTAGGGGCCATGGCCCTAGGCGTGGCTTTGAAAACCTTTTATCCCCATGAAATTTCTAGCCTAATTAGGTATTGGTCCAACATTTTAGGTAGCTCTACCAAAAAAAAAAAAAATGTTTGCCCGGTGCGAATATTTGCTGGTTGGGTGCCAAATCAAGGGTTGCGGCCTTTGCCTGCATACGACGAGCACATGGCGGAAAAGCAAATAGGAGAGGCACGCCCTGCCGTTAGTAGTAGCTGAAAAATCATTTCCCCTTGTATTCCTAAATTCCAATTTTCAGTTCAATATCATATTCCCGAATCCATAAATATTTATGAATAACGACGTGTCTTTGTTGACCTTGTTTAGAATTGTACAATAAAGGTTTCCAAAATATTTTTATACAAATGTGTATTTGTCGAAGTTGTATTATGTTGAGCTGATATGTTTTCACAACATAAAACAAATCTAATGTATTTATTATATTGTATCGCTAATATTTTTTTGAATGTCAAATTATCGTTACTTATGTTCCTTTTACCTTTGTCATGTCTTCGTTAGTGATGTTGTAGATTTATAAGCGTGGAATTGAGTTATAATCTAAATTAATACTACAGTTATAAGCTACTTTTTTATATCTACTGGTATTAGATAGGACAGAGATAGCGGAGAGGGGCAACCTGGGCTCCAGCCCCCTACCGCTCTAAACTACATGGAGCCCCCCCTTTTTTTTTTTTTGTATAATTACATATGTTAGGAGGAGCTAAGACTGATTATACATTGTTCAGCCCCTCCTAAAATTATTTTTGGCTTTGTCACTGATTATAAACACAGTGTAGGTGATACAAACCCCTTGGCCCTAGGCGTTAAAATTGGTCAGCTCCGCCACTGCTCCTGATGCTGCTCGTCATGAGGCCGTTCACCATGAACTCAGCCTCGGCGAGGCCTCCGTCCAGCCGGTGGAACGTGCCCCCTTCGTGAACCAGTTGTTGAACGGCTCCAGCCACGCGCCCTTGAAGTAGACGGCATTGGCGAGCATGAGGTCGGTATCGGCGTTGATGTCACTGGTGGAGACGATGGAGTCGATGAGGTTGTCTGTGGCCTTCTTCACCCACTGGTTGATCATCTTCACAGCGGCCTCGGGCTTCAAAAAAGTACCATATAATGCATGTACGAGTGATTAGTGAACTTGCGTGATGGATCAGGATCACAATATATATGTGGAAATGCAAGGTACTAAAATGAACAGATGAAGCCCAGGTTAAACTGTTATCTTTTATTAGTCATGTAAAAATCAAGTTCGATAGCACAAGAAAAATCTGTAAACGATGGGATGTAATTTTCTCAGTATCAATCCGATCCTAATAGAATGGGAAATTAGACGCCAATCACATCTGATATAAATCCATTCAGCATCTTGAAAATACATTGATCATCTAACATGTCACACGGACCAAATATTTTTTTCAGGGAATAAGAATCTAAGGCTATAAAAGTAACCCCAACAACATATCAAAACCTGGATATCTAAACCAGTTTATAGTCTCAAACTAGTGATGTACGAATGTCCACAGCATATCCTCTAAATCAGGTTCTTCATTTTTTGAAGTTGCCAAGTCAGCCATAAATTTATCCAATTTTGAGACACAAAAAAGGAAAAAAGCGGAGCAGCTAATCTGTGTAAAGTGGAAGATGCAAAAGAAATTATCTCATTGACAACTGTGTGTTCAAAATTATAAAATTAGCAGCAAAAAATTTACTTGAATTCTTAGTAACAATTGGGGAAAAAGCATCTTATCCGGCAAATTTCAGGGTTCTCATCTCGGGCTTTTTCAGTACCATATATGTATGTGTTATTAGTGAACTTGCGTGATGGATCATGATAATATATGTGTGCAAATGCAAGGTAGAAAATATGAACCGATGAATCCTGGGTTAAACTGCTATTTATGATTAATGATCTAAAAATTAAGTTCGATAATGTAAGAAGATTTGTAAATGATGGCATGCAGTTTTTCTCAATATCAATCCAATCCTAACAATAGAATAGGAAATTAGACACCAATCTGATCTAAATGTATTCAGAATATGATCCTGTATTGATCATCTAAGAAGAGTTGAAGAACAAACAGATATGAAAATATCACAACCAATTTTAAGACATCTCTGAAACTAGTGATGTGCAATCTCGATAACATATCTCTAAATCAGGTTGTTCATTTTTTGAATTTGCCATGTCAGCAGTAATTTTAACCAATTTGAGACACCAAAACAGGAAAAAGAGGTGGAATTTCTAATCTGTGTAAATTGGAAGCCGCAAAGGAAATTCTCTCATTGACAACTTTGTGTTCAAAACCATCAAAAAATTAGCTGCAACATTTTTTACTTGAATTCTTAGTAACAATTGGGGAAGAAAGCAACTTATTCGGCAAATCTCAGGGATCTCGCCTTGGGCTTCCAGTACCTATGTGTTATTAGTGAACTTGTGTGATGGATCATAATAATATATGTGTGCAAATGCAAGGTAGTAAAAATGAACAGATGAAGACTGGGCTAAACTGTTATTTATGATAAGTGATCTCAAAAATCAAGTTCGATAATGTAAGAAGATTTGTAAATGATGGCATGCAGTTTTCTCAATATCAATCTAACAACAATAATGTGTGCAAATGCAAGATAGAATGGGAAGTTAGACACCAATCTGATCTAAATGCATTCAGAATATCAATAGCGTATTGATCATCTAACAACATTCAGAATATCAAAATGTCACAACGACCAAATATCTTTTTGCATGGAATAAGAATATTATGTTATATAAGACTAACTTCCTCTGCAGCATATGAAAAAGCGTGATCTGAATATCTAAACAGGTTTAGACTCTGAAACTAGTGATGTGCAATGTCCACAACATATCTCTAGTCTAAATCAGGTTCTTCATTTTTTGAATTTGCCATGTCAGCAGTAATTTTAACCAATTTTGAGACACCAAAAGGGAAAAAGAGTTGGAGCTGGTAATCTGTGTAAATTGGAAGTCGCAAAGGAAATTTTCTCATTGACAACTTCGTGTTGAAAACAAAACCATCAGCAAATTAGCTGCAACAATTTTACTTGAATACTTAGTAACAATTGGGGCGGGGAAAAAGAGCAAGTTATCTATACCTCATCGGCGAATCTCACGGTTCTCGCCTCCGACTTGTAGACCTCGGTGGCGACGTCGCGGAACGCGTCTGTGAGCCCTCCGAGTTCGGGCGTCCACCCAGACGCCTCCGCCGAAGAGCACGCGCCGGCCCTCGGCGCCGGAGCGGTCGGCGAGGACGCTGTCCGCGACGCGGTGGCTGAAGTCCGCGAGCTCCTCGGCCGACGGCGCGCCGAGGAAGGCGAGCAGCTGCGCCTGCGTGGCGCCGCGCGCCCCGCGGCCGCAAGCGCCAGCGCCGCGTGCACGGACAGCGGCGAGAACGCGACGTTGTTGTTGATGGTGGTGGCGCCGGAGTCCTCGGCATCAGGTGGCGGAGGCGCGAGGTGCTTGGCGAGGCGGAGCGCGAGGAACGTCTGCCCGTCGCGGGCTGCGGTTACGGCGGCGGCGGCGGTGGGCATGGTGGTCGAAATGGGGAGACGAGGGAGTCGTGTTGTTTCTCGTTTGACGGACGTCGACGTCTACTTCTGCTTAAATGTACTATTTTGTTACTCGTTTTTTTAAAAAAAGTATTTTGTTTCTCGGTTATAAAAAAACATATACGGATTATAATAGTAGAATTTACTGTATATATACCTCCATGCATTTTCATGAGATCAATATTACTAGAGATTTAAATTTATACATGTGCTAAATGTTGTACTGGTATATAACGTTTACTTTTAAAAATAGCGAAACCTAGCTATTAGTGCTAGATGCTCTTCGAGTGATCCAAAAAATTTGCTTTAGTAGTATGAGGTAATGCTAAAAGAACTCTTAATTTTAGAACAGAGGAAATACATAAATGTAAACTATATCGCTAGTGGGGTTAGATTTAAGAGAAGTGGCACTGTGGATTTGGATAATCCAAATTTGGAAGTTCAAGTAGCATATGCTCCCTCCGTCCTGTTATACTTGTTCCAGCACTGGGCGTGACGGGGCGTGTTATATGCCGACCACCCATGAGGTGGGCTGGCTCAAAAGCCCACCCCGGCGCTCCTCTTCCTCTTCATCGCCTGCGTCTTCCTCGTCCTCCTCACGCCCCCCGCTGCCCCGCCCCTCCGGCGTCTTCCTCGTCCTCCTCACGCCCCGCCGCTGCCCCGCCCCCCCCGCGAGCCCTAGGGCGCCAGCGGGCGCCGCCTTCCCCTCCCCTCTCTTCTTCTCCTTCGGCTAAATCCTAACCCTAGCACATCCATGGCCGCTGCTCCAAGCTCCAAGCTCCGATAAGTAGTTTTTCACAAAAATCTCTATTCCTAACATTTGGGAAGGATTTAGAGAGTCTCTTGGAGTTACCAAAATCCCCATTCATTAGTAGTTTGAATCCCTGCCATATACCTAATACGCTTTATATACGAGGGGATTTGGCGTTTCTACCCTCGTTCAAGTCACAATGGTGATTTTACCCTTTTTTCCTCTGTGTTTTTACCCTCACTTTTTCAAAATGAAGGGAGAGTTTACCTCGGGTCTGCTATGTACCCCTAATGGTGTTAAAAAGGACAACTTTGCCATCTACTTTTACCTTTATTTTTTGTGAGGTTTGTGTTTTTACCCTCACATGCTAACCATTGTTTGGCAAGCTGAAAAACAACTGATGTCAGCTTCTCCTTCAACCTCAAGCCATCCTAGAAAGACGTCGTCTAGCGAGATGGAGGGGCCGGCGAGCATTGCGGGGATCTGAGTTGTCCCGCCTCACGGGAGGTCCAACTAGGCTGAAGCTCTCCACGACGCCGGCCCAATGGGACTTTGCCGACAAGAGCTCGCCGCCCCGCCGCCACCCGGCAGAGCGACGGTCGCGCCGCCTGGCCTAAACCGGGCTTGGGAGGGGAGCATCCAATGGATCCCGGGAAGGTTGCTTCGCCGGGCGGCCCGGCTTCGACCGCGCAACAGGAGGTGGCGGCATCAGGTGCGGACATCGGGACGGCCGCTGGCCATCGGGTCCAGCGTCGATGGGGGAGACTCACACTCACGCGGTTGTGCATCGCGGCGTGATGGGAAAGCGACGGATGAGGATAAGGGTTGAATCACCAAATTCACCATTTACAAATCGGGTCTTGTAGTTAGCTCTGTTGGGATTTTTTATGAAATTTCGCCTTTTTAAAAGAAAATTTCAAATCTGTCCGCCGTTTGAAAAAAAATTTTGCACGGGGGTATATCCTTTTGGTCGCGCCATCTCCGTGGCGCGATTTTTACACATGTCGCGCCACACCGTGCAGCCACGTTGGTGGGCTGGGTTGACCGGTTGCTGGCTTGGCATGACACGGGCCCCTGGCACGTCACGCCAGTGCATGCGGCGCAACGGAGGGGACTTGTGCCTGTGAGGAGACATGTGCCTGTGAGGAGACAGACTCGTGCAGTAGTGTTCCATGCCGTCTTGCTTTTTAGTGTGTGGACATGTGCCTGTGAGGAGACCGAGGTCACAGCCTTGCATGATCGCGAGGAGTGGCAGGGAGAAGGCCGAGAAACCAATAGTGTTGCGAGATTCTAAAATTCTCTCTCTAAAATTCATTATTGACCTATTATATTAAATCTTTTACCTTATGTATGGAACACTAAATGTAGGTAAATAAAAAAACTAATTATATAGTTTTGATGTACACAGACGAGACGAATCTTTTGAGCCTAGTTAGGTTATGATAGGACAACAATTACCACAAACAAATAAAAATTGCTATAGTGTGGAGGTGACATTTTTTACCAAATTCTATGGATGGCAGTGTGCTTCAGGCATGCATGCACTGTGCGCTGCCTACTCCTATGCAATGGCAGAGAGGGCGCTGCCACCTGCTAGTGCTTTCACTTCTCAATGCCCATGTACTAGCAGCAGACATGCATGGGTAGGTCTACAAGGCTGTGACCTCGGTCTCCTCACGGGCACATGTCCACACATTAAAAGCAAGACACTGCCGTGTTTAGATTTTAAAATTCTCTCTCCAAAATTCACTATTTATCTATCATATTAAATCTTTACCTCATACATGGAGCAATAAATATAGTTAAATAAAAAAAACTAATTATATAGTTTTGATGTACACGATGAGACGAATCTTTTAAGCCTGGTTAGGTTATAGTAGGACAACAATTACCACAAACAAACAAAAATTGCTATATATAGTATCTGATCTGACATTTTTTTTCCTAAATTTCATGATCTAAACATAGACGACATGCACTACACGCCCGTCGTGCCGCATGCACTGGCGCGACGTGGCGGGCCTCACGCTCAACCACGCCAGCACCGATCAACCCCGGGAGCCAGCATGGCGGGGCACGTCGCGCCACATGCGGTGGCGCGACATGTGTAAAAATCGTGCCACCGGAGATGGCGCGACCAAAAGGGATACCCGTGCAAAATTTTGCAAATGACGTTCAGATTTGAATTTTTTTTTAAAAAAGGCAAAATTTTATAAAAAATCCGCTCTGTTGTGGGTTTAGTGGATTGGAATGGTTTTTTTTATTTAAAATAGGTTGTGTTAACTTAAAGAATTAATTTGCTTTGGATTAAATCAGGTAAGAGATGAGTTTTATGGTCTAATTCATTGACTATTAAAATTTGTCATGCCAAAAATTTCGGTAGCCAACCAATCAGATCCTTAATCCATTAATAAAAAAACAAAACAAAAAAAAGCAGGACCATCATGCCGAGGAGAGTCGGGAACAAAAGCACTTGTGTACACCCTCACGTCCGCCTTCCTCGGACGTTGGCTTTTTATAAATCTCGACGAGTCGACACCTCACGTCCGAAAGCAAAGGAAGTTAGGATCCTAGTTATACGGCCCCTCTCCCAGTCTCCCTCCGCCGCCGCCGGCCGGCGCGAACTGCTGGCACAGCGGCGAGAGGTGATCACACGGTGAGTACAGTCTGTCTTGCGATCGCTCTCTCTGGAACACCTCGGAACTTGTTTCATCTGCTGTTCCAGATCGGACGGCCACCACCTGTTCGACGGAATGTCTCAGGGGAGTGAGGCCGCGAGGAGCAACACGAAGACTGCGGATGGAAGTCCGGACCGCCTCAGTTGCAGGCACACCGGCGGCGACGACGGAGTTGCAGGCACACCGGCGGCGAGGTAATCACTTGAGTAAACATTCTCTCGCCCCCCTTCACTCATCCGTCCCTCTTTCTCTATCTAAAGTGGCACATGTTTTATTTTGCTGTTCCAGATCGGACGGCCACCACCTGTTCGACGGAATGTCTGATCGGAGTGAGGCCACGGGGAGCAAGAAGAAGACTTCGGATGGAAGTCCGGACCGCCTCAGTGCTCTCCCCGAAGGTCCTCTGCTGCACCTTCTGTCCTTCCTTCCATCGAGAGACGCAGTGCGGACGTGTGTGCTCGCCCGCCGCTGGCGCAACCTGTGGAAGGAGGTGCCTGCCCGCATCACCCCTTCCACCACGTCGGGGTACTCGAGCCCGAGTGCCCTGAACAGGTTCGTCAACTACCTGCTGTTGTTCCGCAACCGGTTGCCTCTCCATGTGGCCGAGCTCAACTCCCATGAAAGTGGCGATTTTAATGAGTCTGTCCAGTATTTGGAGCTTTGTATTCGGTACAGTTTATCATGCCCAGTTTCCAAACTCTCTGTCACTGTGGGCCACTGTATGCCATGTCTACGCTGGAAGCTTCCCAAGGGACTTATCACCTCTGAGCACTTGACAGCACTTACGCTTACCCGGGTTTGGACAAGGAGCGATCTGGATTTCTCAAGTTGTGTGTCTCTAAAGGATCTGAAGTTGACTAATTGTGACATTTACTGTCACAGAATCATCTCCCAATCACTAAAGCGCCTCGAGATCACACAATGTCGCTTCATTGTTAATGTCCGTACCCAAATATCTGTCCCGAATCTCGTTCTCCTTCTGTTAGTTGACTGTACGGGAATTACTCCATTGCTCGAGAGCATGCCGTACCTAGTGGATGCATTTGTCAGACTTAGAAACTGTGTTGATCATATTTGTAAAAATAGTTATGAGATTGGTGATTGTAGGGATAAGTCATGTTGGGGATGCCATTTGTCTGACAAAAACAATGGAAACAATAACTGCATTCTTCTTCATGATTTGTCAAGCTGTACAAATCTGGAGTTAACAGCTGCAACAAGAGCGGTACGTTTTCCCTAGCACTTAATTGTTTTTTTTTGTTGTTCGCCTTCGATTCTGTCTTGCGTTTGTTTCTTAGTTGGAACCTGGAATAGCCATTGCAAAATATGTACTGTATACCTAGCAGTGGCAAAAATCATGTCATGAGTGCACATTTTTCTCTAATTTTGCCTAGTCAATTTCGAATTTAAAACATATACTGAGTGCTCCTATCCACATAGGTTGCATCCCCTCATCTTGCTTGTTGTACTGCACAAGTTAAGATGCTGAGTTATTCTTACTCAATTTTCCTTTATGTAGTTCATTTTCAGGAAGGATTTGACGCGATGCCCTGTATTTAGCAAGTTAAAAACTTTGTTACTCAATGAGTGGTGCATTACTAATAACCTTGGTGCATTGCTATGTTTTCTCCGGCTTCGCCAGTTCTAGAGAAGCTCATTATTCAGTTTGAGCCTCCAAAGGTGCATAAATTCCTCTGTGATAATAAGCTATCTATTTAAAGTAAACATTTATGATGATTAACTTGGCATACATGTTCTGACAGATACATGGGAGATTAGTGGAAACAGGAGCAGGTTATAACCTAAGTAAGCAACCCCTTGTATTGAAGGACCTTATTGTTAAAGTTAGATGTGATGATGGTGACGAGCATATTCACAAAGTATTGGATGTCTTGGGTTCCTATGGTTTACCCCCTGAGAATATCAAGATCCAACGACCTCCAAAACTGACTAGGGCCCGATTTGATGGCAGACTTCTGGAAGTAAGTTTTCTGTTAGCAATCTATATAATCACTATATTTTATATGATGATGTTTGTGTATATACAAAATATAATGAAATGGCTTGACCAAATATTGGCCATGGCCAAAGTTGGTGCTTCACCAAAATCAGAGCTAAAAGATGATGCATGTCTTGTGCCTGTAAAAAACTAGAGCTGTTACAAAATTAGTTCAGAAAAATGGTGCCATTCTCAGTATTATGATATGAAACGTGGGCTTGATAAGCCATCTGTTTTCTTAGCATCAAAATTGGAGATAAAACAAAATAGCACTATTTAGACTCAAAATAATATACTAGTCCAGAATACTAAAAGTAGCGAGACCATCACAAGGCATTTCGAGGACACCCGACATGAGGTGATTACAACTGCTACACATCCATGCTGTCTAAGATGGTTTCACCTGAGACAATCTTAGGTTGCTTGCATAACTTTTAATTTAAAGGTTCTTCATCATTAGGGAACTGCTGAGGTGGCATGCTTTGCATGTCGAGAGAACTCCTTAGCGGAGGTTCTCTATATAGGTATAGTAGATTTGGGTGTACAATATCTCACATTTCTCTCTAGCCACTCTGCACTTGGAAAACAAGTTGATTGCTAGATTCATCACATTCACAAAAAGCAACAAGTAGGACTGCCTTGCCACTTTCTTCGTATCATACTATTGTCAGGAGTGGAGGTTCACCTGGCGAATTTGTTTTCAGTTTACCATGACCACTGATTATCGTTGGTAAGGATTGGTCCATAATCTTGAAGCCAACATATCTCCTGAAGTTTAACTGGCATCTTGTAGCCTTGCAACTGTATATATACTGCATTTGTTTTTCACCATAAAAGTTCAAACAGTACAGGTTTATATTTATATGGTTGCATCAGGTTACAGGTTTAGCTTTGTCTTTGTTGCATTATTGCACCAGGTTCCAAGCTCTAGGTCACTTGTCAAGCAATCGAACCTTATGTTTCCAGCTGCCTAACATGCTTCTTTCATGTTTGTGAAGGTTTCAGCTTCGAGCAGGAGATCTAGTTACACTGCCAACTGTGGACGGATCGGAGCCGGAGGCACTGAGACACTTCAGGCTTCTGAATGCCAGTGGACCGATAACGAGGATAAGCGATGTCGCCTTATGTATACCGCTAGATCATGCACTGTCTATGTTATGTTCATAATAATAGGAGTATATGATCTGCTGTTCGCGTACGTAGCACCCGATGCTGACTGTTCCAGAATGTTTGCTCAGCCTGCTTACTGAGTTGACATGCCGTCCTGCACTTTGTTCTAGACCTGTTTTACTTGCTTGGAAATTTGGTTCAGTCAGTTTTCTTTCCTGGAATGGGTCATTGTTTCACGTGGTTTATTTGAACCTTATACTATCTACTACTAGTACTAGTCACCTGGCCTGGCTTTGAAATTGGTGAGAGCCCGAGTAGGAGCAGCCTCTCATATATGCATGCCACTGCCATGCGTCCGGGAGCTCAACGTACCGGAATTAACGCCGCTCGTGCTCTGGCAGCGAGACGTTGCCGTGTTCTTTGACAGTCACCTTTCCGATTCGAGTCGTGTGCAGTGAGTCTGAATCACTCATCATATCAGAAATTGCAATCAGACAAGGCTGAAGAGATGAAGGATGATTAATCAATTGAAACCACTTATTTACAGGAGTAATTGCAGCGATCGAAAATCTGAATTTCAGTAGTGGCAACGTAACGACCAACGAGTGTGTCATTGCCAGTAATTCAGCAGTTTGAAGCAGTCTGTGTCATTGCAGAAATGCAGAGTATTAGTGTAGGCTGGTGGACTGAGTTTATCTCTGAAGCCGATCACTTGGTCGGATCAAGGACATGCCCCGCGAACACGATCACCCCGGACCGCTCCTCCATAATGAAGAAGGTGAAGGGATGGTCGGCGGTGAAGTCGATGATGCCCGGCGGTGGCGGGCCACCACCACTCATGCCCACGGAGACCGCAGCCGCCTCTGTTCCCACCTCGTTCACCTTGACCACCGCCTTGTGCGCGACTTTGGACAGGAACGTCGGACGCCGCCGTGCAGTGCCGCCGCCGCTGTCATCGTCCCCATTGCACATGCCACGCAGGTCCGTGGCCTTCGGCGAGAAGGGCAGTGAGAGACCCAGCCGAGTAAGGTCACGCTTGAGGTCACTCCAGCTGAAGGTTATCTCGAACTTGGGCAGCGTGATGTTGACAAGCTTCTTCTCCATCTCTTCATTCAAGATGCCGTACAGGTATGATGGTGACGCGGTGACCATATCCACCATGGTCGGGAGGCCATCTCGCTCGTCCGGGAGGAAGATGAACATGGAGTACTGCATGCCTTCGTTGACCTCTGTCGAGGACTTTGCGGCGCCATGCTTTCGGCGGCGCTTGGGCTTGCCAGAAGCTGGCAGCGCTGGTGCGGTGCCGGGCTTGTAAGGGAGCTTTAGGACCTTGAACCCGTCCATGCAAGCGATGTCCTGCCTCCTGATGCTGCTCGTCATGAGGCCGTTCACCATGAACTCAGCCTCGGTGAGGGCCTCCGTCGAGCCGGTGGAACGTGCCCCTGCTCCGTGAACATGTTGTTGAACGGCTCCAGCCACGCGCCCTTGAAGTAGACGGCATTGGCGAGTATTACGAGGTCGGTATCGGCGTTGATGTCGCTGGTGGAGACGATGGAGTCGATGAGGTTGTCTGTGGCCTTCTTCACCCACTGGTTGATCATCTTCACAGCATCCTCGGGCTTCAAAGTAAAATATATGCATGTACGAGTGATTAGTGAACTTGCGTGATGGACCAGGATCACAATATATATGTGCAAATGCAAGGTACTAAAAATGAACAGATGAAGTCCAGGTTAAACTGTTATTTTTCATTAGTCATGTAAAAATCAAGTTTGATAGCATAAGAAAAATCTGTAAATGATGGCATGTAATTCTCTCAGTATCAATCCGATCCTAATAGAATGGGAAATTAGACACCAATCACATCTGATATAAATCCATTCAGCATCTTGAAAACACGTTGATCATCTAAGATGTCACACAGACCAAATATTTTTTTTCAGGGAATAAGAATCTTAGGCTATAAAAGTAACCCCAGCAACATATCAAAACCTGGATATCTAAACCGGTTTATAGTCTCAAACTAGTGATGTACGAATGTCCACAGCATATCCTCTAAATCAGGTTCTTCATTTTTTTTGAAGTTGCCAAGTCAGCCGTAATTTTATCCAATTTTGAGACACCAAAAGAAAAAAACGGTGTAAATTGGAAGATGCAAAAGTAATTATCTCATTGACAACTGTGTGTTCAAAACTAGAAAATTAGCAGCAAAAAGTTTACTTGAATTCTTAGTAACAATTGGGGCAAAAGCATCTTATCCATCAAATTTCAGGGTTATCGTCTCGGGCTTCCAGTACCATATATGTATGTGTTATTAGTGAACTTGCGTGATGGATCATAATAATATATGTGTGCAAATGCAAGGTAGTAAATATGAACAGATGAAGCCCGGGCTAAATAAGAAGATTTGGGCTGTTATTTATGATAAGTGATCTAAAAATCAAGTTCGATAATGTAAGAAGATTTGTAAATATGAACAGATGCAGTTTCTCAATATCAATCCAATCCTAACAATAGAATAGGAAATTAGACACCAATCTGATCTAAATGCATTCAGAATATGATAGTGTATTGATCATCTAAGAAGAGTTGAAGTACATACAGATATGGAAATGTCACAACGACCAAATATCTTTTGCAGGGAATAAGAATATTATGTTATTATATAAGAGTAACTTCAGGTGAAAACCCTGAACCTGGATATCTAAACAGATTTAGACTCTGAAACTAGTGATGTGCAATGTCGATAACATATTTCTAACCAGGTTCTTCATTTTTGAATTTGCCATGTCAGCAGTAATTTTAACCAATTTTGAGACACCAAAACGGGAAAAAAAGAGGTGGAATTTCTAATCTGTGTAAATTGGAAGCCGCAAAAGGAAATTCTCTCATTGACAACTTCGTGTTCAAAACCATCAGAAAATTAGCTGCAACATTTTTACTTGAATTCTTAGTAACAATTGGGGTAAAAAGCAACTTATCGGGCAAATCTCAGGGTTCTCGCCTTGGGCTTCCAGTATGTGTTATTAGTGAACTTGTGTGATGGATCATAATAATATATGTGTGCAAATGCAAGGTGGTAAAATGAACAGATGAAGCCCGGGCTAAACTGTTATTTATGTTAAGTGATCTCAAAAATCAAGTTCGATAATGTGAGAAGATTTGTAAATGATGGCATGCAGTTTTTCTCAATATCAAATCCAATCCTAATAATAGAATGGGAAGTTAGACACCAATCTGATCTAAATGCATTCAGAATATCAATAGCGTATTGATCATCTAACAACATTCAGAATATCAAAATGTTACAACGACCAAATATCTTTTTGCATGGAATAAGAATATTATGTTAAACATTCAGACTAACTTCCTCTGCAGCATATGAAAAGCCTGATCTGGATATCTAAACAGGTTTAGACTATGAAACTAGTGATGTGCAATGTCCACAACATATCTCTAAATCAGGTTCTTCATTTTCTGAATTTGCCATGTCAGCAGTAATTTTAACCAATTTTGAGACACCAAAAGGGAAAAAGAGATGGAGCTGGTAATCTGTGTAAATTGGAAGTCGCAAAGGAAATTTTCTCATTGACAACTTCGTGTTCAAAACCATCAGCAAATTAGCTGCAACATTTTTACTTGAATTCTTAGTAACAATTGGGGCGGGAAAAGAGCAAGTTATCTATATATATACCTCCTCGGCGAATCTCACGGTTCTCGCCTCCGACTTGTAGACCCCGGTGGCGACGTCGCGGAACGCGTCTGTGAGCCCTCCGAGTTCGGCGTCCACCCAGACGCCTCCGCCGAAGAGCACACGCGGGCCCTCGGCGCCGGAGCGGTCGGCGAGGACGCTGTCCGCAACGCGGTGGCTGAAGTCGGCGAGCTCCTCGGCCGACGGCGCGCCGAGGAAGGCGAGCAGCTGCGCCTGCGTGGCGCCGCGTGCCCCCGCGGCCGCAAGCGCCAGCGCCGCGTGCACGGACAGCGGCGAGAACGCGACGTTGTTGGTGGTGGTGGCGGCGGCGGAGTCCTCGGCATCAGGTGGCGGAGGCGCGAGGTGCTTGGCGAGGCGGAGCGCGAGGGACGTCTGCCCGTCGCGGGCTGCAGTGGCGGCGGCGGCGGCGGGCATGGTGGTCGAAATGGGAGACGAGGAGTCGTGTTGTTTCTCGTTTGACGGACGTCTACTTCTGCTTAAATGTATTTTGTTATTACTCTACTCGTTTCAAAAAAAAATTTTGTTACTCGGTTATAAAAAAAACGTATACGGATTACAAAAATACTCCACATTAGTAGAATTTACTGTATGTACCTCCATGCATTTTCATGAGATCAATGTTACTATAGAATTAAATTTATACATGTGCTAAATGTTGTACTGTATATAATGTTCTCTTAATATAATAGCGAAACCTAGCTATTAGTGCTAGATGCTCTTCGAGTGATCCAAAAAATGCTTGATTAGTACGAGGTAATGCTAAAAGCACTCTTAATTTTAAACAGAGAAAATATATAAATATAAAATATATCAGTATGCTAGTGGGGTTAGATTAAAGATGGCCATGCAGCACGAAGCCCGCCGGCACGACCTTTTTGCCGGCCCAAGGCACGGCACGGCCGGCTGGCATCGTGCCCGTGCCGGCCGGCCCGGCTCGCCGTGCCGTGCACGGGCGCGGCCGGCCGGAAGCGCGCGGCAAAGGCGCGACACGGTGGCACGGCGACCCGGTGACGGCCGTGGCCTGCTCCCTTCCCCAACCTTATCCCTTCTCCATCGGCGCTCCCCGCCCGTTCTCATTCCCGCTACGGCTTCCTCCCGGCCGCATCCCTGCCCTTGCCGTTCTCCTCCCCAGCCACCCCGCATAGCTCCCCCTCCGTCAAGGTCGGCTGAGCTTCGCGAGGAGGCACGACGCCACCACCGGCGAGCCGCTGCCGCTCACCATCTTGCTTTCGCGAGTCGCGCTCACAGCTCAGCGCTCCCACGGCGGCCTCCGGCCTCCACGCCCGCCTCCGGACCCAGCATCACAGGGGCCTCCCTCAACGCCTCCACCTCATAGCACCGGCGGTGGCCGTTCCCGGCGAAGACGCGGGCGGTGCGGGTGGCACGACACGCCAAAACAGCCCGCTGGCCGTGCGTGGGCTGCCGGCGCTTTGCACGCGTCGTCGCCGGCACGGGGCCGGCGCGGCCCGGCGGTGCTGGCCCGCACGGCACGGTGGCCATCTATAGGTTAGATTTTTAGAGAAGTGGCACAATGGATTTGGATAATCCAAAGTTCAAGGAGCCTATACTACATCCGTCCCGTAATACTTGTCGTTGTAGCACAGGGCGTGACTAGACATTGCCAAAAGACCTGCATGCCCTTATACCCAATAACCTTCGTTCCCACACGTTATTCTCTCACCTCATGCTTTCCTCTCATGTTCGTCATCCAGATATATCTAGCCCCCCCTCCGACTAAGGTGCTCCTTCCCTGTACAACACGCGGCCCGCCCCGGCACCGGACACCGCCGAGGAGTGACCACCGCGCCTGGAGGCTCGGGAAAGCATGACTCCTCCCCGCCGGCGTGCGGGCCACACTCGTCCTTGGCCTTTGTGACGGTGCCGCGACGTCCGCGCCTAGAGGTCAGGGCAAGCGCGCCTCCATCCTGTCGTCGTGTGGGCCACACCCACCATCAGCCTTTGGCACTGCGACTTCATCTCCTCGAAGCACATGCAAGTGCACCTCGTCCCTGCCTGCGTGTTGGCCGCACCAGTGTCTAGTGCCGACCTTCACCAACACGCTGCTCGGGCAAGTGCATCTCCTCCCCGCTGGAGTGGAAGCCGCACCGGCCTTTGGCCTTCGTGACCGCGCCACGATTTCCGCGAAGTGCCACCATCGCCGGATGCACCATGAAAGCAGCGGAGAAAATGAGAGCGCCGTTGTTGGAAGTGACAGGCTACGGAGGCGACAGCAGCGGTGGCCATGGGCGGGAAAAAGTGTGCTGGAGGAGGCGCCGACTAGTGGAGGCGATGCCGATGCCGCAATGGCCGGGCCACCAGAGAAGGGAACTGTGGATTGGGAAAAAGTAAGTTTGAAGGGATATGAGGATTCCCGTATAAAGAATCGAGTTCGTTCCTATAGAATGATGTGACGTTCCCTGTTAATTTGGTCACAATGTATAGAACTGGTTTGGATCTACATCTAATGATATATTAAAAAGTCGATAGCCGACCCATTCACGCTCACCCTGCCACCCCACTAGACTTAGCAGGT
Source organism: Hyparrhenia diplandra (assembly GCA_015847255.1). Taxonomy (NCBI): domain Eukaryota; kingdom Viridiplantae; phylum Streptophyta; class Magnoliopsida; order Poales; family Poaceae; genus Hyparrhenia; species Hyparrhenia diplandra. The sequence continues at coordinate 273,541 of JADLZK010009400.1, forward strand.
CCCCATCTCATCTGGAGAGAGAAGACGATAAGAAAGGGAAAACATTTTAATTCCATAGAGCCGCTTCGATGGATGGAAGCCGGATATATAGAATCGATGCTGCAGTGTATAGACGTAGGTTTGAAGCGCATCGACCCGAGCTAGAACCGTTCACTTGCAGGCACTCTAAGGATGCATGCTATTAGGCTATTGAATGGTGGACAGCCCATTGGACAGTGAGGACCGTAGTCTAAAACGTCAAGCTTTGTGAGACAAAATTCGAATTTAGAAAGACTTGTATTGTGGGACGGAAGGAGTAGTTGTATTGGATGCATTTAGGATATATATATGATCTATTTGGATTTAGGTATCCATATATCTGATTCAATAGAATTCAAAATTCACATGTTATTAACTTGTAAAGTCCAATGTCGCACTTGACTACTTGAGACTTGTGAGGTAGACTAATCACATCATAAGGTCCAATGTCACGATGGTTAAGCAAGTCGTTGTTGAGGAGACATTGCTTATAGTTTACACCGTGAGTTGGATAGTGATTTGCACTTCGGTCTATAATGATTTGTCTTGGCCTGCATGCTATGTGTCATATGTAGCCCATTTTTAGATTTTAGGAGTGCATACAATTTTAAGCAATGAAAAAAACATACAACATATATAGTTTTTGATAGAGACATAAAATTAGTTTCATAATTTTCTGAGCTAAAAAAAATTCCTATGATTTTATTTAGTTTGATTATATTTTAAATTAGAGAACTAATTTCGATAACTTTTGAGAAAAAGTTCTACAAAATTCTTTATAAAGTTTAACACTTTTCCTACTTGTCTGTTGAAAGAATTCGCTTGTCTCTCTTGCGACACGCAGCGTCTTGTTTTGTCGCAAGCCCCCTGTGGGTCGGTTGCTTCCTATTGGGTTTCTTATTGGATCCGAGCTTTGGTACAGGACCCGCTAAACACCACACCCTCCTGGCGCCCTCCTGGAACTCATTTCTAGAGTGCTTGACCACATTCTCAGATCTGCTCGGGGCAGCAGCGGTGGAGCAGTGAGCTCGGCGGCCAGTAGCAAGCTCGGAAGCCCATCCTCGGCGGTGGCGGGCATGTGCGCACTGATCATCCCGGCGGCGGCAGAGCAGGTAGCGCGGCTGTCATCCCCTATGGGGCGGCGGCGGCGACTCTCCGGCTGTCGTCCCACATCCCTGTCGAGGCCCGCTATTGAAGTTCTTCCAGAGGATCACGGTGGCGTGCTCTTGTATGTACCTGCTGCATCTCCTTCTCTTTGTTCCCTTCTTTGTTTGCTGATGTGTGTAGCCGATCCCATTTCCTACATGAAGCAGGGAAGGGTGAATCAAATCTCACACTCGCCAAATCGGAGCCTCGCTCGCGTCTACCGATCCGGAGCTCGAGCTGCTTCCCCTCCCGGATTCAGGTTTGGTGCCCCTGTCTCGCCTATGCGATTTGTGCTCGGTTTTGGCTACTTATTCGTGCAATTTATTAGTGATCTGTGCTAAGATTTCTAGTAAGGGATCATCCATTTCGAATCTAGTCGATGGAATGAGATTTGCTTGGGATTGATGTGTAGGCTTGATTTGCTTTGGATTTGGGGGATTTGGTGTTTGCATGCGGGTAGATCTATGTGTTTTCCTCTCATCTAATGGACTAATGCTACTTGAAATGGTGAGGCGATGGCATTTTCTTTTCTGGAACATGCATGTTCTTTGTCGGTTTTTACCCTTGAGCTGGATCGATCTATGTGTTGGATTTGGGGGTTTGTTGGGTTGTGGGTGAGGATTTGGTTGCAGCCCAATCCTCTGCATCGCTTAGTGGTGCAAGCGGTGGATCTATGGAACTGTTGCCGATGCCGCTTGTTTAGTTGTTGATTTGGTTTGTCCACGGGGGGTTACGGGTGTGGATTTGGTTCTTTGTTGTGGTGGCTTCGTGGTGCATGGTGTTGAATGATACCGCATGCTGAACCAAAGAGCACTCCATCTATAGATCGCGTTTGATGCGGTGCTTCACTTTCAATATGAATGCGAGTGCTTCACTTTCGGGTTGCATTTTGTAGTTCGTTCTCGGATCCACTTGCGCGCTGCTCTTTTGCGTCTAAGTGCAGTCGGTGCACCGATTCAAACAATTAGTAACATTGCAATTGTCAAATTATAAATAGAAGAGGCATGTGCATTCAGTAGGATGCACGGGGAATTTAAGTTCATTTGTAAAGAATTCAGGTAATAGCGCTAGAATGGAGTACAAGTTGGTGTAACCATCGTGCATATTTGACTGCATAATATTTTGAGAACCATCTGCAAGTTGATTTTGGTGATACATGGTGTAGCGAACTGAATTTTTAGATTGTTTCTTTCTTTGCACTCCTGCTTCGCTTCGGTGTTACATTTGAGCGAGATAGGAAATTGCCTCGGTATGTATTTTTGGTAAAGGAAATTGCCTTCGATACTAGTAGGAGATAGGAGTTATTATGCGGTCAAATAAACATCTCCATTCCTAATTTGTATCGAGACTATATGAAATTTGCTCTAATTTGCATTGAGCAAGAGCTTGCATTTATTTTTCGGTAGGGGATAAGAGTTGTCATGCAACAATAAAATCTATTGTTAGTTTTATTAAACTGGTGTTGGGTGTTGGAGCTCCTCCTCATTTCTGTAGTGGATGATAACTAAAAATGTTTGTGTTGAAGTTGTTTCTAAGTTACCCTCTTTGCATTGTCAACACCTTAACAAAAGTGTTGAGGGCGTTTGCATCGAGGTTGTTGTAGAGTCGGTCGGCTCTCTTTTTTTTTTTTTTTTCTCTATCTTGAATGCGGTTGTTTAGTTACCGAGCTTTGTGGCTCTCGGCTGACATGAAGCCATGCATAGTTTGTCTAGTTTGGGGCTAGCACCTAGCTTATCTTGTGCTCTAGCGCGCCTGATGAATCCATGCACGGTCGGTTAGTATTTCAGATACCCGATGTGTGAGTCATCTCTTTCGATCGTGTCCTACTAGCCTTCAGTAGTATAGTGGAATCGGGTGCTCTAATGTTAGTAGAGATAGTGCATGTTAGTAAAGCGAGCAAATCGCAGCTCATCCTTTTTCACAAATTGAGATGATTTAGTTTGTTTGTTTTTATCTCTAGCTAGTTTACGTGTGTATTCCAAGACTTACTCTTAATTTCTTGGAATTTCATCTCTTTGTTTTCACTTGCTTTTGTCTAGTGAGGTTGATATTTATCTAAATGACCATTAGTATTTTTCTCGGACTGAAATTGTGCAATAGTTGTTGGTTTGGTGAGAAGGTAGTTCATGTTTGATGCTTGGCCGGGGAGCAATTTGTTCAGCGAGATCATTTCGCGATTAGCTTTTGTGCGGAAAGTGCAGCAGAGCTTTTGTGTGGCAAGTGCAGCAGCCCATGCTTGCTTTCAGCCTTGAGTTTTTGATTGGTCTATAGCTTTGTTCTTTCATGTGTTCGAGGTTGATCCATCCAAGGTTGAAGCTGAAGAAGATGGTGTGAAGATGCTGAAATTGTTTCTTCGATTATATATTATAAAGGAGGGGTATCTAACTTCTGAAATGCCTAAGAAAGCATGGATCGAGAGGGTGAACAGGTTGATGAGTATCATCTTGGAGTATGTAATATCTTGGCTAAGGCCGTACATGCTGTTATAAGCATCCTTGGCATGCATCCTTGCGAGGTTAGTCTCTTTTATCACTCTTTTTTCCCATCGAATGAATTTAAGATACTCTGTTCTAGCCCTAACATTTTCTTAGCAATGTAATGGCTTATGGTTTTGATCTTGTTCATGGAGCCTAAACCTACATCGACCTATCAATAAAACAATAGCTAATAAAGCGATCCACTATCTTTGCCTTATATAGTTTCAAGGTCTCGCTTTGTCCTATCTGTCCGAAACCAAAAGACCAAGTCCTTTACCATCTTTGTTCTACTCCATAGTCCATAGTAGTTGTAGTGGTCCATTCCTGCTACTCTCTCTTGTTCACAAAAACCAAACAAAAAACATTAATTAAGTTAACTAATTGCAATGCTTGTTAGCATAAATTGCAAGTACCCATTCTTGCAATTATAGTTTTGCGCATATGCAACATGTGGATAGCAATAGCATAAATTTGGGGCATTGCATTCGCAATTAGTTTTGTGCATATGGAATAGCATCCGAAGATTTGGGGATGCAGTTCTCGGATCGTCACTCGTTCATCATTGGTTGAGGTGAAGCTCGTCTTTGCACCTGCATATCTAGGAGTATTTAGTATTAATATAAAGTGCTAGCAGGAACCGTGTTTGGATTTGTAGCTGCTGATAGGGTGATATGCACCTAGAACAAGCGCAATGCCCCAAATTTGACATTTAGTAGTACTTGTATGCATTACTAGCTAAAACCTTGTGTGAGCATCTAAGGTGGCTGCTCAGGTATATTTCAGTTTTATGTGCAACCTTTTATATGTCGTAGGTATGTTGACCAACTACATGTGTAGCTGCTATCTTTAAACAATGCAAATACAATGCTTGTGTTGTGTTGTCCCATTTCTTCTGAAAAAAATTTTGTATCGGCGCAATGTACGATGTCCTATATTGTTTCACTTACCTCTTCTTTGAGATAGTTGTTATCGGTTATCTTCATTTTTTAAGTAGTCGATAGCTAGCATCTTCAATTATGTTTTATGAGTTTGCTGCTCGACATGGTGCCTTTTAACAGGGAAGAAGAACATGGCTACTATATACGTACTTAAGAAAAAAAAAAATTCAGAGAAGATGGCAAATGCAAAAGAGACTCTAAAGAAGATGAAGCGGGTAAATGTTGCAACATGCATGGTTTTCAATTAAACTGAAAAAAAATCTCAGCTAGTTTAGAATGTTGATGAGTGCATGGTTCTTAACAATGAGGCTCTTTATGTCATTTTCTTGTGAACTCTAAAGCTTACAACACCTAGCTGTGAGTTGATTTCTGTGTTCCTTTGTTAGAATGATCTATAAATAGAAAGGATAGTTTGCCACATTTAGACTTTACGAGCTCCTGATTCTCATTGGAGTATGTGGGCTGTTCTCATCCCCTTGGCTGCAACATTCTTAAATGCTTGTTAAATAAGTGAAAATTGCATTATCAAGAAATACTAGTTACACTATTTGAAATGTGCAATTTGTTATTTGGAATTGTGTAATTGTGTGATTTGAAGCTGCTACTGTTGTTGTTGTTCCCCCACCTAGAGAAATGTCTACAGGAAGTGTTTTGAAGTCTTCTTTAGTCGGAGGTCTTGCAAGTGTGCTCTCTACCTCTCCGTTGCATCCTATTGATTCAGTGAAGGTACATTCTTAAATGCTAGTGTGTTGTCATTGTGCAGGTCCTCCCCTCTCTTTATTCTGTTTGTCGACTGCCTTTTAACAAGTGCTATATCTATTAAGATATGATCTTCGCACCCCGAGCCATTTGTATCTTAGTGTGTATCTATAGTATTGTAGGTGACATGTTGATAGATAGCATAAGAGTGTTAAAACAAAATAAATAAATCATTAGGTTAATTAATTGCAATCGATTAATGATGCAAATTGCAAGTACTTGAGCACCGCGATTTTAGTTATGAGGATATGCAATATGTCCCTTTTTGCTTGTAGAGGTTGCCTATTAGTAAGGAAATCATTCTTCCATAAGAATCCTTCCAACTTTGTTGACTTGGGTGTTGTTGTACTTTCGGTTATACATGGTTTCATTGTCTAGCCTCTAGTTCTTTGAAACACGACGAACATCTTCCTCCTTGTAATAAAAACAAATTATTTAAAAACAAGGAGGGACCCTGCGATACAAGATAACAAAGTACAAAATGACATTGTTAACTCTGTAGCCTTGTTTATGTCTGATGTTTTCTCCTGTATTGTCCCTTGTATTAAAAAAAATTGTTTAAAAACAAGCGGGGACCTGCGATACAAGACAACAAAGTACAAAATGACATCGCTTGATTCCCTATATAAACCTTGCTTTTTGAAGGCGTCTTTTGAAAGTAACACTTTCGCCGAGGCCGAGTGGGCCGTTAGGCCCTCGAGGCCGAGACTGAATCATCTGAGGGACCCTTGGGTGTGTTTCGATTATCCCTTGTCTTGTACTTTATATTGTATTTTTTTGTTGATTGTCTTTGTATGGTCCCTTGTCATGCCCCTTGTATTGTGGCTTCTATTTTGCCTTGTATTGTATTGTATTGCTTATCTTTGTTCCGTACCATTTGTTTTTATCTTGTATTTTTTGTCCTTTGTGCTAGGTCATGACTCTCTTATTTGTTCTAGGACATGTCAGACATGGATGGCTTTTAGCATAACTATGATTTTACCTTGACATGTCAGACCTTGACATGGATGTCAGGTAGGAATTGGTTATAAAGGAATTAGCATAACTGTGATTTTGTAAAGGAATCAGCGTAATGCTGCATTGTAATTGCTCCATGTCATCTAGAAGCAGATGATGCAGAATTCTTTAGTGTTTAATTATGTTTTTATGCACAATACGTGAAAAACAGCTAATATGGTCATCACATATTTAACATTCTTTCGATAGTTTTAATTATGGGACTGATTTTCTGGCATATCCTGATAATTATAATAAAAAAGAAACTACAAAACCCTTGCAGCACACATAGTTTAAGCTCTTAAGAATGCTGGCCAGAACTGGTTGGGTTATGGTCCATGGTGACATGGTAAGTAGAATACAGAGTAATCCAGTATTGTTTAATAAGTTAAATCTGATTGCAGATTGAAGTAGTCATTTAGAGTTCTTACTTTCATAACTCATAAGGAAGTGCACACTTCTGGTTATTCTGACAGAAGTAACTGCCTATCTTGTGAAACAGAAACTTGAGTGGCAATAGCATAAAAGGGTATCATCCCAATCTCCCTAGGTACCATCTCTGCGGTGCAAGTACTGTAAGTGCATTTCAGTGTATCTGTTATTTTCTGTTCTTTCAAGTATGTCCTGATTCATAATAGGATTTTCTGATGAAATTAATTGAAAATTTCGTGAATGGTACTCTATATCCATTAAGTTCTCAGCTGGTTAATGTGCAATACCAATTGAACTTGGGTAGGTGATTGTAGGGTAAATTTATTTCTTTGTCTGAAGATTTGCACTTTAAGTAATAGCTGGATACAGAACATCAGAAGCCGTGGTTGCACCTATTGTATCTTGCATCATCATATTAAAATAGCCAGTGTCCTTGCTACTTCATATTTGTAGTCACTTTTCAGGCTGCTTATCACTTTTCTCAGTGCACATGGAGCTAATCATTATAAATGCATCTTGTGACACATTACAAGAGGAAATCAATTGCTGTTTCAATTCGAGGATTCAGCTCATGTCATTAGGATGTCAACACTATTTTGTTTTTCTTCTTTCTTCAAGGAAATATGGTCACTTAGATTTGACAATTAGGTTTTAATTTTCTACGCAGGGATCTGTCATACAATGAGCTTAATGGATCTATTCCAGATAGCCTAGGCGAGCTGACATTGTTACAGATACTATGAGTGCTTGTAGTCTGTTCCTAGTTGTATTCGCTGCGTGCTGGTGGAAGAGACGGCAAAACATTCTCCGTGCTAAAAAAATTAGCTGCAGGTAAGAAATGCGAACAATTGTCCAATGAATAAAAAAGCATTACAAAGGTTTGTGTTGTAATGGATTTACATTTGACCTTCATTGCAGCAAGGGAAGCTCCTTATGCAAAATCAAGGACCCAATTCACCCGGGATGTGCAAATGATCAAGCATCAACGCATGCATGAAAGCGCTCAGAGCAGCACCAATGAAAGCTCACCGCATCTGCTTTCCTAGGTCAGTGTCAGTGAAAGACTGCAACAATGACTTGGCTTCCATCTATTCTTCAGTTCTTTGTATGCTACACAGGCTTGAAAGACAAAGCTGTACATACTAGCTAGATCATTAATGCTGTATACGCTTGTATTTTTGGTGATCTAGAACTCGGTCCAGGAGAGCTATCAGTCTATCAGATGGGAGAAATTACCCTTCTATCGTAGTTACTGTTCTGACTACTGCTGTTGGTTTCTCCTTCACTGTTCAATTATGCTTATTGTCAGTTTTGTACTCGGTCGTCTGAAGTTCTGCAAAACTGCTTTTAACAGAAGCTGGAGCCCCATGGTGGGTTGTGAACTCAAGATCGGCCATGATTCTCGTTTCCCTATTAGATGTGTTCAGAGATCTTGAGTTTGAATCATGGGAGGTGCAAATAAATAAAATATAATGGTGACTTGTCCACCTTTTTATACCAGTTTAAACTTTTGGTTGGTGCATGCAACTCAGTAGGCTAAATCATCCACTTTATCCTATCTGCAATGTTGAAGCAAATAGTTTTTTTTAGCTCTACATGGTGATCCTCTGATAGAACATTGCCCTGCAGAGAATTGAAGAGCAACCTGTTCTGATGCTAGCGCAAGAGCCTTAGGAAGGTGACGAGGAAGAAACCGTTGTGAACAATGCTTTGGTGTGTGCAGTCAACGAGCTGACCCGATCTTTGAAGCTGTCTATGGCAGCTTCAACAGCAATCCCAGTGCATGTGGTGACGAAGATGGCGCTGAGGAAGCACGGAAGCGTATCTGCATGCGGGATGGCTGCATCTTGGCCCAATAGCACAAATTAGAAAACGGACAGATCTACATAGCCATACCGGTTATCGGGTTTTGGATCAACCCGTTCATTGTAGGCGGCCTGTTAAGAAGCTTCATGTGCGTTGCGTTGTCAATTGTCAAGGGTCCGGTCGGTTGTCAAGTCAATTGATCTTATGACTAGTCCCACCGTTGGATTTTAATCCTAGGGTCCAGGTTGTTGCAAAAATCTTGTCAAATTTCTTGTGAAAGAGATATAGCAACTCCCAAAGTTTAATTGATCTCTTTGAACTTGAAAGTCCAATTTATGAATCTTGTAGCGGAGCGCGACCGCCATGGTTATCGCGAGATGGGAATTATTAGTGTATGGGAGACGAGGAGTCCTGCCGCCATTTGACGTTTTTGTATAATATATATACTATGGGATATATGCATTCTATTACTATATTGGATTCTTGGCATTTTAAAAATATTTATATATACTAAAATTGAGTCAATTTTCAGCTAAAAATGACGTATGAATTTTTATTTATACCTAAAAAGGATTTTTAAAAAATCGTCTAACGTGAAGCCAAACCGGAGTCAAAACGGATACGAACTCGGTCGGAGTGAGACGTACGTATATCCGGCCGGCACGTATGAATAAATCTCGACGTCTTATTCTCCGACAGATTCATCTGTCCTCGCGCTTATGGCGGCGGCGGGGGCGGCGTTAGGTCATCGCAATAAGCGCCCAGCGCCAGCCGACGGCGAAGACTGTCCAGCGAAATCCGGCGAGAAGAGGTCACGCATTGGTCATTCCGAGACGGTCACCGATGATGACTACGAGACGGTTGAGGAGGACTACGAGTTCGACAGCATCGACGACTACGAGATGCTCGAGGACTTGGACGGCTCGTCGTGCTGCGGCGGCATCGCCAGGGCGCGAGATCGCTGCACGGGCGAGACGGTCGGCGTCAAGCGTTGTGTGCGCCCTTCCAGCAGCGACGATGACGGCGGCGCGGCGAGCCTGTGCGCGGTCGTCCGTGAGGCCGGGTGCCTCGCGGCGTGCCGCGGCCACCCCTCCGTCCTGCAGCTCAAGAGCGTCGCCACGGACGAGTCCACCGGGGACATGTTCATCGTCACAGAGCCTCTTGTCGGCGGCACATGGGCTACCCTCCGTAGCCTCCTGACCACGCGGCGGCGGCGGCGGCGGCGGCGGCGGAGGGGCTTCTCCGAGGCCGAGACGCGAGCGTTCATGAGGAAACTTCTCGCCGCCGCGGAGGCGATGCACCGCGCCGGGGTCACCCACCGCGACATCAATCCGGACAACATCCTCGTCGGCGCAGACGGCGCGCTGAAGATCTGCGGGTTCGGGTGCGCGACGACGGCGACCACGCCTGGCGCGGCGACGCACGTCGTCGTCAGAGAGACGGAACCGCCCATGGGCACGATGCTGTACCGCTCGCCGGAACAGCTGTATTGCTGCTTCCCGCAGTACGGACCGGAAGAGGACATGTGGGCGCTCGGGTGCGTCATGGCCGAGCTCCTCGCCGGCGCGCCCCTGTTCGCGGCGGCAGATACGGAGGAGGGCTTGCTCGAGCAGACGATCGACCTGAGAGACGACATTGTCTCGGCGGGGGTGGAAGCGTTCGACGGCGTGCTGGATCAGCTGTCGGTCGCCGGGCGTGAGCTGCTTGCTGGCCTGCTGGAATTCGACTCCTGGGAGAGGCTCACGGCGGCAGACGCACTCAAACAGCGCTGGTTTGCTGAGGATAACGTCGGTCAAGCCAGAGTCTCATGATGGCATGCAACATCGGCACAAACTGAAATCTGTAGAATACAACCTAGCTAGTTGAAGGGTTTGTCTGAATTTCTTTTGACAGGGCATAGTTAATTAATTCAGATATTTGCAAACAAGTTCTTTCATGTGGGACAAAAACGATCTATGGATCGAAGCTGGGGTGTGTAAACTTAGTAATCTAATATGTGAGTAATTGGATAAGAACTTTCTATGAGAGGAGGCTACGCTTAATGTAAAATCATCTCCTCAAGCGGCGTGATTTAGTGTGTTTGAAAACTTTTCTACTTAAATCCAAAGATGTGCAAACCTTTTGCGCATTCGAGAATTTGGGACAACAACAAGTAGGTAGATCATCATCAAAAGCTTAAACCATAGAGAGAGAAGGGGGTGGGGGGTGGGGTGGGGGGTGGGGGTGGGGAGAGAGTTGAGGGACAGGCCATGGAGCTAGGAGGTGTTGGAGGCAAACATGATTGTTTGGATCGGAGAGGTGGTGAAGAGGAAGCAATATGGCGATGGCGTAGATCGGCGGTGGCACTTCCCGTGTTGGTTTCTAGGTGAGGAATAGTGGATGCCAGTGAACAACCATATTAGGAGCCGCTAGTCCCCACCTTCACTTTATAGGGCTGCGTGACAAGGGTCCACCCACCAGATGTTGCTTTGAGATTGTTAATATAAAAGGAAGTAAGCTACATTGTTCAACTTCTCTGAATTCCACATTAATCACTAATAAAGGTTGGAATGCAGCCAACATCTTGACCACAAAACATATATAGGACACACAACAACCTATTCACATAAGCCAATAAGTGAAATTAATCACTAATTGCCACTTTTAGTAACTGGCAAGTTACCAACAAAAAGAACTAGGGAACTATCATCATATAAAAAAATTAATGCATACATCATATATAGTACAACAGCTAGTACAAACCTAATTGGCTTGAGTGACTTAAGCTTTAACAAAAGCTTTGATAGGCTAGCTTCCTGGCTTACTAAATATAAAAGGCTAGCTAGCTGGCTCTTCTCTTAGCTACTAGAAAAACAAAAGCTACTAACACTACGAGAATCGGGGCGTTCCCATGGGCAAAATCTTTTCCGTAAGCTAGATGGGCGAGCTCACGGGAAAGGCCCCTCTTTCTCATGAGCACGCCAGGAGGCTCACGGGAAAGCCCAAGCTCACGGGAAAGGCCACTCCTCGTTTCCCATGAGGGGGAGCTCACGGGAAAGGGCACGGCGAGGGGCCGTCAGTGCCCCCGTCAGCCTTTTCGTCGCCCACCGTCCAGCCCACGGGAAAGGCTTTCCCGTGAGCAAATGCAATCCTCGGGGCAAAGGACCCCCCTTTGCGTGGCGAGGGTCCCCACTCACGGCAAAGGCGGTACCCTTTTTTATTTTTTGGTTTTTGGGCTCCAAAATTTTATACAATTACTATACATCATATGACACTCCATGCTAAATTTTGGTGAATTTTTGAGTTTATTTGGTATATTTAGGTAATTATTCTCTTTACGGCAATTTTTTGAAATGAAGCCAAATTTGAACTACAAGTGATTGAAATTTTTTGAAAAAATTTAGTAAAAAAATTATATTCCTCTTACTCAACACAAATTAAGGCCTTGCATATAAAAATAAAAGCAAATCACGGAACATCTTAATACGAAATCATGAAAGTTAATCCCTTCTCGAGTGGTTTAAAAATTCTAGAAAATTAACCGATGTGCAAAAAATCATGAAATTTGATAATATGTCATGATATCTTATACGAGGCTATGATAAAAAATTGGGAAGGTTTGGCACACACGATGTTCACAAGGTCCAACATCTCGTAGAAGTTTCATGTTTGTCGAGAATGATCCAATGTGATTTCATGTCGATGTGGCGGTCAAGTTGTGGTTTGGCTATGATACTTTTTCTATATGCAATAGACATCAGAGATTGTGTCATGTCAATTTTGGGATTTTCTTTGATTAGTTCGGTAATTATTATAATTTTATGTTATAATTAAGTAAATACAAATAGAGATAAAACCACATGAAATAATGGTCAATTTTTGCTAAAGCATCAATTATGTATGGGTGAGTGAATGTGATAAGGTATTTTTGAAGTAATCTCAATCAAAATTTGAAAATATATGCTAGGAAAAAGAAAGAGAGCAACAAATTATTTGGGAGGAGTCCTTGATCTGGGAGGACTCATTGATCTCAAACCATGTGATCTGGGAGGAGTCCTTGATCTCGAACGCCATCTTGAACCGCATCCCCCAGAGACCACTGCACCCTCATCACTGCGCGGACCGCAGCGGCGCCAACACGTAAGAACAGGCGTGCTGGCGTGAGGGTAGTACACCGCCTCAAGCATTTTGGCGGCCGCCAGCCTCTCCGCCTGGCCCTCGGCCACGTCCTCTGATCAGACCTTGCCCCGTGCCATGGTGGCGGCACACGGGCACACATTACCGTCCCGGATGAGGCCCGTGTAATGATCCCACCCAGGCGTAGGGGCCTCACCGCCTCATTGCAGAACCCACGTGTCACGCTGGTTTTCCAAAGAAGACTAGACTCATCATATGTGTGCCCGAGAAAGTCCACACATACAACATAGAACAGATAAATATCGAAAACAATGCTTTATATCATAAACATAACTAAATTAACAATTACAACTTATCGGAGTAACGTGCAACGGTTTCTAAATTTCTCGGGCTCCTTTCTTATCGGGGACAGTTGATTTGGGGTTCCAGTATGCCAAGCACTCCAAATAGTATCCTCAGCATCTTCATCCATCTTTTGTGCGGCTTTTACTAACGGATTGGTGGTGGAGGGAAATAGCAAGAGTGAGTCCATGTCGAACTCAACAAGAATAGCAAGGTAAGAACTACCTAAAGATCATGATCAATGTAACCTTGAATAATGTAAAGCATAAAATGATAAATCGAAACATGTTAGCAACATTAGTCATCATCTTTAGTGCAAAGGTTCCAAGGCGCTCGTGTCCTTGAGCAAGGCTGATATACCAGTTTGATAAACTCTGTGAGAGGTGTACACTTTCCATTGAAAGCGTGAATTGCCCTTTTCGCCCGAGGCCCGTCGACCTCATAACCCTCTTCCTAGGAGGATCGGCAGAGTTCAGTATGAAGTCTTTCAAAGGTTCATCTAACATGCTAGGGCCGCTAGGTATCTTCCCAATCAATGCATGCGACACACCACAACGGTCCATGGTTGCGGCAGTTCCGTGTGATACAATCCCCGCAGGAGATCAACGATCTGTTTTTCCCCTAATGCCTTTTGGTAACCACTAACAAGTTAACAAGGTTCTCATACTGAACTAAAACCAGAGCCATGTAGCCCCCCCACGGTTGTACTATAAATCCCGGAGACTCTCATGCAGATAATTCCCCATGTTGTTAATAGTCATGTTTTATGTTTCATGGCATAAACATTAAATAGGTCACATGATCATGAACTTAAACTAGTAAGTACCAAACTATACTTGCCTTTTATATTTGCTCCAACATTCTCACACTTCGCTTCCAGTCATCTTCTTCCGATCTTCAGCGCCCACAAACGGTTCTCATTCTACTCGTAGCAAACACCACGCATACAAGAAAGAAAACAAAACAAACTAAGAACAATACACCAATCATAGAAAAAGCTTTAAGGACAATGTGCTAACAGATAACTCGTTGCTACGGTCGAGAGATCGTAAAGAGACGCTAATAACGGAACTACTGTTAAAATAAACTAATACCAAAGTTTTGTATTATGATGGAAAAAGACTAAATGTGTGGCATATTTTAGTTACGAAGAACCCTGTGAAACCTACTAATTCAGATTAGTCTAATTATATTTTTATTTTAAACACCTGAGTTAAATAAATCATATATTTTAATTTATAAATATTATCACATAGTTTGTTGTAAGCAAGTTAACCTTTATTCGCAAAAAAGATGGTAAACCTGTGAGATCACCTAGCGCGACCTAATATATATGCGGGGTGTTTGAACTAAGCAACTTATAATTATAAACACATATATTAGCATTAATCATATTAGAGTTTATTTACAAAAGATCGATATTTAGCTACATCGCTTCTAACTATAAAATTGATTGCATACATATTAGCTAACTTAATATTTAACTGTATCTTGTAAATACAAATTGATGTATGAAAGTATTATCAAGTCCAACATGTGTATTTAGACTACACAAATTATACTTTAGAAACATTATTATGTTACAATTAAATCACATTAACATCTTTATGTATAAACCAGCGACATATAAAACCTATTTTAATTTTAATTAAGAAAACCATGTTTAAATTAGTCACAACTTATATTTTAATTATAAGCACCAAGTTAAACTAACCATATTTAAGTTATAAATATTACCATTGTAGAATAATAAGGTGTGCGGAGATAATTATTAGGTTTATGATAAAATGTATGTGATCCATCATGGACCAGGTGGATGGCGTGAACATGTATTTGGAGTGTATTTCATGATTTATTTTTATGAAGAAAAACGGCCCTAAAATGTGTGTGATGTCATGATGGCGTCATCAAACTACAAGAGCACAGCAGGGCACGTTACTTGCTAGCTTCATGCCGCCGCTGGCGGCCGGTCATGGCACTGTGCTTGTGCGTGTGTGCGCGCGATGACTGGGGCATATAGGGGGATGGGGATGCTCACCATGCGCGCAACTGGGGACGAAGCTCTCCTCGTTTCGATCCGCATGAGGTGGACGGAGGGCGGTGCTCCTATCCTACGTTGCTGCAGTAACTCGGCGATGGCGGCCGGCGTAGCGAGCTCGACACGATGAAGAGGACGGCGATGTCGCAGCTAGCTCCAATGGTGACGCGCAGAGGAGCTCGCCGTCGTGGCTGTAGCCGTGGCGCGAGGTGGCAGTGCGGTTCTCCGGCAACCACGGTACATCGCGTTGCGGTGGGACGGGTCTCCTGGCCAAGGCGATGGCACGGGAAGGGGCTGCGCTGCTCGATGGACTTGGCTCGAGGATTCTCCACGCCAGACGGAGGACGGAGGCAAAAAGGTGCTCGGTACGGGGCGGCTGATGTAAGTGAGTCGGCGCTCATTGCCCGGTCACGGATGGTCGGGAGAGGAGACCGGAGGTGAGAGGAGGGACGTGTGCCCGTAAATGCTTTGCCTAAACTAAGCATATGCATGACATAGGGGCATGCAAACAAGGCAATGTAAGTGATTTCACGTATAAGGCAAAAGGAGGAGACAAAATCCAAATCACCCATGCATGCACAAAATCCATTGTTAACTTAATTTGAAGGAGATGAGAGGAGACTACGGTTTTCATTGTTCACTCAATAAATTTATGCTAACGGCATGAGTGACACACCCCATCTAAATCACATTTTTACTATTTAAATTATCAATCAAAATCCCTAATTAAATGTTGAAAATTTTAGAGAATTCATAATATCATTATTTTATTTAGTGAAATCTATTCACATCACAAAATTGAAATTTTTGGGGTGTGACACCACGCTTGGCGGGCGGATGCCGACGTGTAGGTCGTCCCCGCTGTCGTCGCCGAGGAACACGATGGAGTCCCCAGCGACGAGCTTCTTTTGCGCTGACGAACGTCCTCCACCCCGTGGTGAGCTGGTGCTGGCGCCACCAGCCCCGGCAGATGTGGCGGAGCGTCCAGGCGGCCCGTGCATGTCCTTGGCAACGACGTTTTGAGCGGGCGGGTCGGCAGCGTAGTCAGGCCGCCGCTGCGGGAAGGTGGTCTCCGTGCAGTACTATGACAAATAATAAATCATAAAAACAACAATGTATTAGTACAAAAGTGTTGCCTGAAATCTTCTTAAATTTCAGCACCGAAACATAGGAAAATGTATATCTATATAATAGCCTATTTTGAAAAAAAAAATGCCTCCAAATCTATAGATAATTAAGGCGTTTCTAATATTAGCCTCCATAAAAGTGGCTTTTAAAGGCAATTTTGTTAAAATGCCTTTAAGTAAAAGGAAATTGAGGCAATTCAATAGAAACGCCTTTACCAAAATGTCTTTGATTAAGCGATGTGCTGTAGTGGTCGCGGGACGAGGCGGATCGTGGCGAAGACCTCGTCAGTGTCTGGGTTAGCCATGTAACGCACTGCGGCGATGCGGCAGGGGACCGCCGGGACAGCGCCGACGGTAGAGAGGTCGGCCACACCGACACCGGCGGCGTGGCCATGTGGGAGTAGTAGACGCTGGCTCCCACGGGCGGAACGGTGCACATGCGCCCCGCGCTGCGCCAGCGTCTACTACTTCGCACAGGGGCCGCGCACGCCAGCCACAGCTGTCGGTCCACGCACCACGGCCGGCTCCGTCAGGTCCATCGTGAAGGGAACGCACCAAGGCGAGGGCTGGTGGAGTGTGAGAGTACATGGGGATACAGAGGCGGAGGGGAGGAGACGAAGACGAGCTGATTCAAGGAAGGATTTAAATCTGTTCGAGCTACGGAGGAGGGTGCCTGTTCCATTGGAACCAGTGGAGTGGGAGTAAACCCAGGAGTCCCGTTGCGACTTACTCCGCGCATGCGCTTGCTATTAACGCGGCACGCCTCACCTTCCTTCCTCGCTCGCTGCATGCAAAAAGCAATTTAAACCTGCTCGTTCGAACGAGTGGAAAAGCAATTTTTCCGGTTGTGATCTGCATGCGGAATCTCTAAACTTGGCTGTGAATCTTGTTAGGTCCAAATGGGTGGAAGGATTTAAACCTGTTGGCAAATGCTAAAATTCTGAAGTTACCATTACGTAAAACAGGATAATCTCTGAATTCAGCAGACACTGCAGACTAAAATCAGCAAACATTAATAAATCTAGGCAACAATTCCAAAGGAAGGTGATGAAGCACTGGGCCGGGGGAGAACGCCGCGCGCTGCGGAAGTGGAACAGTCCTCTCCTTGTCCCTGACCACCATCAGCTGAGCTCCGATTCCTGCCGTTGTTCATGAAATCTGAAGCGAGTACGAGTCGGAGGGCCACAAGTTCGGATGTACAAAAGCAACTGCGTCTGCGCTCGTGTTAACGTTGTCGAGTTCCTGGGTGTTGCAAACCCAACATTTATCTAGTACCTATAGAAATCTGTGTTGTACAAGAATTACGCCACTCCCTAAAAATAGTAAGGGCTGGGGTAGTGTTAGGACTGAATCACACAATTCATTACCAGGCAGGGTGAAGACACTAATAGGGAGCGAAGAGGAAGACAAGTAATAAATTGAAGTATGTAAAGCAAAATTTGCCTCCTATTGGTGTCTTGGAAATGAGTTTAATATTAGACCTCACCTCAGGAGGAAAGAAGAGAAGAGAGACATAGATTGTACTAGCGGTAAAGATGTTCAAATCTTGAGGGTACATGCCGATCATATATATCCAAGGAGGAGAACCTAGTGGCAACAGCTGTGTGGGCGACAACGGTGTGGTTGGTTGAGTTTCGGCTTACTTATAGCATAGGTGGCAGCCAGTGGCGAATCTACATGCACCAGCGGGGCTAACTGACTTTGATAACTCGCAGAGAACAACGCTAAAAATCCTTTTAAATTACTCTTCAAATAGAGAATCAACGCATTTTGACCCCATCACTTAGTTGTTGACTCCAATGAGATAATATCCTATATTCACCTGGTGGCGGCGAAGGTAGAGTAGTTTTGTGGTTTTTGGGGTAGATCCATCTCTATGCAATATGTAGCTTCTTGGAGAGCCCTAGCGGACATTATGGAGAAGATTCACATAAACGCTAGCAAAGGAGAATTTGGTTGAAGAGGATGCTTAGACCAGTTTCGATGGGGTTTCATCATAGTTTTATGTGGGCATTAAATATGTCGATGCGACACCGTATTGATAAAGAGGGTGAGATAATAAAAGTTTTATGGTAGTAGATAAAGTTTCATGGGGATTAAACTCTTCTACACTATTTTTAAATATTAATGTGTTGAAAGCTGGGCCATGAAATCCCCATTGTGGCTGGCTGGCCTTAGCGGCATGCAGGCGCGAGGCCGAGACGTGGCAGTGAGGTCGAGGAATGGAGATACGATGCTGACATGGCAAAGACAAGGATTTACCTATTTTGCATATGTGTAGCCTACGAACCATGGGTTGAGAACGATTTGGAACCGTGGGTTAGAACTTAAAAAACCATCTGAAACTAAGACTAGCTGATCAGAACATAACTTTTGAGTTATATGTTGTTTTGGTTTTTCTAGGAACATAACTTTTTGCTAAGTATCTAAATGTAAATTATGTATTTATATGGGTAATAACATGATCAAGGTTCAAATTGAACAAACAACAATCTCATAGGTGATAAAAAGGAGTCGCTATAACCCATGCGCCTAGGTTTTTGGCTATAACCCAGGCGATGGATCTCCACCATTAGATCTGTATCCAATATAATGCCCACAAGTAACAGTTCACAGATCACAAAATCACAAATCATAAGTGACAAATCATAAATTAGAAGAAACAATTTTTTCTATGAAAGGACAAAAAACAAATTTTAGAGCTATGCATTCATGCATTCATTGGGTTACTAGTGTTTGCACGTGTAGCTAGTTGTTTCATTTATTCGGTTACTAGTTCGCCAAGCGACGTCGTTTGTATTCGCCATACAGTCATTAGTTCAAAACCGCGGTCGCCTGGGCTGCCCAGGCGACTAGGATATAGATATAGGAAAAAAAAAAAAAAAAAAAAAAATCCCCAAGGGAGTTATTACAAAGAGAACAACGATTATATATAGTAGTAAATTTATTTGAATGGGCGGGGTATTATTGAAGATGTTTCCACACATGCATGTTCCTTGCTAAAGTGTGTTGAACATTGAGAGGGAGCGGTGTGTAGAATGAAAGCATATTTGGACAACGCAGATAGTGTGTGTGCTGAGCACATACATGCTGCATGTTCGCAATGCTAGAGGTCACTAATAAGTTCGGCCTGAATGCCTGGTGGATCTCAAGATGTGTCGGCGACGAAGTCCCGGACGATGGTCCGAACGGCGACGGGGATCCTCACCGAGTGCTTCTTGCCCTCATCCAACCACGTCAGGCTCCCGAACGTGTAGCCACCCTGCACTCTCTGCTTGGCCACGAACGTCACCTTAAACGTGGCGTTCCTAGCGCCACCTTTCTTGAAGGCGATCACCGGAGGCTCCACGCTCATCCTCACGCCCGCCGGCGCCTCCACCACGGCCCGGTACGTCGCCGCCACCTCCGTCGGCCCGACGTTGGTGACCGTGCGCCGGACCGTGACGGACTCCTTGAGGTCGGGCAGGGCGATGGAGGGAGGTTGAGCTTTTGAAGGTCATCTTCGCTGTCGTGGTAGTCCTCCGGTGTGATGTCGTATACCATGCCGGGGTCCATGGCCTTGTCCGGCTGTATGTGGCCGCCGCCGAAGTCGAAGGGGTCGGCTGGTTTCCTTTGCACTGAGTTGGCTTGGATTGGCAGGCCGAATCGATCGGTCACCGATGCTGAAGCAGACGTACAATACAGTAGTTTGTTATATTAGCGTTGTTAGGCTGGCAGTAGAGATCATTGTCAATGCCCCGTGCAAGCCCTACCCTACCTGTGGTAACAATGGCGGATTTGATCATGGCCGGCGACCAGTCCGGGTGAACCAACTTGAGCAAGGCGACGACTGCGGAGACATGAGGGCACGCCATGGATGTCCCGGACAAGAGCTCGTACGAGTCAAACTTGGCTGCCAAAATGCTCACTCCAGGAGCAGCTATGTCCGGCTGTCGATCGTCCAAACACAAAACCAAATGCAGTGTTATGTTTACCACATGCATTATTACGGCCCGAGATCAAGATCACAATCACATCACCTTGAGTATACCGGGGAACTGTGCACTGGGGCCCCTCGACGAGAAGGTGGCGACTCTCGGTGAGGCAACCTGGGCTCCGAACACGGTCGCTGCCGGAGATATCTTGGCCACCGGGCTGGCAAAAGTTCAGGAATGAACACGGCAGGGTATTGATCCCGAGAAGAACAGGAGAGACCATCATAACTGAAAAGTCAATACGACATACCTGTCGTCACCTAGCTGCTGGATGATCCTGAATATGGTTTCCCTGTCCACGACGACGCAGGGCATGTGGCCTTGGCATTCCACCTGGTTGTCGAGGGCGTCGGTGCTGTATTGCTCGAAGATGAGGCCCTTGGCCCCGCCGGCGATGGCAGCTTGTGTGGCCAAGTAAAACTCTGAATTGGGAGGATAGATGGACTGCGGGAACGGCGGTGCCAAGCAGACGATGATTTTCCCGGCGATGTCTGCGGGCCGCAGGTTACTCTGGTCACAGCTGCAGGAGTACGTTGTTGGGTTAATTAATTAAATAATATAATCATCAATAACTTCATTTTCATTACAAAAAAATCTAGTACAGTTTGTCTAAGAATTCAATCCATCTACTCCCTCCGTTTCAAATTGTAGTTTACTTTGGCGAAGGGATGGCAAAAGCCTCCATAAGGAATGCTCTCATGTGATGTGGGATGTGGAAGTAGAGTTGTAATTCGAGATCACACAGGAGGAGTGATTGCAGCAACACATACACTACAGCATCCTTATGTGAATGATGCACCTATAGCTGAACCATATGCACTGAAGGAAGGTCTTGCCTTGGCACAATATATTGGAGGTAATAAATTACTTGTCCTTCAGGCAGATTGAATGGAAGTGGTAGAAACTACGAGGGAAAGAGGATTCTGGGCAAACTCGGCAGCTGCAATTTATGGTGAATGCAGTACTATGTGGAGTGGATTCCAGGAAATTCATATTGAGCATCGTAGTAGAGATGCTAACAGTAGCGCATGAAATGGCAAAAGCGAGCTATGCAAGTTAAGACAGATTGTATTTGGGTCGATGAACCCCTAGTTTTATTCTTCAACTTGTATTAAGCGATGTAACTATCTTTAATCAATAAAGCAAATGCGTGCTTTGTGAAAGAAAAAAGAGCATCTCCAAGAGTCTTTCTAAAAGTCACTCTTTTAAATTACCATTTGGATAGCTATATGCATAAAAATCATTTTTTATGTCTTTTCACTTTTCAATATATCTTGTGCACAATCTAGAGAGTCGTTTTCGCTATCTATATTTGGCTAGTGCAAAATCAAGGATGGCTATAACTAGATAAACAATTAAAGAATCTGTTAGAGGTATTTTTCATCAAAATTTCGATTTCTAACAATTAAAAAAAAAATATAGAAAGCCTCATAGAGTTCCTCTACGGAAGTATATGTAGGAAAGCAAAAGTGGTCTTACCCATTCAATGTCAGATATAGCGACCTAAAGGCATCGTTGTTGTTGGATGGTGTGGAGCGGTTGTGGTAGAAAAGTGATTGACCCTGCAATAAGCACTAGAATTTCAACTTAACATAACACACATGTAACAACACTGCAACAGCTAATGATTCCAAAAGTTGATAGCTAAGGTATAGATTAATCATGTCACATAGAAGTATGCAACAATATAACTCTAGGATTTACATCTTTGACATCAGATTACCACTGCCTAAAAAGGGATCAGATCAGATGAGATCAAAATAAATCCATGGGCCACCAACCCGCTGCAGCAAGGAAGAAAATCAAGGCTAGAAACTGCTAATTAGTGACAAGATCAATTAAATCAGGTTTCAGGAGATTCAAGCTGAAGCCATCGGTACAAATCTAGAGGTGCTTTGTCGCCATTTGGAGGTCGCCATTGGGGGGAGTTAGGGTCCGACCACCGAGAATGTCGCATCCCACCGACCACCTCTCACGTGGGCCTCGACTTGACCTACTGAACCTACATGTTCTTCCTCGCTCCTCCTCCGCGACCCCGGCACCCCCCCCCGCCGCGGTAGTGGCGGCCCCCTTCTTCCCCTCCCCCACTCTTCTCCCCCGCCACCGCCATGGCCGATATCACCGCCGAGAACACGCCATGGCCAACCTCACCATCGAGAACGACACCCGTGCCTCGACCGCCCATCTGCCCCGACACCGCCAACCCTAAGGCTGCCCGATGACCATTCCCACCGGCGGGCCTGCCTACTTCTCCCCGGGTCGGCCGGACAAATGTGTAGCCGAGAGAGGCGGGGTGGCGTGAGGGGAGATGCCAACGAGCCCGACACAGTGTGGGGGCGGGGTTAGGGTTTCGGCGACGGGCGCCACCACCTCGTCTGCGTTGGGCCAGGCTAGGCCGCGAGAGGAAGATGGAGGGGCGGTCATTCGATCGTCGGGTCCGACTTGTCGACCACAGATTTCCGTGCCACTTGCCATACACGTGCCACCACACGTGGGAGGGCACGAAGGTGGCTAGCCACTATTGTCGTGGCATTTAGATCCAATTAAGTAGATCATGGATTTGTGATTCTTCAATAAATATTTTATTTCTTTAAACATTTTAATCATTCTTTAAACGGTTTTAGATGGGTTAGACCTGTTACCTCTTTTTCAAGTGAGACTCAACATGGTTTATAGTTGGAGTAGCTAAAATCAGGAGTAGAAAGCCCCGATTAATTCTAATAAACATCTAGCCAATAAATCATCTAAGAAAATAATAAGAGTAACTATTGGATCGACTACACTACGTAAAAAGGATTTGTGGCAAAGCCTTTATTTATTTGTAGGGGTGGCTTTATCACCAAGAGCCCCAACACTGGCCGTATTGGGACTCACCGCAACAACCTCCCCTACAAATCCAATTGTAGGGGCGGTTTTTGTTACGAGCCGCCTCTACAAATGGCGTCTATTTGTAGGGGTGGCTCAATTAAGAAATCTGAAAAATCAGTCGCCCCTACAAATCGACTTGTAAGGGCGGCTGAAGAGCCACCCCTACAAATCTCTCATTTTAAGAACGCTTGCTTAGGGGCAGCTACCAAAATCATTCTTAGAAATGGTCCGAGCCGCCCCTACAAATCTTTATTGTAGTAGTGCTATACTCTAAAACAATTAGGAATTTCAATCATTACGAGAAACTATAAATGATCTTATAAATCAACTTCTAAATTTTATTATGAAAGATAATATAGGGTAACTCAATAATGTGCATTTATATTATTAACATTTGCCATAATGAAAGATAATATAAAGTGACACATTTTTTTTGCATCTAAGTTATCCACTTATGTCCTTATAAACAGAAACTAAAATATCCCTTTAAAATAAGTCTAACTTACCAATACAAGTTATAATGAAAAATTCAATAACCACAAAGTACACTGTATATCTTCCTAAATTCCCCAATTTTACCACTACTCAATTCAACGCACACATAAATATTATGTGCCGCCATGTGTAAAACATATTTTATATCGCTCATAATGAAAAGTTCCGCTTTTAACAAACCACACACAAGGACAATAAGAATTTCATTTCAATTATATTAAGGCTTCAAGACAGAAATTTTGCAATTTATTAGTTTATGTAAGTTCATACAT
Source organism: Hyparrhenia diplandra (assembly GCA_015847255.1). NCBI lineage: Eukaryota > Viridiplantae > Streptophyta > Magnoliopsida > Poales > Poaceae > Hyparrhenia > Hyparrhenia diplandra. The sequence continues at coordinate 297,345 of JADLZK010009400.1, forward strand.
TTGATTCAAATATTATGACCCACTAATACTGGAAGTTTAATTCAAGTACTCTATTTTTTATAAAACAATATTACTACAACTTTAATTCTTAAGAATAGAAAATTTATCCTCATGAATTTTGTGATGCAAGTTGAATAATTGTTTATAATACTATGGTGGGAGTCTAGAACCTAGAATCTAGTTATTTAAGGTTGATGTACTGTTAATTTAAGTTAAGGGAGGATCATCTAGATTCATACTTAGGACACATGCATGAAGTGCCATGAATATGGAACAAATGTGTACACCGATAAAACTATGTATAGAGAGTAATATGATATGCTCATCACAATCAAATTTAGATTATAGAAAAATCGCAGTCATATAGAATTTATAGGAATATGTATGGTATCACTTTAGAAAATAAATATCGACCGAAAAAAAAAAAAACTATGCAAATAACAAAAGAAAACTAACTTGTTATAAGTGGTAGATTTTCACTAGTCCATAAACCCATGCTTTCCAACGGGTCACATAATCTTTGTAAACAAAAGCATTCATTTATACCCATGACTGATTAAAATTACTAACATTAATGGTATTTTTCTCTTCGTTCATTTTGTAACACAATATGAATAATATATATATTATGTGGTATTATCCATACCGTAGTAATCTGCATATTATGTCATCCATACCATAGTTTTCACATTTATATGACACCTCTATGCATCTTCAATACATTAAACTATGGTAGCTCTTGTTGTGGGTCACATCTCCATCAGTCAGAATGGCATGAGCTCGGGTTGTTGATCCAAACTATGGTAGCCTCCAATTAGTAATAGTAAGATATAATATACGGATACCTCACACCCATAAGAATGGCATGAGCTCGGGTTGTTGATCCAAATTCCAACGAATGACTAGGATCGAGTCCCACAACTTTTATTTTTGGCAAAAAAAAAGAATATTTTCACAACTTTTACAATATAAACATTTTGTTGTGCAAAACTGTCATGTGCCGGAATTGGGCCAGCCCCGGATGCGCTAGGAGGGCCCAAAGTGACCACGGCCGCCCACGAGGGGGCAAGCGCGGCGTGCACGCGGGCAGGCCGCTGCCGCCTCCGCCTTCTCCGCCTCCAACTCTGCTTCGTCATCAAGTTAGGATTATCTTAGGCTTTTTTGGTGTGTAAAAGGGAATATTCCAATCATATAAGGAAGACCCTTATTAGGAAATAAATAAATATTCCTTTTAAAAGGTATTCTAATCATATAAGGAAACCTTATAGGAGATTGCTTAGATTAAAAGTCCTACTAGCCGGGCTATATAAACAAGGGTATGTAATCTCTTGGGGATAAACAAGCAATAAAAATATAGTTCGTGTCTCTCTCCTGCCCCACCGCCCGCCACCACCGCCCGCCGCCGCCGCCGCCTTCGCCGCCGTGCCGCCCCCACCGCCGCAGCGCGCCGCCACCGCCACCCCCCACGCCACCATCCTCGCCCGGCTCGTAGGTGACGTGTCAAAACCGGCCCAATCAAACCGGTTTGTGACAAAAACTTATTATTAGCAAGCCGAACTTGTTGGGCACGTTGGCAAGTTGTATAGAATAACTTACATACGTAAATTGAAGGATACGTACGTTAAACATAAGTTGTGTTCAATAACTCATGGACATAATATCGAAATACACATAAAGTTGTTGATAGATGATAATTTGTTTCTTCTTCTGAAAAAAGAGAAACTTTTTGACGTGTCGTAATATCGTTCACAGTTTTTGAGCAGAGTGAGCGTTTGACAACTAGTGCGGTTGGATGTTGATAGGCCACTGATAGCTAGTCACGGCTAGAGGTCGGTCGTTAAGATAGAATAATGCTCACTAAAAGCGTTACTCAGCGCCACTCTCGGTACAAATCGCTCGGTAAATATCTTGCCGGGAACGGGTTTTTTTGGACAAGCGGGAACGGGCATTTACCGAGAGCTCCTCCAGGTGCGCTCGGTAACGCCTACCGAGGGGCCCTCGTCCCTCAAAAAAAAAGTAACATCGACGGCGTTTGCCTCCATCGACGAATTTGCCGAGAGTCGCAATACACTCTCGGTGAAGTTGTAGTTTACCGAGTGTCTTCTCCGACACGTTTTTTGGCAAAATTTGTTTTTAGAAAAACCTATAAACAACTTTGTTGAGCGTAGGGCTCGGTAAAGTTATGGCCAATTTACCAAGCTCCCCTTTGGGTCTCGCAAACTGACCATAATTTGGCCGAGTGTTACCGAGCGCCTCTTTGGCTCTCGGCAAACTAACCATAAGTTGCCGAGTGTTACCGAGCGCTGCACCTAACAAGACGGTAGTGGGGTGAATCATGAATGACAGCAGTTCATGGTAGGAGTACATACCACCATTTTTTCTCCGCTGCCGAATGTTATGACGGTCGGGAAGTAGCGATCCACGGTGGTGGCCGCCACTGTGATTCCCCACGGCTGGGCGTTGCTGACAGACTGCTGCACGGGGCCATCGTTTCCTCCGGCGAGCACCACTGTGATCCCGGCCGAGACGGCGTCCAGCGTCTCCCTGGTCTCAACCAAACCTCCTATCGACATGGACAGGACGTCCACGCCGTCTCCGATGGCGGCGTCTATGGCCGCGATTATCGACGCGTCGCCGCAGGGGCCGAAGCACGCCTTGTAGATCGCCAGCGGGCACGCGGCGCCGCCGCGTGCTAGGCCGGCGGCCAGGCCACCACCATAGCTCGCGCCCCGCACGGGCGAGCCGGCGATCGTGGAGGCGGTATGCGTGCCGTGGCCGCCGGCGTCCCTCGCCGACATGTACTCGCCCTTGAGGTCCTTCTCGCTGGCGTCCTCGGCGAACCACCTCACGCCAATGATCTTCCGGTTGCAGTTGCTCGCGTTGAACGCCTGGCCGGTCTGGCACACACCTTTCCACCGTTTCGGCACGGGGCCGTACCCGGTGTCGTCGAAGCTCCGTGATTCCGGCCAGATGCCTGGGTCGAAGAACAGTATATATATTTTACCAAATTGGATTAACTATTGATTGATGAAGCAGCTGAATGAGTAAATATATATATCACAATCAAAACCTGAGTCTATGACGCCGACGATGGCGTCTTCGCCGTACTTGGCCTTCCTAAGGAGTCGTGACGATGACGCCGACGATGGCTGTTGGCCGTAGCCCATGCCAAGAAAATCCCAGCTCCGAGTCGTATGCAGTTTGTGATAAGTGTTTGGCTTCACACTCACAACACCAGGGTATTCTACAACATCATCATTATATAGCAAATATATTCGTTATTATCAGTTCATACTGCTAACATGACTTCAGTTTTGTTCAGGCTTTTAATTTGTTGGCTCGATCATATCGGCGGTGACTACGCACTTCGAAGCTTCTCTGCCTGCGCGTCGGTGAGCTTCGCCGCGAAACCGGAGAATCCATGCTTGTAGCTATAGACTATGGAGTTGAGAGCTGCATCCTTGCTGCTCCATGGATGATACAAATTATGAACGGCAAAATTAAGGTGAACAGAAATCCAGCTTATTAATTTTTTTTTAAAAAAAAGAAATCCAGCTAATTACAAAATATATAAATGTGTGTGCAGCGCCATTACCTCCCAAGAATGGAGGTCAGCGCGGCGTGGTGAGATGACATGACCACGGATGGGTCATGATGCATCTTCCTACCCATGTACACAACGTAGATCGTCGTCGTCTGAATTTTTCAGGAAACAGCAGCATCAGAGACATGCACCAAAGCTTCAGGGAAAGAGGTAACGGCTTACTTCGCCAGATGATGCATCACTGTACTGCAAGGGCAGCAGTAGCACGAGGAACCCAAGCAGTACTAGTGCAGATGATGAGATATCTTGTGACCATCTCGAGGCCATCTTTGGATTATTCTGATGATGAGTGCACATCTTCATATGTTCCTGTGTATGATGCTTGCATGTGTGTATATATAGCTGTTTTGGACCAGTGGTACGCCAGTTGTGTCTTATGCAGCATAATGTTTTTTTGATAGAGTCTTACGCAGCATAATTGCCTAGCTTATAGCTGTTTTAATTTGGACTAACTAATGATATGCTAGTTATGTGAAGGACACAAAACAAAAAAAGGAGACACAGAGGACATTGTTCCTCAAAGAATTTTGGACCACGAAACTATTCTGCATGAACTCACAAAATTCATTTTGCTCCAGGAAAAGTAATTGTGGGATTACAATTGTTTAATTGTCTCAAGATTTTGCATCACTGCATAGAGCAGCCTATTTTGCAAAATAGATGTGAATCGAAAAAGCATACAAATGGTTCTTTTAAAAACTTATTTCAAATGCGAAGACAATGATTACCTATTCTTTTCTTATGAAACACCACTACCGGATTTCATCGCTATCCCGTGTGTAAAACTTTTCCCGTGAGCTAAGAGAAAAAAAAAACGGAAATCGGAAATCAGTACCTATCCCGTGAGCCAAAACGAAACCATCACGGGAAAGAAAAAAGTTCACGGGAAAACGTATTTCCGTGGGGCATAGCTCACGGGGAAAGAATCAGTTCACGGAAAACGTATTTCCCGTGAGGCATAGCTCACGGAAATTCGCATCCATTTTCCCCGTGAGAAAGGGGCTCACGGGAAAGCTAACGACCGTGAGCCCCGCCCCTCCGTCACCTACGTGAAATATCCCGTGAGAGCACCCGTCAAGCTCACGGGATATCCCTTTCCCGTGAGCAGGATTTCCGTGGGCCAAATAGTAGGCCTACGGAAAAATATCCCCATTTCCCGTGAGCACCGTCAAGCTCACGGGATATTTTTTTTTTTTTTTTTGGAATTTCATCTCCAAACTTTTTGTACACTTCTTCCATACCATATGGCACTCAATATTAAAGTTTGGTTAATTATTGACTTTATTTGATATATTTACTTAATTATTCTCTTTTATGGGAATTTATGAAATGATGCCAAATTTGAACTACAAGTGCTTGAAATTTTTGAAACAAATTAGTAGAAAATTTATATTCCTCATACTCAACACAATGTAAGGCCTTGCATTTTAAAAAATAATGAAATCTGAAACATCTTAGTACGAAATCATCAACTCTAATCCCCGCTCGAAAGTGGTCTAAAAATTGTACAAAATAAACCGATATGCAAAAAATCATGAAATTTGATAATCTGTCATGATATCTTATGCCGAGGCTATGATAAAAAATTTGGAACGTTTCGCACAAGTTGGCACGCGTCACGATGTTCATGGGCTCCAACATCTACGTAGAAGGTTCATGTTTGTTGAGAATGATCTCGTATCATTTCATGTCGATGTGGCGGTCAAGTTGTGGTTTGGCTACGAAACTTTTTCTACATGCAACAGACCTCGGATATCATGTCATCTCTACTTTCGAGAATTTTTTGGATTAAATTGGTAATTATTATAATTTTTTGTTGTAGTGAAGTAAATACAATTTTGAAAAAAAGAGATTTAAACACATAAAATAATGGCATTTTTTTCGCGAAAAGGATCAATTATGTATGTGTGAGTGTATGTGATAAGGTATTTTTGAAGTAATCTTGATCAAAGTTTGAAAACATATATATGTTAAAAAGTTTAAGGGGAAAAATAATTTTAAAAACGTATTTCCCGTGGAGGTGACGGGAAAGGCTGAAGATTTCCGTGGGCCAAATAGTAGGCGCACGGGAAACCGGTGGGTGGGACCCTCTTTACAGGCCGCTATTTGGATATTTAAAAAAATCCCATATTTCCGTGAGCGGCCGACGGAAAAGGGTGAAGATTTCCGTGTTCCAAGTAGTAGGCGCACGGAAACCGTGGGTGGGACCCTCTTTACCCAGCCTGTTGGATATCTCTCGTTTTTTTTTTTGTTTTACGGGGCCGCTGGATATTTAAAAAAAAAGCAATTTCCGTGATGGATGCGGGGCTCACGGAAATATGAGATATCCCGTGAGCCCCCGGATCCATCACGGGATATCTCTTTTTTTTTTTGTTTTATCAAGTCAACCCACCAGCTCACCCACTCCACTCGTACACACACACACACACACCGGCTCCATCGCCGCCCACCGCCCGCCCCGACGCCGGCGGCCCGCTCCACCGCCGCCGCCCGACGCCGGGCGAGCCCGGCCGCCCGCCGCGCCGCCGCCGTCGCCGCCGCCCGCCCGGCCGCCCCGCCGCCCGCCCGCTGGCGAGCCCGGTAGCGCCCGGGCTGAGCGAGCGACGCCGGCGAGCCCGGCGCTCCCGGCGCCGCCCCCGCCCGCCCGCCGTCCGACGCCCGGCGAGGGCCGCCCCCTCCGCCCGCCCGCCCGCCAGCACGCGGCCCCGCCGCCCCCCGCCTCTCCCTCCCCGCCGTCCCGCCCGGGCCGGTTCGGCCCGCTGCCCGCCGCCCCACCGGCGGGGCGCTGAACCCCGGCCGCGGCAAGACCGGCCCCGCCCGCCCCGGCCCGTGGAGAAGGAGGGAGGGGAGAAGGCCCGGGCGGTGGTGTAGGAGGGAGGAGGAGAAGGGAGGAAGAAGAAAAGGAGGAGGGGGAAGGAAGAAGAAGGGAGGAGGGGAAGGAGAAGGGAGGGAGGGGGAAGGAAGAAGGAGGAGGAAGGGGAGGAAAGGTCCCGGCGCCATCGCCCTCGACGTGCCTCGACGCCACTACGCCCGGCGTACCTCGCGACCGCCGGCGTTTGCCGCCGGTGGCGCGGAGGTGAGGTCGCCCGTCCGTCCGGCCCCGTAGTCGTTTTTTTACTTTTCACGGGTTGTCGGCCATCGTGCCCTGAATTTTTATTGTCGGCCATCGTGTCGCGGAATGTTATTGTCGGCCATCGTGCCCCGGATGTGATTGTCGGTCATCGTGTCGCGTGTGCTTCGCTTTGCGGGTTTTGGAAACCTCCCGCATGGGGAGGTTCTCGTCGAAATTTTCAACCCGATCCCGTGTGTTTGTTTTTATGCAGAGAGGAGCCCTCCGGAGCGGAGTTGAGTGCCTTGCCGAGCCGGCCGAGTCCCTTGGCGGCCCCGATCTTCTTCCTCGCCCGGGTAGCCCGACTCCACCGCGACCCTAGGTATATCCCTTCCTTCCGTGCCATGGTCATAGCTAGATTGCGCGGCTTCGGTTAGGCGTCTCCGTTCGAAAGAGATACGGTTGAAAGTATGCGCATCCCCGCATACCTATAACCATATCTCGTTTCGAATTGTCCACGTTTTTGGACAGCCGGGATGCGTAGATGAGGTCCGTTCCATGCTCCACTCTGTCGATTGAGAGTTGGCGAAGCATCTCCCCGTTGTTCTTCGAATACACAACTCCCCCTCTCGGGGGACGTGTATTCGGAGAACGGGGAGGTGCCGCCGAAATTCTTGTCTCGGATAGGAGTGGAGCATGGAACTGACCTCATCTACGCATCCTCCTGGTGATTAGGACCTATCTTCACCTACTAGATGGTAGGATCGTTGTGTAGATGCACTTTGCATTCTTATATTCTCATTTGAAATGATAGAGAATGGATGACCGCGGCGTGGATATACGACGGCTGGAGGAGTTTTGGAGATTATGACCCCGAATGGGTTAGGAAGAGCGGTGCTTTCATTGAGAAGGCATTTTGAATGCTCGAGGTGCGAGTAAGGTTTGGTGTCCATGCAAGAATTGTGACAATAAAAAAAGGCAAAGTAAGGAGGACATGTCTAAACATCTTCCCAAGTTTGGATGGACGGATGGCTATAAGCGGTGGGTCTTCCATGGTGAAACCGGCGTATGAGAGACGAGGTCGTGAGGCAACGCATCGACGATCTTGCTTCGATGCCGGGATAGGAGACATGGTAGATGACTTTCATGCCGGAAACTTTGAGCAAGGACTTGGGGATGAGGGGGGAGGAGGAGCCGTAAGAAACCGCAAAGGCCTATTATAACATGTTGGAGGCGGCACAAAAACCCCTTCATGACTATTGTGAGGTCTCCAAACTAGATGCCATTTCACGCCTTATGGACTTGAAGGCCCGATGCAATATTAGTCGAGACGGCTTCACCGACATGTTGACGGTCTTTGGGGGTTTGCTTCCGCAAGGTCTTTGCTGCCAAAGAACATGTACGAGTCGAGGAAAAAAGTCCTCAAGGTACTCAAGTTGCCTTACGAGCGGATACATGCTTGTGAGAACGGGTGCGTCTTATTTAGGAAAGACTACAAAGATGATACACTTTGTCCAAAGTGTAAATCCTCCGTGTACATAGAGGTAGACCACGGTGAAGACGGTGAGAAGAGGCGGCTTAAGATCCCCGTCAAAATCCTACGGTACCTTCCCTTTGCACCTAGGTTACAACGGATGTACATGACCGAGGAGTCTCGCGAAAGCAGATGACATGGCACAAAGATGGGCGTCGCTACAATCCAGATAAGATGGTACACCCATCCGATGCCGAAGCATGGACCCATTTCAACAATATTCATCCTGACAAAGCTATGGATGCTCGTAATGTGCGTGTTCTTGGGCAAGCAGAATGGGTTCAATCCTTATGGAATGATGGCTGCCCCATACACTTGTTGGCTTTGTATTCGTTATCCTTTGAATCTCCCTCGGGCGTCGCTTTCCAACGAGAAGAACATTCTTTTGTCTTTGATAATTCACGGCCACCCGGGAAATAAAATGGGTGTGTTCTTAGAGCCTTTGTGATTGATGAATTGATCAAAGGTTGGAATGAAGGGTTTTGGACGCACGACCGAGCTTTGAAGAGAAATTTCGGGATGTACGTGTGGTACCCACTACCCTCGCATGATTTCTTGGCGTATGGGATATTACGGGTCGGGTGTGTGCACGCAAGTTCCCTTGCCCAAGTATGCAAGGCGGCCGTAAGGTTCACTGGTTGAAGAAGGGTGGCAAGTATTCTCGCGTTCGACAAGCATCGACAGTTCCTCCCCCCTCGACCATGCATTCGGGCTAGACAAGAAGAACTTTTACGAAAGGTCTCCAAGTTACGGACCCAAAACCGGAGATGATGACATCTGGCCGAGGTACGTGCTCAAGTGGAGACTCTTGTGGTCGATGAAAATGGTGTCTTTGTGGGTTATGGCGAGGATCATGCATGGACTCACAAGTCGAGGATTAGAGAGGCTCCCCTATTATGATGACATTCTTCTTCCACATAACCTTGATTTAATGCATCTTGAAAAGAACATCGCCGAGTATTTTCTTGGAACATTCATGGAAACGGCCAAGTCAAAGGACAACGTTAAGGCTAGAATTGATCCGCAGAGTTTGTGTGACGTAATCGAAGCAAGAAATGAAGCCTCCTAGCAATGGCAAGAGATGGAAAAAAACCTAAGGCCGATTACGTGTTGAGCAGGCCCCAAAGAAGGGAAGTACTTGCAATGGTTTCAGAAATTAATGTTTCTCGATGGGTATGCAAAGAAATCGAGGAGGGAGTGAACTTATCTACTATGCGAATCAATGGGCTCAAGAGTCATGACTACCACATATGGATGGAGCGGCTTCTTCGGTGATGCTTCGAGGCTATGTCCCCGATCATGTCCGGCATGTGATGGCAGAGTTGAGCAATTTCTTTTCGGCAGCTTTGTGCTAAAGAGGTATCTCGGACCACACTAGAAGAAATGGAAACATTGGCACTGTGTGTTGGTCCGTAAGTTGGAGAAGATATTTCCTCCGGGCTTCTTCGTTCGATGGTGCATTTGATTTTGCACCTTCCATATGAGGCTAGGGTTGGTGGCCCCGCACGGTTTCGTTGGTGCTATGCTATTGAGAGAGTTCTCGAAGCATGTTCGGGCCGATTGTAAAAAATAAGTGTAAGATTGAGGGTTCCATCGCAGAAGCAAAGGTTCGGCGGGAGGTGTCGACTTCACATCAAAATACTATGATGATAACCTTCCTAGCTCGCATTATCCACCCCCTCGTTACAATCCGATGAAAATGAATCAACCCTCGGCCTTTTCCAAGGAGAATTAGGGCGTGCAAGTGGTTCAAAAATAAAGATGTTGACAAATTCAGAGTGGATCAAGTATAATGAATTATATACTTTTCAACCTGGACGAAGTGCTTCCTTACATACAGTAAGTCACAACTCTAAGCATAGAAACTACTTGTCTTCTAGTACTTAATATCCCGCATCCAACCCTTTTGTCTCTCGTTTGTATAGGAAATTTAAAGGCAATTCAAGCGCCAACGAGCGTCGCTGAAGCACATGAATTGACGCCTCGCTTAGGACAGGGTGTGGCAATGGAAAACCCGAGTTCATTAGTTGGTTCAAACGCCGTGTTTGTCCAATTCGTGTTAAATAACGTCTCGTTTGATATGCTAACGAAGTGTCTCATTTCATTTATCCTGCTTGAGCTTGCAGGCACAGACCGATCCGGGTATGCACCCCGAGCTCATACAGGTTGCCAATGGCTTTGAGACAAGGGTTAGGTCATTTACGGTTATGGCGTGAATGGATATCGGTACCACACAACTAGCTATGAGCGAGAATCGAACAAACCGAAAAACCACAAATACCGGAGTTTTCACTAAAGGTGATGATGGAACTAGCACTAAAGGTTATTATGGAAGAATTGAAGAAATATACGAGCTCCATTTCCCCGCTCTAAACGGCTTGCTCTGTCGTGTTTAAGTGCCATTGGTTCGATCCCGAAATAACAAATTCGGACCTCGAACAACTTGGGATTGTTCGGATTCGACAAGATTCACAGATGGCCGGAGGCGATGTCTACATTGTGGCTCAACATGCCACACAAGTTTATTATCTCCCATGGTGTTGCCGGGACGGACGAGCGGCTTAAGGGTTGGGATGTTGTGCGAGAAGGTATTGCCACACGGTAGACTACACGTGCCAAGCAGGGGACGATTACCATTTTAATGCAAACACATATGAGGGAGAGTTCTTCCAAGAAGATGGGCTACAAGGTAAATTTGTGATAGAAATAACCGGGCCCAACGAAATGGAAGTAGACAATGAAAGTGTTGTTGATGATGATGATGAGGGGAGGAGGTTCGAGATGCGAAGGACTTACGATTACTTGAAAAATTACTTAAGGACAAATGCGGTGTTGAGGTCGTTCCTCCTCCCATGGATCCCGCCAATCTTCATATGTTGGAAGGCGTAGACATGGATGATAGTGATCATGAGGATTATGATCCGACAAAGGCGGTCGAAATCGTGATTGGAGGGGATGAAGATTATTTCTAATACATGTAATACTATGCATCTCTTCATAATTATGTTCGATTATTGATTATTCATCTCTTTATAACTATGTTACGATTATTGATTATTCATCTCTTTATAACTATGTTTTATTTAATTTTGCATTTTTACTAATTATGTACATCTAATTACAGGTCATTAAAAAGATGCCTCGAACGAATGTCCTCAAGAAAATAACCAGGTTGGGCGGGGGAAATTCAAAAGTGTATCCGAGCTAGGGCAAGGGCAAGACAAGCGAAGCGTCGAGCCACCACCACGGCCACGGGGTAGGGCGGGGGCAAAGGCGTCGTGCACCCCGACCACCGTCGCCACCACCGGTGGTGCACGAGGAGGAGGAGGAGGAGGCGGAGGGACGAGGACCTCTCGGCGTCAAAGACGCGACCCCTCGGCGTCGCACCACGCCGACCACTCGGCGTCGCACCACGAGGAGGGGACTAGCGGGGGGTGCGGGAGGGGGTTCCTCGGGGAGGGGGTTCCTCTTCCTCCGCTCGAGGCGTGTCTACTTGCGAGGCCCCTCCGGACTCCGGATCGTCGGCCGTGAGGAGCGTAAACCGACCATAAGACCATCACAACCAAGGTAATTTACTTTACACTTTAGCACTACTTTCTTATTTTTCGGGTTTCACAATCGTAATAGGAACTAATAGTTATTCTTGATCATTTGGGGGGGGGGTTTTGTTGTCACCGCGAACTCGGTTGAAGGGACGCCTTCCCTCCAAAGCATTCTTGGTGTTACGGTGAGGAAGCACTACCCCGGCCTTGTTAAAATCGACGGAGAAGAGTATCCTGTCACGTCGTTCCACCAGTACGCGGACTTTCTGGACAACTATGATGAGGATGGCATGAAATATGCTAACAAGGCCATTCGTGTGGTCAAAGAGTTTTGGGTAAGTTTATGTCGCCTTTGCACAAATACATCGCTCCAAATTCTAATGTTAGAAATAATGACTTATTACATTGCTTCTATGTGCAGAAATACTTCAAGTGCGAGGAGGGATACGAGGCTGAGGCGGAGGAAGTGGCTCTAAACGCCTGTTTCAAGCATGTGGCAGACATGTGGTACGAGGCACGTGGCAATGCCGTCAGGGCGTGGTACGCGCTAAAGGAGAACAGAAGGCTCCAAAAGCATGAATGGAAAACGCTGAATCTGACCAAAGAACAATACATGGAGGTAAATTATATTGAATGCTCATACTAAGTTTAATTATGCTTATTGTGATTTTTATAATCTGTGTTATACTTGGTATCCTGTAGGTCATTCCGGGGTGGTGCTTGAACCATAGGCGTTGCTGGGAGCTTCAGGTGGACAAGTGGGTCGATACAGACTATGAGGAGACCCACAACCAGTAACGGAGCGGCGTGCCATGATGCCGGTGTACCACACCATCAAGGCAACCTTAATCTCGCGACCTACCAAGTTAGATATGTAAGTGTTATCCAATTCTTATTTTTCGATGTGCAACTCAATACTTTCTTACCATTGTAGCTACTTTTCTTCTTCTCACACGGGGAGCAGGAACATGGTACGTAAATCAGCTCGCTCGAGGCCTTTGCTAACTCCCCACACGGCGGTACAAAGATCCCGCGGTCGTCTTCAACCCCGAGGCTGGCCCGAAGCCTACACCAACCCGACCGCCTACGACAAGATCGCGAGGTACACCGAAGTCGCGAGGGAGGTGTATGGAGAAAGCTTCGATCCCCCGCGGCCACGACATTGAGGGGGACATCGCCATGATCGCGGAGGAGGCAAGAAGCACGGGCGGTACTACATAGGTGATAGCGTTATCAACCCGCACAACACAAAGAGGCTATCGAGCTCCGATCACGCTCGGGAGGCCCGGTGATACGCGGCGGCCAACCACTTACTGGGCTACGATCTCCGGACTTGAGGTTTATATATTTTTATTTAAGGTTCATTTATCGTTGAATACTATTTCTCCGTGTTCTAACTTTGTGTTGAAATAGGCCCAGATAGAGGAAGAGAGGAAGCGACGGGAGGAGGCTGAGGAGAGGGAGCGGGCAAGGGCTCTCGCGGAGCAAGAGAGGGCTCGAGCGGAGCAAGAGAGGGCGGAGCAGCACCGGAAAGAGCATGGAAGCTCTCCTAGCGTACCTCCCGGCGTGTTGGTGGCCAGGTTGGTGTGCGGCCGCCACCGGAGATCGCCTTCCCGCCACCGCCCGTCTTCGTCCCACCGCCCGTCTACGGTCAGCCGTCGATCTTCCCTCCACCGCATGGAGCCTCTCCTGTGAGTTTGTCTCCCGTAACTCGAAATATGCATATATGAATGTGAATGGATATGATCCGAGTTTTGAATGCACCATGAGATGTGCACGTGAACATGTGGTTGTCGGCCATCGAGCCGTTGTTTTCTTGCGGGTTGGAAAGCCCTCCGTGCGGGGAGGTTTGCCGAAATTTCTAACTATTTCTCTTCTTTTTCAAGTTAATAGATTCTACCTTGAATTTTGTCTCACAAATTTCTAACTATTTATCTTTGCCTACTTGCGGGGAAAATTCTCATGCCTCGAACCCAACTCGAACCAATCTCAACCGGACGCTTGGGAACGCGCCGTCAAAGTTGGACGCCGTGGTCAGTAAATTTGTCATGTTTTAGGTTGAAAACTTGTGCACTTGAACTTGTGAACTTCGATTTTATGTGAGTTTGTGAACTTATGGTTGCACTCATGGACATGTGGTTGAACTTGTGACTTTGTTGGATGTTATGTAATATATATGTGGTATTATGGATTTATCGAGGTAGATTTGTGATATATGCAATCTTTGCTATATATATATAGATATATATATGTCATTTATGTCTTTGGAACAAAAAAAAAAAAAAAAGGTAGATTTCCGTGAGTAGCTCACGGGATATCTGCCAAACCTTTCCCGTGAGGAGTGGCGGCTCACGGGATATCGCCAAACATATCCCGTGAGCGTAAAACGGCTCACGGGAAAGATCCGAGGATATCCCGTGATCGAAAACGGCTCACGGAAAGAGCACGGATATCCCCGTGAGCCACACCGTTAGGATCACGGGATATCTCTCGAGAACCCCGTTCCCCGCCCACAGCCACGTAGGCCACATAACGGGGTTTTACTCCTCCCCGTTGACGGCACCACCAACCCCCGTTAAAAGGTATCCCGTGAGCTTTGTGGATCACGGGAAAGGATATCCCGTGAGCGTGGTCGGTGTTCACGGGATATCCTTATTTCTCGCCGCAATCGTTCCGTCAACGATATCCCGGGTGTTACACCGGGATATCCTATCCCGTGAGTAGAAGGGCCTTTCCGTGAGCTTCGTGCTCACGGGATATCCCCGGGCATCCGGTAGTGCACCTAATATTCCTAGTAAAGGATTCCCTAAAAAATATTCCTTGTAAAGGATAAAGGCATGATGTATCCCTAGCACTATAAAAAACAATTATGGAGACTTCTCGTTTCATTTCAGGCTCAATCCTAAAATGGCCTCTCTCTCTCTCAATATATAGACCTATTATAGAGACATCTTCATATAGCAATCGCCTCAATAAATCCTATTTTCAGATATAGGTGGTTATGGCCCACTGTTATAAGCAATGCTAGGGTTTGTCACTCCTATCATCCACCGTCCCCGCTCCACTCTCTCTGTCTCCGTCTTCCCTCATTCTCCGACCAATGTTGCCACTCCCTCTCTGACTTCACCCTGGCGGCAAGGTCACCGATGCCAGTGGCAGTGGACAAGGACGGCTCACTCCCTCTTCTCATCCTCGTTTCTCTTTTGATCATAGATAGGGTATTTACAGCTCCAATAGCTCAACCTTGCTGGTGACCTCATCGAAGTCATCCACCTCGGTGCCATCACGCTCAAGTACTCCAAGGCCTCATCCACCTCGGAGGCTTGGGTCGATGTTTTGGCAACCAGGATGACATATATAGTGTGGGCCAAGATAGACACTGCAATGATGGGGAATAAATTGGGTGGAGGAGGTCCTCACCGTGAGGACCTCCTCCCATTTTACTATAAATAGAGAGATTAGGGTATAAAATTTAATATAAAGATTAGACAATATAGAGATTAGGGTTTAGGGTTTAATATAGAGATTAGGGTATAAGACTTAAAATAGAGATTAGGGTTTAGGGGCTTAATATAGAGATTAGGGTTCAATTTAGTGTGTAGGGTTTAGGGGCTTAATATACAGATTAGGTTACAAAATTTAAAATAGAGATTATGGTTCAACTCATAATAGAGATTAGGGTTGAATGATTAATATAAAGATTATGGTTAATGCTCTAATCTCTTAATATAGAGATTAGAGCAAAATGGGAGGAGGTCCTCACGGTGAGGACCTCCCCACTTCGGTTCCTGATGGGGGCCTCGCCATGAAAACAGTGGTAGTGTACTATTATTCCCTGCATTTGATGCTCTAAAGTAGTGATCAGTACTTATTTTAGATTTTAAAGATCACAGCTTAACCATAGGACAAGATCTATTATTCCCTGCATTTGATGTTTCTTCTGGAATGGCCTTATTGACATCACTCAAACTTTTTAAAGTGGACAAGGCTATTATATAGTCTGTTTGCTCCACCAAGCGTACTAAAGAAATCTTGAAGGTGCTCAAAAGCTCTAGGACTAAAAGGGTATCCAATGCAAATAGGCAAGCTTGGCGCGGCCCACCAACCCTAAATGGACATTTAGTCCATTTAATCAGCGAATCTTAAGGCCATCCACGTTAGTTGGGCCCCAAACAGTGAATTAAACAGTTGGACCATCTAAACGTTAAAATAATTCTCAAAAAATCTGAACATTAAAAATTGTCTAAATGGTGAAACATAATCAAAGTTTAACATGATTACATGAGCTCAATAGTCTTTAAACTTACTTTTTAGTAAATAGGGCAATTACAACTACCACATTTGGCACCCATCTAATTAACATTGGAAGTATATGAGGTAACGTGGGATTTGGTTTTCTTTTAAAAATATTTGGCACATAATTAAGTTTTATATGTATAATGTATATTTGTTTTTTACATACATAAATATGTATATTTTTGTGTTACTATACCAAATCGTTTAGACTATTTAACTCCATTTAAACATCGTCGAAATGGTCTAAAATGCTAAGCAAAGGGGGATTGAACGTTTACCTTTTAATGTTTAGAATAACAATAAACATCATTTTAGTCATTCAATAACTGATCCTTGCAGTATTTTGCATGTGCATATAATTTAACAAAATAGTACCGTCGCATTTTTTCATATATATACATGGCTTATCAGCACCGGATTTTATAGGGCGTTTGCAACATCTAGAGGATGTCGGCTTATTTAGCGGGTATATAGTAATGGAGGTTGATGAGGAAGTATATGTAGTTGGCCAAATAACAATTTTTTTTTTTTTTACTATATCATAACACCCTGGTGTTTGGAAGGTGGATAATAAGATGTTCAAGTTAGCACGAATGTTTAGTAAGTTTTAACACAAGATGAGGTGAGTCGATCTAAGCACATATGTTTGCATCATAGGATTAATAGGAATTAGCTTTCTATACCATTTTTAATGATATGTCAATATTTATATTTTCTTATCTTAGGAATCAGTGGCACGGACCCCCTCTTGGTTAGTGTTGGTGGCAGGTAAAACAGTTATCCACTGGTGTGACGGAGGATGGTGCATGGTTGAGTGGAGATTTGCAAGAAGCATATCACCTTCATACCAGTCAGCTAGTGAGGGAGTGGTCCTAAAGAGAGAGCGTGCTCACATGTTCCAAAGTGTGCACAATATCAGCCCCACATGAGCAGTACTGCACATTAGCAAAAGCACTACTCCCTCCGTCCCAATATACACTAAAACAACTTTGACAAATTATGTTTTAAAAAATATTAATATTTACCATACATAATTAGTATCATTGAAAAGATATTTAAATCTAGTTTTTAATAAATTTATTTGAAGATACAAAATGTTGCGCATTTTGTATAAATCGAGTCAAACTTGTGGTATAGAAACCAAAACGACAAACATTTTTGGGATGGAGGGAGTACACTACAACAAGCATATACCACGACCCTTTATGAGCATTTTGATCCAAAAATAACGATAGCAATGGAGAGAGACAAGGAAATGGACTCGCGCATCATTGGATGGTGGAAATGGACCCGCGCATCATTGGATTGGTGTTCTCAAGCTATAGAGGGAGGGAGGCGGGGAATCCTATGTTGATATACAGGTACACATGGAATTGGATGTCCATAGATATTCCATGGATACCCTCTAGTTAAAAAATGAACTAGAAATTTATTCCCCCAAATTCGAGTTCGTAATTCATTTACTAAAATCCATAGATGTCTAACTTCCACCTTTAGCTACAGGATCATGCCAAGGATTGACACAGGCATATCATTGTTGGGTTGTGGCCATACCCAACACGGATATGTCACGGCGGGAGCCGACAGTGATAGGTGGCTTTAATTTACTATACTGGGTTAATAGGTTCTTGATCATTGTTCGGATTCTAGGATTACAATTAGGCAGTGAAGCTGGCCAGATCATTGCCAATTCTAGCACACCCAGCAGAGATTGCAGCTGCCATTCCTTAAATACAGTACAACAATGGTATCTTAAATGTTTTATTTAACATCCTCTGCTATTTTGTACTTGATTATGATGGTACTTCTATGTATATCTTATATGCCTTATTATCTATGTTGTCAATGTCGCCATACCTAAAGATTTTTCCATCCCCGCCAAAACTTCTATAGTACTGACATCTCTATACATAGTGAAAACAGAAGTTTTTTTTTTTTTTTTAAAAAAAGACTCCTGACTTCTAAAGACTGCACCTATAATAATTATCTTGTGCATTAAATTAAATCCGGTATGAAGCACAAGTCTATAGCTATTAATTATATCGCCACGTAGGCAATTTGCTAATGTGGCAGATCATTTATTGAGGAGAGAGATGAAAAAACCAAGAAACGACGTCTTGTTTAGACGCGACGTCTATGCAGCTATCGAGACCGAAGAAACGAGTCCCACACCGCGTTGCGAGGCCATCGTCGTTTCTTCCCGGCGTTCCCAGATCTGGTGCGGCCAAATCCTTCCCACAAGGCGCGCTTGTCCCTTCTCATTCCTACGCACGACGCCGGCGACAGGCATCAGGCACAGGCGGTCAGCCACCGCTCACGGACTTCCAGCCGCTTTCGTGCCGTCTGCGGCGCAGGCTCTGTCGCGGCCCCGTCATGTGGCGGCGGAAGACGAGCAAGAAATTGGAGGCTTGGAGCTCGCTGTAGATCGGTTTGGATTTTTCTGAGAGACGACTGTACAAGGAGTTCGATTTGGATTTTTCTTTGAAGAATTCTCGATTTGATATTTTGTTGTGCAGGCTCGCAGTGGAGCAGACACGTTCTCACCACGGAGCTCACCGCTTGCCTGTGCCATCGAGCAGAGCTCACGGATCACACGTCCAGCTTGCCGCGGACCTCGCGCTCTTGCGCCACAGCACACCTGACCGCACATGATCCGGAGCTATCGAGGATGGGAGAGAAAAACGATTGGTTAGAAATTTTTATGTTGGACTCTAAACTTAGCTGCGTTGGAGAGCTTGGTTTCTAGGGGTGAAGTCCTGTGGACTAGACTCTACGAGGTAGAATTACCGCACTGTGATCTTAGTGTTCTAGTTTCATCCCCGCGGTCTAATTCGTTCCTCAGGTTTTATGAGATTAGGACCACCTTGCTAGTCTGCTATTAGCCTAAATAAGTGTGGACCCTTGTTTTTTCAGAGTTAGCACCTCTGGTTGACTAACTTTCTAGAGGCTATGACGAGCAATATTTTTATTCGTTTATCTCTTCAATAAACTTTATATAGTGATATATGAAAAGAAGATTTGATGTGAAATTAGAAATCTGATTGGGACCCCCCACATGTAGAAACATTGGACCAAATAATGCAACCTCGGCCGACAGACATGTACACAGACAGTGAGACAGCACCTACTGCGACCGAGAAGGATCAGAAGAGAGCTCACAGGCCAGAAAGCCATGATTAAATCCATATGAAGCACTAGCCTGAGCCTGACTTGCAACATGCACACAAATCGAACAAAAAGAGAACGAGAGGCAAACCAGGAGAGATAGAGATAGAGAGAGATGTAGACAAAGGTTTTCTGGAAAACCATGCAAGTCAAGCATTATATTTGAGGACCCGTTATGAACGCCCTTAGTTTTTGGGCCCAGGAGCAGCACCGACCAACGAGAGTACACATGTGTCGTCTCTGTTTCTCTCTCCCCCCCAATACGCACCGAGAACCTCGGTGTAGCTCAGATTGTTTGCACAGTGTCAAGCACACACATATACTGAGAGTCCACAAAAATTATGTGGAGAAAGCACCCTTATAAATGATAGTATATCAAAGACATTTTATCATGTTTTTGTTTAGTGGTGTTGGAGAATATCTTTTGTGGTGCAAAAATTGTCTTATTCAAAAAAAATAAAAATATCATATCTTTTGTTGTGGCTTACTTTAGCAATAAAAGTTCTTCAAGAATGACTGAAATTTGACTATGTTTACTTTTTTTTTAATAAAACGAGCGGTTAAACTTGGGGTTGAAAAAGTCAACGTAATTTAGGACAGAGGACTTGCTAGTTGCTGCTAGTAGCCTTGCATAAACTTAGCGTCAACTCTTGTCCTCTCCGATGCTTGGTGAGTGTGCTATCCATGACGATGGAATTAGGCCCACGATTTAGCAGATGCCTCTCCACCGAACAAAGCTGAGATGTCGGTGCTCTCCTTGTGTGAATGAGAGAGGGAGCAGCGAGAATAAAAACAAGGGCATAGCAGCGGCCGTTTGGATATCATCCACCGACTAATCATTGGTGGTGCCAGGGATTTAGAGAGTCCAGGCAAGTAAATACGTCGTATGCTTAACAGTGACAAGCCATACACATAAATATGTTACATACTAGATCAAGCTACGATTTCTTAATATGCAAAATGAGATAAAGCTACTACCTCCATTTCAAAAAAAAAAAGATCTTCTGGATTAAAGTGTACGCAGAGATAGAATATATATGTAAAAATATTAAGATTGTAACGTGAAATAAGTATATTATGAAATCATGTTTCCCGATTAATCTAATGATACCTATTTAATATGGTAAATATTATTTTTATTTATATGAATTTTGTTAAGCGTGATCTACTATTTTAACACGACATTGTTCTAAAATTGCATGCTTTTTAGTACGCAGGGATACAGTGAGTGTATATTATTAGCCTTGTTACAAGAAGCATTTCCCTTACCTAGAGTTTACGCTCAAAAGTCTTGTTTTAACAATTTATTTGTACAATAAAAGGCTGATCTGTAGTTTTTTTTAATCACGCAAGAGACTTGCGTGGCGTCTTTGTATTAAGAAAGGAGGTTCGTTACATCATCGGAGCTTTATAAATAAGCATTGAAACTTAGGGTTTAAATTTAGTACTTACCCTATAAAATCTCGATTACAACCATAAAGCATCTGTTGGGGCCGACATAAATATAAAGGGACAAAAGCATTTTCGTAGGAGGGGGCCTATGCAACAATGAAAATCGATGCAACGACCATCCATGGGCCATTGAGCTCTTAGCGAGTGTCTACATGAGAGGAGGCCTAAGCGACATTGGCGGCAAAAACTTCCGCCTTCCCTAGCGGTGCCGGTGGCGACCTCCGGCCGAAGGTATTTGATTTGGGCTACAACAGTGCTCAACAATGCTTTCAAGAAGGGCATGGGGCACTAGTCTTGCGGCAAACCATTTGAGCCATTAAGAAAGGAGGACGTTACATCATACCCGCTTTATAAAAAAGATTGGCCTTGGGGGGCTTGGATCCGGTCGGTGAGAGGGGTGAACTATGATTGATAAAATCGCCGGGTACAAACATAAAGCCCCGCCGATGCGAGCATGCCGCCGCCGCCCTAGATCCCATTTGTAGGGGGGGCCTATTCAACAATGAACATCGACTTGATGGTGAGCATCCATGGATGAGCCCATTGCGCGGAGAAGCTCGCATCCAATGGGGAGGAAGGCCTCGCGCCTTCTTGGCGGACTACACAAGCCTTCCGCCTTCCTAGCAACCGGCGGCGAGGGAGAAAGGGCGGAGGAGGACCGGGCTCCAACAATGCCTTGCGGGGGATGACGGGGTAGATGCAAGACTTAGGCCACTAGGGCCATGGCCCTAGGCGTGGCTTTGAAAACCTTTTATCCCGCTCCGAGCCTAACTAGGCATTGGCCCAACATTCTAGGTAGCTCTACCCAAAAAAAAATGCTTGCCCGGTGCCAATGTTTTCGGTTGGGTGCCAAATCGAAGGGTTACGGTCGTTGCGAGCCTTTAAGATGAGCTCACGGTTAGAAAAGCAAATAGGAGAGGCACGCATGTTGATAGTAGTAGCGGAAAATTTATTTTCCCCTGGTATTCTAAAATTCCAATTTTTAATTCAATGTCATATCGAATCCATAAATATTTATGAATAACGACATGTCTTTGTTGACCTATTTTAGAATTGTACAATAAAGATTATCAAAATGTTTCGCACAAATCGTATTTGTCGGAGTTGTATTATATTGAGCTGATATATGTTTTTCGCAACATAAAACAAATCAAATGTATTTATTATATTGTATCGCTAATATTTTTTGAATGCCAAATTGGGGGTTACTTATGTTCCTTTTACCTTTGTCATGTCTTCATTAGTGATGTTGTAGATTTATAAGCATGAAATTGAGATATAATCTAAATTAATACATTTATAAGCTACTTTTGATATCTGCTGGTATTATAGACACAATGTAGGTGTTACATCCCCCTTTGATAGTGGCTCTAGTGGCCCTAGGCGCTAAAATTGGTCAGCAGGGAGGCCACTGCGCGGGGGCGAGGAGGACCAGGCTGATATGTAGTTGGAGTTTCTCATCTTTTTTTTTTCTTAAATAAAGTGGGAAAGATGTTTGTGTGGTTTGTTGGCTTTATTTTCCTTTATAGGGGGTATCCTTTCACCTTTGTAGCGCTAAAGATGTAATCATAAGATACTTGACAACACACATGTCTCGTACGGCATGTTTTAGTAGAAGTAGACGTACATATACTTGTTTGCACTAGTAGAAGTAGACGTCATCGAGGCCGGCCGTACAATGGAGCTGACGTACTTGATGAATCAAGGCGCACTTAATTAATTAACTGGCACATGCAGCACATATCCTCCGACAGAGCTTAGCGTCAACTCTTGTCCTCTCCGATGCTCGGTGAGTGTTGCTATCCATGTTGGAATTTTTGGCCCACGATCGATATATAGGCTGTCTCAGATGCCTCTCCCACTGAACAAAGTTGAGGTGTCGGTGCTCCCTCTACTGCATATGTGTGAATGAGCCTTCGCTGGCGGGGGCTTCTTCGGCTCACTTTTTGCGAAGTGCGCTGCTGACGACAATTGATTTTTGGATGACACCCTTGCTTCCACAGAGGCTTTCCTGATTGCCTTAGCCGGCGTGGTAGATGGCATCTTTGGTTGCGAGGAGGCTCTCTTCTTGGTAGATGACATTGTCACGGGAGGCGGTGGGTTTGGAGACGGTGGGGTTGGAGACCGCCTTGGAGACGGTGGCGTTAGAGACCGCCTTGGAGGCGGTGGGGTTGGAGACTGCCTAGAGAAGGCGGTGGGGATGGAGACTGCCTTAGATGAGGATCAAGCAGTGGAAGACTACGAATAATGATGTAGCCCTTGCGCCATAAAATGATACCCTTCTCAACCTCTCCTAGAGTCTGCTCGCCATCACCTCTTTCATAATCGAAAGGTATATTTTCAAAACCTCTCAGAACTCTATCCACCCTGACTATAGGATATCCAAGAGGTATTATTCTATTATGGATTCTTGGTGTCTTGGTAGAGTCGACAGTACCAACAACACCAGAAGCCACCATGATTGTGCCAATCCCCTCTGGCATGTCCCAGCTCACATGGTGTGAGCACTTTAGTGACGTCATCCATGGGGAAATGCAGCGTTGTGTCATCTTGACCTGGGGCAATAATGTTCCCCGTTAGAAATCATCAAGATATGATCCCACGCAAGATCTTAGTTTTTTCTAATCATTATTTGTATTACTTTATTTTTTCTTTGTGCCGCGTGAGACAAAATATGGTGAATTACATATTGAAAACAAAATAATTTTGCCTCGGCCTCCAGAAAGTTTTGTCTCCTAGGGCATAATAGACCCTCTAGCAAAGTTTGGCATCGTGCCGGATCTTTTTGGAGGTGTACTCAGTTCAACATATAATTGTCGGGTGAAGTCGTGCGGTAATTCAATTAAACTCAAAAAAGTGCTAAACCAATTCAGAAAAATCTCGTGATTCCTTCACATAGGGCACCCACTAGCTTGAAAAAAGTTTGAGGCCAAAACGTACTGGAAAGCACATGGACCATAGAATCATGAAAATTAATTAAATCTAACCTCCAATTTTAACACTTAAAATTAGTTATAACAATAGCTTGAACATGTAGTAAAGTTACGAATGTAAAACAACTAGAGCGGATCAAATCTGATTTAAAACGTAAAACATATAAGCATTTTAATCTGGATGGCAAATATGTAAATAAGTGAAAATGAATTTTGAATATGAGAAAACCGAGAGTACTTTCCAGTGCTCAAAAACGTAATTCCTACATATGCTCTTTCCTATATATTACACTTTCCTACATATTACCCTAAGGATGGTGGTGGATACATTAAAAAGTGTCGGGGTCTTTTTCTATAAAAAGGTTGTTGCCAGAGTAAACTTTAAAAAAAAAAAAGTGGCGGTGAGGGAGTAGGTGGGCCCCACAAGCCGGACTGCCTGGCCCCACCTATCAGCAGGTGGGGCCCGGCTGTCTTGCGAGCTGTCTTCTTTATCCATTTAGGTCCTTGGAATTTATATTAATCACGGTTTTGGTTCTTTTCTCCCATTTCTCTATTTCTTCCTCTTCTCTGTTTTTCAGTGTTTTTTAGAGATTGTCTTGCAAAACTAAGTGTACACCAAAACTCGTGGAATTGATTAGTAATAATATTATTTTATTAGCGTTCAACCCTTGATTGATAGTATTTTTACTATATAAAAGTGGACGTTAACTACCGTCAACAACAAGACCGGAGGCGGGGACGATGAAGGATGGCGGCGGGTTGGGAGGTGGTGGGACCGGGGAAGCGGCGGCCCCTAGGCACGGTGGTGGCGGGACGGGGGCGGCGCGGCCGGGCGGCGTTGGTGGATCGGGGGGGCGGCGGAGGTGGCAAGGCGGGCTGGGAGGTGGGCGGGTTGCGGTGGGCGGGTGAGGTGGAGGCAGCGTGTGGCGGTGAGGGAGGTGGCGGGTGAGGGGCGGAGGGTGAGGGTGGGGGAGGAGGTGGGGGGCGGTGGTGATGGCGGTGGGCGGGGCGCGCCGGTGGTGTGCGTGTGGTGTGTGTGTGAGTGTGAGTTGCGTGTAGTGTGTGTGTCCCCGGAGTTTAGGGTTTCTTATTTTTAACTTTTTTTATTCTTTGTTGAGAGCTATATCGGGCACAAAGAAGGGACCTTTGCCGAGCGCTGACAGAACCTGCTCTCGGCAAAGTTTTTTTTTCTTTTCCATAATTCGGAGACCGGACGGGATGGTATGTGGAAGTTCTTTGCCGAGCACTGCTAGATCCAACGCTCGGAAAAGAATTTGTTTTTCCCTTCGCCTAACCGGGCCACGGACAGGGGCGCCACGTGTCGCGACGCTTTGCCGAGAGCTGTCGGTTGTCTCTCGACAAAGCCTTAGCCTCCTTTGAGGCCGGGCTCTCAGCAAAATATTTTTTTATTTTGATTTCAAAATTTTTTTTTCTGTAGCTTAGGTACGGTACTTAGAGCTCCATGTTCAAGTTTGAAATTTTTTCGAACTTTTTACTATATTTCATGAATTTTCACCTTTTATTTGAGTTTTTTTCAAAACTCAAATTTGAAACTGCAAGTCATTTGAATAATGGATCTAAATGGTTGAAAAATAATATTCATGCTTGTGTGTCTAACTTGAGGGCCTCATCCATGGCTACGCCCCATAATTCGAACATCTTGTGCACAAAACATGTCGACTCACTTACGGGTGAATCGTTTTTAAATTCTAAAAAAGCAATTTGAAGTCAAAAAATCATGAAATTTGACGAGTTGTCATGATATCACATGTGTAGCCTGTGATAAAAATGTGAGAAGGTGTCATGCAAGGTTGCATCCCAGACTACGAAAGCTAGGACATGTCCAACATGTGATAATAGGTTCGGTGCCCGGTGGCCTGCCCTTGGCAAAGAAGTGGACACGTGGCGTTACACTAGTTGTCTTAGGAAAAAAAAACAAATATTTGTCGAGAGTTGGTCCCTCGGCAAAAAAGTGGACACGTGGCACGTGTAGTATTTTTTTAAAAAAAAAAAAAAAAAACCGTTGCCGAAAAGCTCCTGGTCATGGCGGTTGCCGAGGGCCAAAGATCCCTTGGCAAAGTCCATGTGATGGACGGTGTCGTTCGACGGCTGCCAAGGGTTGTTGCTACGCCCGAGCGCTGGTGCTCAGCAAAAGTTATCTTTGCCGAGAGGGCTCTAATTTTGTCGAGGGCTCTCGGCAAAGCTTGCTTTGCCAAGGGTTGGACTTTCGCGAACCATCGGCAAAGTCATTCTTTGCCAATCGCCCGATTTTGGGCCCTCGGAAAAAAGGGTTGGACGATGAATTTTCCGTAGTGGGCGGTGAAAACCGATAAATTCGACTTCTCAGTTTGGTTCCGTTTTTTTTTTCAAAAACGATTGGGGGCCCTTCCCCACCTACATTCATTTCAAAAAGTCCACGTTTTTACTCGTCGTCCAGTTAATGGAAACCAAATTTACAAGACCCACACAAAGAAAGTGGCGATGCCTATAGGGAGGTGGAAATGACAAGCGCCAAAATCGAGCCAATCTAACTCAGTTTGGCTTTCGAGTCTTTGCTAAGGATCATGTAAAAAGTGGCCGGCTCTAGACAAATTCCATCTGTGCCATAGATCCAACTTGTGCACACATATATATTTCGGTAGTTGCCAAATCTTGTTTTCCCCAGCCAAATGTTACATAAGTGGTTTGTAATGGGGTATTATTGAAGTGTTGCCACGTCATCTTTCGAGAACGCGAATGGCTGCCGGACAGTAAATAAATTGAAAAAAGAAATCGAAAGGGGTGGGTGAACAACGTGGAACACAAAAGCATGCAACGAAAGTACCATCCTGTCCAGGACGAGAACTCGATCATCGATCAGGATGCATCCGCGACGAAGTCCCGAACGACGGTCCGAACGGCGACGGGGATCCTCACCGAGTGCTTGCCGTCATCCAGCCACGTCAGGCTCCCGAACGCATAGCCACCCTGCACTCTGTGCTTCGCCACGAACGTCACCTTAAACGTCGCGTTCCTAGGGCCACCTTTCTTGAAGGCGATCACCGGAGGCTCCACGCTCATCCTCACCCCCGCCGGCGCCTCCACCATGGCCCGATACGTCGCCTTCGCCGGCCCGACGTTGGTCACCGTGCGGGTGAACGTGGCGGACACCTTGAGGTCAGGCACGGCGATGGAGGGGAGGTTGATCTGTTCAGCGGGAGACGTCGTTCGTTGTTGTAGTCGTCCGGTTTGATGTCGTATACGAGGCCAGGATCCAGGGCCCTGTCCGGCTGTATGTGGCCACCGCCAAAGTCGAAGGGGTCGGCTGGTTTCCTTTGCTCTGCGTTGGCTTGGATTGGCAGGCCGAATCGATCGGTCACCGATGCTGAAGGAGATCGATGTATAGATAGTAGCTTGTTAGCGTTAGCTAGTGTGGTGATGAGGCTTCTCGGATGAATCAATAGTTACCTGTGGTAACAATGGCGGATTTGATCATGGCAGGCGACCAGTCCGGGTGAACGGACTTGAGCAAGGCGACGACTGCGGAGACATGAGGGCATGCCATGGATGTACCGGACATGAGCTCGTACGAGTCACCCTTGGCTGCCAAGATGTTCACACCAGGTGCAGCTATGTCGGGCTGTCCAGACAGTGACACATCAATGCATATGTCGTGTACTAGTCAGCTAGCTAGGAACCAAAAGTGGAATATTTTTATAAATTAATCATCTTTTTTTGTGGAATATCTTTATAGATTAATCATCTTTTTGCTAATTATAATGGAATATTTTTATTATTCGGTTTTCTTTACCGTTCATTTGGAAAATATTAAAACATTAACCATTCATGGTTTTTGGTTTGACTTTTTGTTGCTACTTTTGTTTTATATTACTCTTTAATTAGCTACTAGGTATTCATCTGCAATAACTTCTATAAAAATCAAAAAAATTTATATTATTTTACTAATTTAGTGTCTCAAAAATTATATTTATTAATGGCATGAACTCTATATATAGTTTAATCTAAGTCATTATAGTGTACATTTTTTATTTTTGTCAAATTAATCTCGACCTCGGCGAACATGATGGATTTTTTTTCGAAGCTACTGTGATAAAATATAATAGGTGGATCAAAATTCTTCAATTTTATGAGATCTTGCTAGTATTATTTTTAAATACAAATACATATATATCTTACATGTTCATTACAAATAAAAATGGTTAACAATTAACGATGTTGCAAGTTTTTTATCCACCTCTTATAATCCTAATAAATCCCACTAGCGATGTAGGCCAACGTGCAAGCTAACCACCTTCCTCAATGCACTGTCAGATGCAATAAAATTCACTAGCACATGCAATTGTGATATCCACATTAGAAAGGTAAGCAAGCACTTTGTTGTCGACATCACATGCCACGCAATCCGACTTACCTTGACATGCAAGTTGTCCACCTCAGCAACGCACTATCAGATGTAATTAAAATCCACTAGCACGCAATTGTGATGTCCATGTCGGAAAGTATTTTATTATGCACGTCAACAAGCCACGCAATCCACTAACATTAATTTATAAAAGTTTATTCCTTCGTACTAATTTTATTCTAGATCATTTCTAGTTCTGGAAGTAGCACATGGGATATACTTGTGATTTATATTTATTTATAACATCAGAGAAGTGAATTCAGGCATCAATATATCACCTTGAGGAAATAGGGGAACTGTGCACTCGGCCCCCTCGACGAGAACATCGCGATTCTCGGTGCGGCCACCTCGGGCCCAACCATGCTCGCCGCCGGAGAAATCTTGGCCATCTGGCTGGGAAAAAGTTGATTCCACGGCAGGGATGAGACATCACTAGCATGAAAATTGTGCGGGACAAGATGATGATGGCCGGGCCGGCCGGACGGATCACCTCTTGCTTTTGACATGGTCCTCATCGTGAATCTGGTTTCCTTGTCCACCACAACGCAGGGGAATGTGGCCTTCGCAGACCATCAGGCTGCTGCTGATGCCGTCGGTGTTGTACGCCTCGATGATGATGCCCTTGGCCCCGCCGGCGATGACGGCTTGCACGGTGCTCGACATCGTCGGTGCAGGGCATAGGATGATTTTTCCGGTGATGTTTGCCGACTCCAGCTGCTCCTTGTGGCAGCTGATGCAATGGATGCAGCAGGAGTGATGAGGAGACTGACATACATGGTAGTTCTCAAGAGAGAGAGTCAGAAATTAGAATAAAAATTAAATTAGAACAGCTATGTGATCTATTCTATATATTCTTTTTTTACAAGAAAAATTTGCACTTTGTGGCACATGTGTAGCTTTGTTATCTAAAAACAAGTGGCAGCTCTGCACACCCTATCCAGCCCATGTTGCTGTAGTTCATCTGCGTGCATAATCTCAAAAAAAAAAAAAAAAAAAAAAAAAAAACTGGTGCGTTACCCTTGGAAGTATTGGAGCTCAGCAAAGCCGTCGTTGCTCTTGGATGCCGCTGAGCGGTTGTGGTAATACAATGATTGACCCTGCAAGTGACTCCGGCCGTGATCGAACAGAAACAAAGAAAAAGGTATGGAATGACAGTGACGACGAATATATGCTTGGCGTACCACCATCTTCTCTCCTTCGCCGAGTGTGACGACTGTGGATAAGGTGCGATCAACGGTGGCCGCGGCCACCGTGATGAGCCACGGCAAGTTGTTGTCGATGGACTGCTGCATGGGGCCGCTGTTCCCGGCGGAGAACACAACGGTGATCCCGGCGCTCACGGCGTCCATCGTCTCAATGTCTCCCCGCCGCCTCCCAGCGACAGGGACAGCACGTCGACGCCGTCCCCGATGGCGTCGTCGATGGCCGCGGTTAATGACGCGCCGCCGCAGCTCGTGCCCTCGCCGTCTCGGTAGCACGCCTTGTAGATGGCGAGCCGCGCGCGCGCGGCGCCCGCCGCGCGCCAGGCCGGCGGCCAGGCCGTGGTGGCTCGCGTCCCGCACCGGGGAGCCGGCGACCGTCGACGCGGTGTGCGTGCCGTGGCCGTGCGCGTCCCGAGGCGACTTGTACTCGTCGGTGCCCTCCTTGCCGTACCACCGCGCGCCGATGACCTTCCGGTTGCAGCTGCTCGCGTTGAACGCCTGGCCCGTCTGGCACACGCCTTTCCACCGTTTCGGCACGGGGCCGTACCCGGTGTCGTCGAAGCTCCGGGATTCGGGCCAGATGCCTGCAAGTTCATGTATGTCGCCCGGCCAATTCTGTGAACCCAAGCTCCGTCTCCGTAAGATTTATTTTACATGAGGCCGATCGAAATAAACCTGAGTCTATGATGCCGACGATGACATCCTCGCCGTACTTGGCCTTCCGAAGGAGCCGTGAGGATGACGCCGACGATGGCTGTTGGCCGTAGCTCATGCCAAGAAAATCCCAGCTCCGAGTCGTGTGCAGTTTGTGGTAAGTGCTAGGCTTCACTCTCACAACACCAGGGTATTCTACAACATCCATAGATTGGTTATTGTCAGTTCATACTACTCACTCTTGCGAGTAATATAACATGACTTTAATTTATTCAGGCTTTTATTTTGTTGGCTCGATCATATATATCGGTGGGTGACTACGCACTCCGAAGATCCTCTGCCTGTGCCTCAGTGAGCTTGGCCGCGAAACCGGAGAATCCGTGCTTGTAGCTGTAGACTATGGAGTTGAGGGCTGCATCCTTGCTGCTCCATCGATGATACAAATGAAAAGGTGAACAGAAAACCAGCTTATTACAAATATATAAATGTGCATGAGCCATTACCTCCCAAGAATGGAGGTCAGCGCGGCGTGGTGAGAGGACATGACCACGGATGGGTCATGGTGCATCTTCCTACCCATGTACACAACGTAGATCGTCGTCTGAGTTTTTTCAGGAAGCAGCAGCATCAGTGACACAGGCAAGGACGCTTATTAAGGAAGAGACCAACAGAGACACCAAGCTTCAGGGAGGACGGAAAGGAAATCACACACACAGCTTACATCGCCTGATGATGATGCATCAGTGTACAGGGGCAGCAGCAGTAGCACGAGGAACCCAAGCAGTAGTGCAGATGATGAGATAGTCTGTGGTCTCGAGGCCATCTTTGGATTATTCTGATGAGTGCACGTCTTCATATGTGCCTGTGTATTGCATGTGTATATATAGCTGTTTTCGACCAGTGGTATGCCAGTTGTGTCACAATCTGTCTTTTGCACTTTTGCAGCATAATATTTTATTTTAATTTGGACTAATGATATGTGAGTTATGTGAAGGACCCAAACGAAAAAGGAGAGAGACAATGTTCCTCATAGAATTTTGGACCATGAAACTATTCTGCGTCAACTTACAATATTCATTTTGTTGCAGGAAAAGTAGTTGTGGGATTAATACATCTTGCATCAATGCATAAAGCAGCTTATTTCGCAAAAAATATGTCAATCATGAAGCAATCACTAACTTATCACAAATAGGAACACTGCTGGAGGCGCCTCCTCTACCGAGCGCCACAAACGCTTAGTAAAGGGCTAATAGCGCTCGGTAGAGGCTCTACCGAGCGCCGCTCTCGGTAGAAGCCTCTCGGTGAAACTTTGCACGGGAAAGAGCTTTTACCGAGAGCTCAAACTGGGCCCCTCGGTGCACCCTCTATCAAACTCTACCGAGGGCTGAGCCCTCTCTCGCTAAAGCTAGCCCGACGTCGACGGCGTTTGCCACCATCAACGTCAACTTCAGAGAGAGCCCCCCTCCCACTCGCCAAAGGTATGTACTTCACCAAGGGCCATCTTAAGATAGCTCTCGGTGAAGTTTAATTTTAAAAAACTTTAAAACAATATCTACCGAGCGCCTTGTCAGTAGAGCGCTCAGTAGATTTTAATTTTAAAAAAACACGGACACCATCTCCACCGAGGGCTGCCTCAGCCAGGCGCTCGGTAGAGCTATATGGTCGTTTCACTGAGGGCCATACCCGTGCTCGATGAATCGATCATACTTCACCGAGAGCTATATTCACCGAGTACTCCCCTCGGTACACCTGGGATTTTGGGGATGCCTTTACCGAGTGCACCACTTGGTGAAGTGACCAAATATTTGTTTTTTATTTCTGTTTTTCCATTCCACCTTTACAAATGTAACATATAGATCACATATCACAGAATCCCGTTGAACTTCGACGAGCCCAATGTTCAGGCTCCGTCGAACCCCTCCATGACCAGGGTCAAACCAATGGCATTTGAATATGACAGGTTTAAGATGCTTGGGGCCATAGAACAAAAGTTCATATATTTCTTCAAGTCTGCCATAGTAGTCACGGTCATCTTGTCTGGGCACAAACACTTCGCTGTTTGTGATTTTCCGATTGGGCCGGCTGTGTTCGTAGCTTGCTATGTGAAAACGATATCCGTTCACATCATAACCGTTAAATGACATAACCCTTCTTTCACAGCCTTTTGCAACCTGTCTCAACTCGGCACACATAGAGGGATCAGTTTGGGCCTATAATGTCACCCAGGCAAGATCGTTCTATTATTGAAAACGTACGATCAACTAAAAATGTCAAGATAAATAGAGCTGAAATGGACACTACCTTTCTTTTGAACCACGAAATAAAATCAGGGCTTCCAGTTCCCGCACCTTGTGAAAGAAGGGTATCTTCTTCTTGCGGGGTAGGATCCCTCTATTCATGCCAGGATTGTCGAATGGAGTCCCTGTACCAACGAGACAAGGGAGTTGGATGTTGAAAAGTGACGGTGTATTGAAACAAGTTCGTTGAGAGCTTACCGTATGTGCGGTTTAGTCTTGTCCAGGTTGGTCAACACGTATAGCATGATATTCCGCCACTCTTCATTGTTCGGTTGCTTACTGGTCCAACCAATTGAGGTTCCGAGTTGCACTACTACAGGTTTGAACTTCGGTGGCGGGCATTTTTGGTTTTGCGTGGCGGGCATTTGGTCCGCCACGGAGCTAGGGTCACGGTTAATCGTTCGATTAACCGTGGCGGGCACCATGCCCGCCACGCAAAATGTATTAACCGTGGCGGGCGTGTAACAAAGCCCGCCATGGTTAATAGATTAACCATGGCGGGCATCTTTACGTGCCCCGCCATGGTTAATTTCTTAACCATGGCGGTCTTTGTTACACGCCCGCCACGGTTACTAAATTCAGGATTAATAAAAAAATAATTCAAAAATATTATAAAATTATAAATTATGATTTAAACCACATATTAAATAATAAAATAAGAGAATATTTACATAAATCTTAAACATGCATCACAATTTAACATTCTACTAACATATGGACATTCAATTAAAGCACTTAGAGTTTAAAAGTGACCACACCCGTACACATCACAATTTACAAAACTCGATCGAACGATCGATTGATCAATCACGTTTAGCTAGCTAGGTTACAAATCAATGTCCTCCCACAAATAGTCCCTCATGTCTAGCGCGTTTCTCCAGTCCCAAAGTTCCCATAAGTCGAGTCATTTGTGGCGAGGTTCTTTGTTAGGGTCGAAGAATTTGCCGGTAGGGAGCACAACGTCCTCAACGACGGCCCGACGGATGGCGCCAACCATTTTCTTGAACTTGAGGTCGCCCAAGTCTTTGTTCCAAAAAACCCGGCGTGGTTTTCTTCGCGTCATTTCGCGCCCACGTAGTACGGTACACGCCATCTGCGGGATATGTACGCAGGTATAGAAACCACACAAGGTTCTTTGCCGCTAGGGCTGCTTACCGCGACCGCACGCACGATATATGTACCGAAAATGGTTAGAATATTATGAGACCATTCAATATGGACGAGCACACGAGTAATGCTGCATATACCTCAAAGTCTCGCCCCGATCTTCATTTCGTCCCCATGTTTTTCTTTGCGTATGCTCATCCTCCGATCGTATGACTCGGGGTCTTTCAAGTAATCCTTGTATGCCCCATGCGAAATCTCACGGTGTCATGACTTACGTAAGTTTGTGGTTTGAAATAGTATACAAGTGTCGTGACTTACAATTTGCGGGGCCTCTTCAAAATGTTTGTAGAGGCCTTTGGGCGTATTATCCAACGAGTCCAGCCTAAGGGCACATCCATCCTGAGGGAAGATTAGCCAAGTAATCCAGTGGCCAATGTGTGCTGTTGTTTGTATACCCGCCATGCTACACCATTTTTTTTATTAGAAATAGATTCCAAGTGTTCAAAAAATAAAAAGTATTGCTTTTGACTTACTTGATATGCTGGGCCGCAATGAGACAACCGGCGTCCGTTTTGATCTTCTTCATGCACTTACAGATGTAGTCTGCCATCTCTCTAACCCTTGCATCGCACAATGTTTTAAAGTGTTCATATTTTTCGGCCTTGCTCTTCTCCCTGAGCTTTTCGTTCCTCTGGGTCTCTATCCAGTATCCATTAAATTCCGCCACATCTATATAATAAGGACATAGAAACACAACTGGCTGATCCAATTCTTGGGCTATCAATGCTTGCATCCTGCAAGCACATGTGGTCACGTCATTATATATAGAATCGGAGAGTTAGAATTAGTCGTGTACGAGCGCGTAATGATCGGTAAACAAACTCACGTAGCATAGAGGATGACAATGGATTGGTCGAGGTCCCGGCGCCGTAGCAACCGCCACATTTCGCCGGCCTATTGGCGGTGAAATATCGAAGTCCAAGTTAAAGAGCTCCTTAGGAACCCCGAAATGGAACTCCCTCACCCCGATCAACTCGCATGCCGATATAATCGGTGGAACCGCGAGTGTCCCACTCCTCTTCCTCGATTAGCTGGCCCTTGGGCACCATGAACTTGCCAAGCTCAAACCCGATGCAGGCAGTCGGGCTGAACCATTGTCCCCCGCCGATGGGGTATATAATTCCTATACAGAAGGAAAATATACGTTAGCATCTTCTAGCTACGTACGCATACGTAATATGTCTGCCTAAGTTTGGTTGAGATTATCACGCATATACGTACCTAGTGCTGCCGGTCTTCACGGCCCCCGGGTTTAGCTTAGCCAATCGGAGGTCCTTTTCCTTCTCCGCTAGCTCCTTCCTGGCCTCATCATCTAAGTATTTGTTGGTCGGGGCAAGAATTTCCTTATCATCTTTTG
Source organism: Hyparrhenia diplandra (assembly GCA_015847255.1). Lineage (NCBI taxonomy): Eukaryota > Viridiplantae > Streptophyta > Magnoliopsida > Poales > Poaceae > Hyparrhenia > Hyparrhenia diplandra. Next base: position 331,999 of record JADLZK010009400.1, read on the forward strand.
ATAGCTTCTTCTTCCTCGGCGCTTGGGGGAACATTCGGCCTCATCCTCCTTCTGACCGCTATGAGGCGGTGTTGAGAATCCTATGCATGTCGAATTGAACTAAATTAGCCACCAATTAATGCCTAGTACAAGTTAATTAGCCATACTTTTTTTTGCTATACCTGTCACATTTTCTGAAACCTCCTTGACCATTGGGCGCTTGAACGGTGTGGGAGGACGGCCAGCAACCTTCTTAGGAGAAGGTGTCCTCTTGCCTGAGCCGTGAGTTGGTGTCTTGCCACCGTCTTCTTCTTCCGGTTCTTCCGGAGGTGGGTTCGAACGAGGACTTCCACCACCTCGGCCACCATCTTTCCTCCCGGTGGGTTCGGACGAGGACTTCCGGCACCTCGTCCACCATTATCGTTATCATCATCATCATCGTCATCGCCACCACCACCCGGGGGAGAAGGAGGAGGGCCTGCGGCCGCTACCGTCGGAGGTGGTGTCGTCGGTTTCCACATCTCGTTCAGGTAGAGAGGCCCCAGTTCTTCTATCTGATCGACCATGTGTATCATGAGGTGTGGCATAATATCGAAGAAAGACGGTGGTAAGCACATCTCGAGCTGGCATATAGTCTCCGCGATGAACTCTTTTCGGTCGCGGGGAGGTCATTTTCAGCGATGACCTTCTACGTGATGCGATTAAAAAGTAGCACGGGCGTGTAACGACCATCTTCATGAACTCTGGGGCGATGCACCTAATCAGAAGTGGAAGGAACACCGTCGGCATTACATGGCGGTCATGGGCCTTGAAGTTTGACGGTGTGAGGTCTTTCATCGATACAATGCTCTTCGAGGTTGGAACGTAAAACCGCCGGCACTTTGACATCCCCGAGCCATTTGCAAAAATCCCTCTTTTCATCCCGTGTCGATTGTAGCTCGCGGCTGGAAGGTCGACTTTTCCGCTATTCCCCAAGGGTGTCAAGTGAAGTTCGGGCCCGATGCCCATGTCGGCAAGATCTCGACGCGTGACTTGACACCGCCCTTCGTCTTAGTCTTGATGTCTAGGAAAATCCCCACCAAGCTCGAAGACATTCTTCGTAGATGCATGTTATCGATGGCATGAGGTGTATGGAGCATCTTCCAGTATGGCAGGTGCTTGAAGAAAATCGACTGCTTCTTGAATGGGACTTTGGGCGGTGCCGGATTGGGTTCTACTTCTTCTTCTTCTTCTTCTTCCACTGCCTTTTTGTTCCGCTTCCGCTTCTTCTTTGCCTTTGGCTCACCGGCTTTCTTCTTCTTTCCAAACTCGTGGTTTATGTTCTTCACCATTTCAAACACCTTTGGCCCGTACTTTACCCTGTCCGGCTCCTCCGTTTCACCGACTGGCTCTCCGTCAAAGTACTCATCCATCGAAGTTTCCCGGTACCTGTGTTCTTTGCAAAGGAATTTATGATGTTTCATGTACACCGTCTTTTGGGATCCGCTAAGGTAAGTGGAGCAGGTATTCTCAATGCAAACTGTGCAAGCTGTCTTCCCCTTAATCTGCCCCGACAATGAAAAGAGAGCAGGGTAATCACTGATGGTGACCATTATCATGGCCTTTAGAGTGAACTTCTTCTTCTCGGACGCATCCATAATCTGGACCCCTTTCCACAGTTCCGCAAATTCCTCCAGTACTGGCTCAATGAGGACATCTATATCAATGCCTGGCTGCTTTGGTCCGGAAATGAGCATGGCCATAAGAAGATATTTGCGCTTCAGACACTCGTAGGGAGGCAGGTTGTATATGGTGAGGGTGACCGGCCAGGTCTTTGTCGGCGAGCTGAGAGGTCTCCGAACGGATTCATCCCGTCGTACTCAAAGCGAACCTTACATTCCTGGGCTCGCCCCTAAACTCCGGGAACATGTCATCGATGCGTTTCCACATTTTGGCATCCGAGGGGTGTCGCAGACTTGCCATCGCCCTCGCGTGCGTTCGCCGATGCATGCCGGGACATCAGCTTGGCATCCTCCGGGTTCCCAAAAATTGCACGCAGCGATCGAGCACGGGTAGGTACCACACCGATAGGGTAGGGATCTTCCTCAGGTGTAACCCTCTTCTTCCTCGTCCTCGGGAGGTGGCATCGCTTCTTCTTGCCCGTCTTTCGCTTCTTGGGCCCTCTCGACGGTCCCTCCTCATCGGTGGCACGACAGCCAAGATTCCTCTTGTAACGACTCACGCCGCATCGCGACGGTTGTGCAAGTCCGCATAGTCACCCGGTATAGAATACAATGGTTAGGGGCACGCATGAAACTTCCTCGGCTTCATCGCCACCGGACGAATCGCCTTCTTCGCCCGATAGGTATTGGCGGGCACCTTATTCCCTCGGGTAAAAAAAAGTGTCACCGAGGTACCATAATGGTCATTGAAGCTCGTGGTTCGACCACCCGTGGCGAGCCTTCATCATCAACATCGTTAGGTTAAAACGTAGCACCGTGCAATCCTTCGAACATTTGCCGCCGTCTTTGTAGAGAGGGTCAATTGCCGCCGCTTCATCCGTCTAAAATTCTCGAGCCACCTTGGATTGCCAAACAACACGTCATCTTCATCTTTGAGGTTAGCAATTTCCTCTAAAAGAGCAAAGCATCCTCGGGCGACATGTCATCAACTATCGACCGCTCACCATCATCTCCACCCGCATTGTCGTTTGCAATGTCTTCAAGCAGTTCATCTACGGTGATGTAATTGCGATTATCAACTTGTTCACGCCCTTCGCCGCGTGCACCACCGTTGTTTCCGCGCTGCGGTACGACGGGGTCCTCCGTGATGAACCGGCCGCGACACTCGGTTCTTTTTCACCATGATACGCCCCACACGGTGTACCTCGGCCCCCCGATGAAACCATACCGCAGCAAGTGGTCCACGACGCCGTCATCCTTGTGTAAGAACGTATGCTTGCACCGATAGCACGGGCACACCATTACTTCCGAACCCCGACCGATTCGATGCTTCGCGCGACGGGCATAAACTTCTTTTCGCACATGATTAACGAATTCCAAACTCGCCCTTGGCCTGCGTACATCCAATCCCTATTCGGCGCCATGGTCGACGGCCTACTCAAATTAATTAAACCAAAACAAGAGTGCAATCGATGATTAGAGATCAAGTATCCATGAAAAAGACCACGCACACTTCAAATGAGAGGGGAGATAGAGGGGAGGAGAAAGAGGGAGAGAGAGGGGAGGAGAAAGAGGGAGAGAGGGAGAGAGAGAGAGAGAGGGGGGAGAAAAGGGGGAGAGAGGGGGAGAGGAGCTAGCTTGAGAGGGAGAGAGAGAGGGGAGGAGAGGAGAAAGAGGGAGAGATCATCTAGGGGAGAGAGAGAGGGGAGGGGGAGAGAGAGGGGGGAGAGGGAGAGAGAGGGGGGAGAGAGAGAAAGAGAGGAGAGAGGGGAGAGGAGCTAGCTTGAGAGGGAGAGACCAAAACTAGATCTCAAAAAGAAAGGGAGAGAGAGAGGGGTGAGAGAGAGGGGAGAAAGAGGGAGAGGGGGAGAGAAAAGAGAGGAGAAAGAGGAGAAATACCCCCTAACGGTGCCAAACTTCAATCAAACCAAGGGCAAAACCTTCCCCCTTCGAAATGGTGATTTCTAGAGTTTTGAAGCTCAAAACCCTAGAAAATGGCTTAAAATCCCATGGGGAAGAAGAAGGTTGGGGCTGTATTTATAGAGCAGACTTTTCCGTGGCGGGCATTGTAAAGTGCCCGCCACGGTTAATAGACATTAACCGTGGCGGGCATTGTAAATTGCCCGCCACGGTTAATAGACATTAACCGTGGCGGGCACGTTACAATGCCCGCCACGGTTAATCGACAACCATGGCGGGCATTTCCTCGGACGGGGCTGCCACGCCAACTATTTTGCGTGGCGGTTCTATAAATGCCCGCCACGGAAAATCAAAAATAAATGCCGCGCAAGTTCAAACCTGTAGTAGTGTTGGCCTCGGAAAAGGCTGAGGGTCGATTCATTTTCACTGTCATTGTAATGAGGGGGTGGATTATGCACACTAGGAAGCTTCTCAGTATAGTATTTCTGTGTGAAGTTTGACACCTCCTCCACAAGATATGCTTCTACAATGGATGCCTTAGGTCTGGCCTTATTTCTTCATTTTTTGAGTACAGTCTTTAGAACTCTCTTGATTGGATACATCTAATGGAACTGTTATGGCCCACCCCTATATGAGCCTCATACGCGAGGTGCACAATCAAATGCTGCATCGGCACAAAGAAGCTAGGTGGAAAGATCTTCTCCAAGTTATAGAGCATCAAGGTGCCGTTTTTTCCAAACCTTTGATGACGGTGGGAGATAGCACCTTTGCAGAAAGCTGGCGGAAGAAATAGCTCAAATCTGCCAGCAATAGCCATACATGCTCAGGGACATAACCTCAGACCATCGCCGGAAAAAGCCGCTGATTCCATACATGGAAGTCATGACTCTTCATCCCATTGACTTTAAGAGTAGTTAGGTTCAATCCCCTCCTCAGATTCGCTGCATATCCATCTAAGAACATTAGCGTCTTGATCCATTCAAGCACTTCCCTCCTTTGTGGGACGTACAACATGTAATCGGCCTTAGGCCTACTCCATCTTTTGCCAGCTACGGGAGGCCTCATCTCTTGGCCTATCACATAAGGATGCCATGTCCACTCTAGCCTTAGGGTTGTCCTTAGACTTGTTAGTGTCCATGATTGTTCCCCATAGTCCCTCGGAGGTATTCCTTTCGGTGTGCATGTAGTCAATGTAATGAGGTACAACAAGGTCACCAACATATGCGAGCCTCTCGTCAGGCCCGACTTATCAGTCCAGATATGTTGCTCACTATATCCCTCAAAACCACCTTCAGGTTTGGCCACAAGAGCTTCTATCTGAGCATGAACCTCGGCAGTAGTCGACTTGTGCGGCGAAGGATCTAGAACTTTGACACCCTTTGTAAAGTGCGTGATGTCTTGTCTAAATGTGTGGTCAAGAGGGAGGAATTGACGATGTAAGTCGAACGACGAATACTTGCCCCCCCTTTTGCATCCAGTGGAACCTTACAGTAGCCTTGCATAGTGGACATGGGAACTTCCCATGTACACACCAAGCGCTTAATAAACCATGCGCCAAGAAGTCATGGATGGAGTATTGGTACCTGTTGACACCTATTATAGCATAATATTATAAGTCAAATAACATGAAATAAGGGCTAAAGATAAAGACCAACATAAGTTTAGGGGTCTAACTAACATAATTCCACGAGTTTTAGTATTTTGTGACTTTCTAGGGACTTGATAGATAAATGCAGAGAAGAATGGAGAAAGTTCCGGAATATACAAGACATATGATGACAAGACTTGACCGTGAAGTAACTCAACCCGAAAAGTGGACTAAAACATTCTAGAAGATACCAGAGGACACCAGAACAAACGAAAGCCAAGGTGGCATGACACCCTGGCAGCCGCCAGTGCCACATAGGTCGGCCGCTAGTTGGGGTCACCCTGTCTGCCTCTCCTTTCTAGGTCGGTTTACTACCGACATTGAGGTTGCATCTACACCATTATTGAAGGTCGGTTTGATCCAAGGGTTCACGTTCATCGCCAAGTCCTATATAAGAAGACCAGCTGACCCCAGGCTAAACCCTAACTCATTCTAAATTCATACCAAAGTCAATTCATCTCAAGTCCAACCAAGTCTAGACCTAATAAGCCCTAGTTCATACTAGAAGTAGTTAGCTATCTAGTTAGTTCTAGTTGAAGATCAAGTTCATCTTGAGTTCCCGATAGTCAAGAAGTAGCAAGGATCATCGTTCTTGAGACTTCTCTCTTGTATTCAATCTGTAAGTACTATTATATTCGTAATACAATTGTTATGGCTTTGATCTTTATAATTATTATAGTCTTATTGATATGTGTTTATGCTTGCTATGATTATATGTTTAGTTTAGTGAGATTGCTTTATATTTTATGCATGGAATTGTATAGCGTCCATATAGATGATCACTATGTGGGTGATAAGCAATGTGTAAACGTGGTGTTTATACAACGTTTATCTGCAATTGCACCCTACATTCCGGGCCGTGTGGTAGATCGCGAGAGTGACAGTCCTGTTGAGTCCTTTGGAATCCACCCTCCGAATGTAGGACTAGTCGAGCTTATAATTACAGTAATGATCAAGTTTCGTCCTTGTTTGTTATTGGTAATGCTTGCCATGTGTAGAAACAATCCATTCTTACCATGATAGCTAGATGTATTCATTTGACATATATGATTAGGAGTATCTTAGGAATATTCATTCTATTCTTTCTATAACATGCTAATAGCTCGTATGATACTAGTGGCATATGATGATCTTAGACTTGGGTATTTATCAATTATGTATTTATCTTTATCTTTGTGACTTATCCTGTTGAGTAATGTTAGATGCATATGGCTACTCGCATTATACTACTGTAAGTGGATCTCATAAGTAAATCATAATATAAATCATTAGATATCCTTTTCTCTCTACTTTCATAGACTCCATTCCCGTGGTAAAATATATATACGATACCTGGATTACTCCCGGTGAAGTGCTACGATGGTATTTCTATCCGTGCGTTTGCGAGATATCATGTTCATTCTTTTATCAAGACCTTTCAAGAATACCATACCCGCATTTCTTTGAGCGTTATTGCTAGGGTGACGAGACTAGTGTATAGGTAATGCTTAGAAATGAGTGGTATACCTTGAGTACATATCCTGGTGAGATTAACTCCACTATGGATAATGATGCTAAGTTTACATCCCACTACTAACACCGCCTAACTCCGCTTTGTTGGATCATGAGGTTAATCCCATATCCAAGCTAATATGATTAGATATATTTCCCATATATATTTCTTTTTCGCCTTCCTAATTGGGATCGTGTAAAAAATATCAACAAGTACCACACATACATTTTGAAGCTTTTCTTTGTAGCCCGATCGTATGTCCATACGCCATCATTCCAAGCACTGACCAATTCATCCCAAATAGGATCCATGTACATGCCCATATTACTCCTTGGATGACCCGGAATGATCAACATACAGAATACATTTTGTCATTGAAAGGCGATACCAGGGGAGATTGAGGGGGATAACGAACACGGGCCAACATATGTATGGGGCAGACATCATCGAAGTAGCGCCAAGCTTCACCATTGGATGGATGTACCATCTTGTCAGGATTTTCTCGGTATGAACGGAAGGTACCACAGGATTTTCTTAGCAATGTTAAGCTGCTTCTTCTCACCATTACCGTAGTCTACCTCCATGAACCTAGAGGATTTACACTTTGGGTAGTACTTTACATTTGCGTGTTCATTCCTGAATAGGACGCACCCCTTCGGGCAAACATGTATCTGCTCGTACGCCATCTTAAGTGCTTTGAGGACTTTCTCTGACGCATACTGGTTGAGTGGCAGATTGTGGACCTTTGGAAGCAGACTGGCAATCACAGTCAACATCTTATTGAACCCTTCTCGACTCATGTTTAGGTCGGCCTTCAACCCTATTAAGCGTCCAGCAGCATCCAGCTGAGAAACCTTACAGTGCTCGTGGAGGGGTTTAGTTGTCGACTCCATCATGTTGTAGAACTCCCGTTCATCTTCCGTCATCCCCTCCCTTTCATGAGAGTCAGCGAAACATGCGTCGTAGGCATCATCAACCATATGTCTGCTATCCCGGCATCAGCATCAAAAGCGTTGAGATGTGTTCTCACCACCTCATCTGTCGTACGTTGATTTTCACCATGGTATCTCCACACGGTATATCCCACTGTAAACCCATTAAACAAAAGATGTCTACCAATAGTCTCCCTATTTTTTCTTCTCATATTGCCACACTTCGAGTAGGGACATAAAACTAGAACATGTGTTGGTTGGTTGCCAAATGCAAGGTTCAAGAATTCATTTGTCTTGTCCATCCATTAATATCAAAATCCCACCTACTTCTATGGCCATTCATCATCCACTGACGGTCGTCCATCCTTTAGCATATATATGAGTAAGATAACCTATGCCATTCCAACTATCTAATAGGTGAGGATAGGTCATAATCCCATCCGCGGATGCGTAGATGGGTCAGTTCCCATGCTCTGATCCGACCGAGACAGAATTTCGGCAGCACCTCCCCGTTGTTCTCCTCATACATGTCCTGGAAGGGAGAGTGTGTATCTGGAGAACAACAGGGGGTGATGCCAAAACTCTGCCGCCGACCGGAGTGGAACATGGAAACTGACCCATCTACGTATCCGCGGACTGTAAAAACGTGGATTGATACGTTTGTAGATATGCAAAGAAATGCATACCTCCAGCCGTATCTCTTTCGGACGGGAGACGCCTAACTAGGTTCTGCAATTTAAGACCATGCGACTGGATTAGGAGATATTCATACCTACGGTGGTGGTGGTGTGGCAAAGCAGTCCAGGCAGCCCCGCAACACGGAGGAAGAAATTCGGCGATGCTCAGGTACTCCGGCTCCACTCCTACGCACTACTCTCTGCAAAAGGAACATAGGGTTAAGTTCAAAATTTAGGCAGAACCTCCCCTGCACCGTGAGGTTTCCAAACCCGCAATAAAACATACGGCATGAAGGCCGACAACAACATATGCATATACATTCATACCCACATATCCATGTCGAGTCTATTACTACCATAGAAACCACAGCTAGTTGTTTCACGGCATTACCTTTGCCTTGACCGACGGTGAGGGTGGTAGCAGGAGGCGAGGGTGGTCGCGGGAGGGCGCGGCCGAGAGAGCACGGCCAGGCGAGGGTGGTCGTGGGAGGGCGCGGCCAGGAGAGGGTGGTCGCGAAAGGGCGCAGCCGGGAGGGAAAGGCCCCTCTTCCCCTCCTCCTCCCCTTCCTTCTCCTCCTCTTCCTCGTCCCCTCCTTCTTCCTCTTCCCCTCCTTCTCTTGCTCGGCCGGATGAGAGGCGTGGATGGGAGGCGAGGATGGGGGGGGGGCGGCGCGGCCGACCGGATGGACGCCGAGGGAGGAATTGCGGGGGGGGCGGCGCAGACGGGTGAGATGGGAGGTGAGGAGGCACACGGCCGGCGGGATGGGCGGCCAGGGCGGGTGGTGGCGCTGACGCACGGACGGCGGCGGGGGCGTGGGCGGGCAAGCGTGGCGACGGCGGTTTGCGGTGTGTGTGTGTGTGTGTGTGTGTGTGTGTGTGTGTGTGTGGTGGACGGCGGTTCATGCCTTGGATTGACACGGCATATATCATTGTTCAGCAACACCATCCAAAAGGGCCCTTAATTTACTATTGGAACTACTCGAGAAAATTAAAGGGGTAACACCCAACAACTCTCCAGTTTTCTAGCTCTCGCTCTCCCAAACCCTAACGGCCGCGGCGCCGCCGCCGTCACGCCGTCATCATCGCCGCAGCTCGTCGTGGCTGCCCATGCGCCCGGCGCCAACGCCGGCGCCCACCATCGCGCCACCGCCCCAACGCCGGCCCGCCACCCCAAGGCTGCCGCTGGTAGGTGTCGCCGCCGCCCCTCGAAGGCGGCTGTGACCCTGGATCATTGCCAATTCTAGCACACCCGACAGAGATTGTTGGTTCTAGAGTACTCACGTCTCTATACATAGAGAAGCAAGGGCGGATCAGGGGTGGGCTGCCCGGGCTGCAGGCCCCTGGGAGCCTTAAACCACGTGTAAAGTACTGTTTATTAGCCTCTAAATCACCATTATTTGCATAACTCTCATCCTAATTAATCTTAGTTATTTAGCCCTCCCCGAGGAGCTGTTCTGGATCCACTCCTGTAGAGAAGACACAAGTATTTTTTTAATAAAAAATCGTAAGTTCTAAAGACTGCACCTCAGGTTTTATTCCCGCGGTCTAATAAATTCGATTCGTTCCTCAGGTTTTATGAGATTAGTTCATAAACCTTGTTTTTAAAAAGTTAGCACCTCGATCTCTGGTTGACTAACTTTCCAGTGGCTATATATGACGAGCAATGCTTTTATTCGCTTACACTACTAGAAACCCCCCCCCTGTAGGTACGCTGTTTTTAGGTAATAGACACGTTTTCACACGTTTCTATAGAGATGTAGGCACGCTTTATGAAAGCGTATTAGAAGCGTCTTCGTATGGACCGTGTCAGGCTCTATAGAGACGATTTTCATAAGCGTATATATTAGATGAATAGACGTTTCCTAGACATGTTAGATTCATGTCTACACACATTGTTACGCTTTTATAGATGCACATATAAAACATTTCTATTAGTGTTGTTACGTCGTATAGTGACGTTTCATCACGTGTGAAACAACTTTAGAGACAATATTGTAGATACATTCACAATTCGTGTCTACTACTATATTAACGTTTTGTAGTGACAATTATTGCGCATTAAGGAGTATAGAGACCATATAGTAGGTGACGTGGCAAGGTGATGTGGCAGCTGACATGTCAAGGTGACGTGGCAAGGTGACGTGGAGAGGTGACGTGGCAGATGACACGTTTTATTGTAACGCCTAAACACGTGTTAACAAAAGTAGAAACAATAATGTAGCCGCGTTTTTATTGTGTGTTTACATATATAGATACATTGTATAGTAACATCATAGTGTGTATTAATACATGTCGAAACGATTTCTTGTAGTAGACACGCTATATTGTAACACTTTATTACGTCTCAAAAAAATTGTTTGCATTATTTATTTATATATATGGTGCATCGAGATGTACAAATTGGAATCAAATTATTTTATTTTCTGTTTTCATCTGTGACTCATAATGAGACGTAAAGCATCAACGATATTGCATTTGGCCTTAACAAAGAATGACTGACTCAATAGATAATATCTCCATTGCTCAAAGTACAATTGTGTTCACAAAGAAGCAAAAGAGTACCAATATCATACAAATATTACTTAACTAATTCTTTTTAACAACTAAAACCTATCTTGTTCACTTTAAAATTTGTGCTATGCTTTCCATCTATCTTTGTCAACGTGTTGCGGGTACCAACTTGTTGCGGGTACAAGATGAGCTTTTAGCTTTCTTCACCTGCAATTGAACAAGTGTTGGATGAATAACTCAATTTGAAGACATTACAGACACATGTACTACTTTAGATGAAAAAAAATCAAACTTACATGTGTAGTTGGCCAAGCAATAACATATCCAACAGCATCAATTAGTGTACGAATCTTTTTAAATGGTCTAGGTACCTCCTCTCATCTCCTTTATTGCCACGATCAATATTTTCAAGACCTTCGACATAAACCCCCAATATTCTGATCCAAGCTTTGTTCCTAAAATCTCTGTCCGGCTGTCAGTAGTCACTAATTTCCCTTTGGCCAAAAACTCGCCTTTGTTTAACAGTGACAAAAGATAGACTTCCCTCTCGTCTCTACAAATTACACAACATAACCATATGATCTTTGAAATGATAACTAACATCATTTGAAGATAATAAGGTAAACTCTCGATTCTGGTATGCACATGCTGGGACGCTCTAACCCTTTGTGTTTTCTATAATATACATGAATTAAAACATCAGAACATAGAATCACTTAATAATCAATCTAAGCCAATATATTTCATATGGAACAATATTATAATATTAGCATGGACATACCATGTTGTGCAATATGGGATCACATGACAAATTTGCGACTACATTGCCATCAGTATGTGTCTTTGGTTGTGTCTCCTACAGGAATAGCTTAGCTGAGTTAATAGGGAGAGAAAAACAGGAAGATTAGTATACAAAATATTGTGCATATGAGCTTGTCAAATTATAACACAAGGAACAACTAATACACGTGCATCAATATTCGACTAGGCCTTTCTAACATACCTTTGAAGTTGTTTGCTCACGTGGTGTAACTTCAGTTTGTCTAGAATTCTACGGACAGATTGTTGCTGCTGCTTGGCTTGAACCATGTTCTGTAGCCATCAGCAAGAACTTAAATACAATTACAGTAACCTAATGATAGTTAAAATTTAAGTAGGTATACCTGCAGTTCATCATTTGCTGGAGAGTTTACATCAACATCTGAGTCTTCATGGATGCCATCAGTATGGCTTGGAATAATACTTTCAGAGATGTCATCATCAGTACACTCATGGTCAGAACTGTCACCTGCCTAAAAAGTATGAACCAACACATGGTTGATAAAATAAGCTCTTATTCAGAGAGAGGTAGAGAAAGAAGATGGCATGGTTCAATGTAAGCTTACTTCATCATGTAAAAATGCTTTCATTTCCTCTGTTGGATTATCTTCGGATACTTTTTGACATAAAAGTAAACAAGTACTTCATGAAATCACTCATGCATTCCATCTGATTTTCCATTGCATTTACTTTCTCTTTGTACAATCTTTCTTCCTCAGGTTGTGTCACGAAAGGTAAACCTTGAGAAACATGTACTTGACTCCAATACTTATCATCATAGTACCCCCGTGCTTTGATATCCTTGGCAACGATATCATTGAACACTTCATTGTAATCTTTAGATGAAAGACTATTACCACCGTTGTTCTCTCTCCTTTTTCTTAATTCCTCATAAGATGCAGCCTATTGAAATGAGTATATATGAAGGTTATGGAATTGTAAACTGATATACAGATCTAGCATAATCATTTATTCAAGAAAATATACAATACCATTAGTGTCTCCACTTTTTCAGTAGTGAATCTGCCATTCTTTTTTTTATGAGCTGCCTCCCATAGTTCTATCCTGTGAAACTTTCTTTTTATTTGTGGATTCCTGTACAATAGAGTTATTTGGGTGTCATTTCAAAACTAAAATAGATGATAGTGGAAGTTAACAAATATCAGTCGAAGAATATTTATCACCATCTCTTTTTTTGAGTCTAGCATGGCTTTTTCTCCCAGTGGTGTGTGAAGTCTTTTGTTCTTTTGCACAACGAGTTTGTGGCACATAATTTCTACAAATATGGACAATGATTCAGTGTTACATTCCTTGATTAAAATTTCATATAAACATTGAGTAAACAGATGTACCTTATGTGGTTCTTGGCACCAAATTCCAACAAAGAGATCTCCATTGATGTTCATTAACCGTTAGTGGCTTCTCTCTTATGATTTCTTCTAGAGTTCTCTCGTCACGATTGAAGTATTGTTTCTTAAGCTTCGATTTGTAGGCTCGCCACCTATTATTAACTGTCCTTAGGATCCAGTCTCTTGTAAGATGTATCGTTTGCCTTGGGAAGGAAAACTTTTGCTATACAAAGGAAGGCAAATGTTAGTACTTAGATGAAACTTGGAGGTACTTGCTAGCACTGATAATAAAAAAATATACCTCAACATCCTTGATTATTTGTTCCTTGTGTGAATCAAACATGCGATTGTCAAATCTTGGGATGTCTAAAGGAGCTAAGGTTGGGCTTTCAGCTAGATGGCCAAGGTGTTGCCCAAGGATGGAGGCTGACCTTTCATTTGGGACACCATTCTCATCTGTCTCTACAATTACCTTTCCTCCTCCTTGTAATGCTAGTAAATTTTTAAGTGTGAATTCCCCAATAATCTGTCTAACATCTCCATTTGAGCCTGCATTTGAGAAAATGTAAGATTCCACATCATATCTAAATAAGCTACAACAAAAACCTGAAACTTACATATTATCTTAATTGGATTTCGAGGTTGGTGTGGCAGGCGGGCTAATAAACCATCAATATCAGGAGGGGACTGCAAACTTTCATTGTTCCCATTATCTGCTATGTTTTCCTGCTGCTCCTGAACAGGTTCTACACGAGGTCCATTATCTGCTATGTTTTCTTGCTCCTCCCGAACAGGTTCTGCACGAGGTCCATCAATGTTCAAATTCCTTAATCTTCGAAGTCCTCTTGCCATGATTTCTTCTGCTTATAATATGGGAGATCAATAAAATATAGGATGAACATGTTAGTTGCCTTGTCATATTGTATTCTCAGAGCTAAGAATTCTAGGAATTTCATTCTACAAATTTCAGGGATGAAACAAATAGTTCATACTGCAATGTCTCCCTCTCTCCCCACACAACTTGATGCATCTGCAGGCTAATTGGATACAGAAATATTTTTTTACTGCATATGTGGAAAAAACAGAGCTTCATAGCTAGTCAAGACAAGCCCCACAAATTAATAGCAGTGTGTTGCTCTCCCCAGCATTGTCTCCCTCTCTATCTCCCACACAATGGATAGATGATTTACTAAATTTTCATTCACTCAGAATTCAGAAAGTCACATATATTGAATACTCAGGAGTCAGGATGCAAGCTGATGTCAATTAAGAAAGCAATTGTAGCAAGTCACAGTGAGACGTAGTAGTTACATATGGGTATGTCACTTTACGTATGCAGAAACTGAAATATTTATTTTTACAGTCACAGTGAAGTCTTAGTTAGCCTTTGTTCATTATATCAGTTGCAAAAAAGATGTTACTCTATTCTGTATCAGTTGCAGATAACGTATCAATGGAAGATATTCCACAAGTTCCTCAGAAGAATAGGATTTCGAAACTCAGATCTGAAGTGCAGTCTGTACACGCGCGCACGGCCTGGCAGCCAATACGAGCCATGGCCTCGACAATAATTAACCCAAAGTCAGAACAATCAATCACCGAGGTAACCCACCATACTACCTGGGTTCATCATGGTGAAAAATATGACAGGCCATCAATTGCACTTGCTGATGTACCATATGTTGCTGAAAATTTGACTACTTCGCAACCAATACGAGGCCGCCAGGATGAAAGAGTAGATGGCATGCCAGAACTCTTGCATGCTGCATTTGGATGGGGTGGAAGTATGTCTGGTGTCGAAGCAGATGATGTTCAGTTTGAATCTGTAGAAGTGGAACATAATGCCACTGATGAGGATCATGTGAATGCAACAGAAGGTGATGCTTTGGGGAGGCAACAGGATATATTTGAGAGCTTATTGAAGGATGCAGATACAAGTTTTATTTCTTCTGATTGTCCATATTCTCGGCTGTCTTTTTTGGTCCACTTATATCACTTGAAGTGCATACATGGTTGGTCACAAGAATCATTTACAGGACTACTGGATGTATTCTCTCGTATTCCTGGAGCTAACCTACCCAAGACATACTATGAAGCAAAGAAAATCATCAGTGCCTTAGGTCTTGATTATGTGAGCATCGATGCTTGCCCGAAAGATTGCATTCTTTTTCGAGGTGAATTTGCCAAACAAGATTTTTGTCACGTGTGTGAGAGCTCTCGTTGGAAAAACGATGAGAAGGATGCAAATGCTTCTGTAGGTAAACATAAGGGGAAAAGGAAACCAGCCAAAGTGTTGCGTTACTTTCCATTGATTCCTAGGCTCCAAAGGTTATTTTCAACTACCAAAACTTCAGATGACATGCGTTGGCATGACGAGGGTCGTACAAAAGATGGAAAACTACGTCACCCAGCAGATGGTGATGCTTGGAAAGACTTTAATGATAGATATCCTGACTTTGCAAAAGATGCTCGTAATGTACGGCTTGGTCTGGCTAGTGATGGATTTAACCCTTTTGGGAATAAGAATTTAAAGCACAGTACATGGCCAGTAATGCTTGTTCCTTACAACCTTCCACCGTGGATCTGCATGAAGCAAACATCTTTAATTATGTCAATGATCATCCCTGGACCAACTTCTCCAGGTAATGATATAGATGTATACTTGCAGCCCCTCATCGATGAACTCTTACTTTTGTGGAAGGGAGTATGTGAAACACCTGATGCCTCTTCGAAAAAGAAATTTACTCTTCGAGCTGCATTATTGTGGACTATAAATGATTTTCCGGCATTAGCTTATCTATATGGATGGAGCACGGGCGGTAGATATGCATGTCCTTCTTGTGGTCCAGCACAAAATCATTTCGCCTAAAGAAATGTAAAAAAAATGTGCTATATGGGTCATCGTCAATGGCTGCCAAAAACCACAAATACCGAAGGCAAAGGATGCAGTTTGATGGCTCTGTAGAGACTGGACTTGCACCTGAAAAAATGAGTGGAACTACTGTTTTGAAAATGCTGGAAGGCAAAAGAGTTTGTCTTAGGAAAAAAGGAGAGTACATCCAAGACGGTCGGAAAGAAAGGCAAGAACAAGAATGGGGAGCTAGAAGCGATCAGAAACACAAGCGTACAAGAAAGGGGAAAAAGAAGGAATCTAATGGGGGCGGTGGTAAGGTGGAGAAGAAGCCAGAAGATTGGTTGAAAAAAGAGGTCAGTTTTCTTTCAACTGCCATATTGGGAACAGAACAAACTAAGACACAATATAGACGTAATGCACTTAGAGAAAAATGTGTGTGACAATTTTATCGCCACTCTATTGGATATTTGTCGTAAAACAAAGGATCACCTTAATGTACGACTGGATTTAGTTGAACTTGGGATTCGAGCAGATCTTCATCCTGTTGTAGATGATCGGGGAAAGATAACTATTCCTGATGCACCTTTTACCATGTCTAAAGAGCAAAAACAGATTCTTTGTTCAGTAATTCAAAACCTCAGGACCCCAGATGGGTATGCATCAAACATATCTAGGTGTGTGAACATGAAAGATTGTACCATCAGTGGACTAAAGAGTCATGACAATCATGTTTTACTACATGACATCCTTCCAGTGGCGCTACAATCTTGTTACCCTAGCAAGGATGTCATGAAAATAGTTGTTCAGCTATCTAACTTCTTCAAGAAGTTGTGCTCCAAGGTTATAGATGTGGCTGAACTAGAGCAGCTTCAAGAGAGTATTGTGATGACACTTTGTGATATGGAGAGAATTTTCCTACCATCATTCTTTACAGTAAGTGTGCATTTGATGGTACACTTGGTAGAAGAAGTTAAGCTAGGTGGTCCAGTTCAGTACCGCTGGATGTACCCCTTTGAGAGGTATGTAATCAACTTTACTTTGCACTATGATTACCCAAAATTTAGTTTTAACTTACAAGTGTCAACAATTGTATTTAGATATTTTGTTAAGCTAAAGGCACTTGTGAAGAATAGAGCTCACCCAGAAGGATCAATTGCTGAAGGATATTGCATGGAGGAGTGCTTGACCTTTTGTTCGAGATTTATAGAAGGAACTACACGTTTTACAAGGCCATCAAGAAATCCTGAACCATCTGATGAAATAACACACATGTACTTGTTTGATACTGCTGGTGAACCTATTGGAAAGCGTACTGGCGTCATCCTTGATAAGCAGCTTCTTGTACAGGCTCATCGATATGTGCTGCGGCATTGTGATGAACTTGAAGACTTCGCGGTGCGTTTATAATTTTGGTAGAGGAAAAAATATAAATTTTTTTATGTGAATGCAGTAGAGCCCTCTGCTATTTGGTTCTATTAAATAGCTTCTATATCAGTTGTAGCCATGATTAAATAAATGATTGATGCATTGTCATTGTAGAGAATTCTTGGATGAGGACAAAAGCAAATTGTGTCCCTCAACTAATCTGGCACCTTCCTGCATTGAGAATTTGATGGAACAACACTTTCCTGACTGGTTGGAGCAAAAGGTTTGTACATCAAAATTGTTGCAAATTTTGCATAGAATAAGTAGAAGCAATGTATATAATTTTGTCCTTATGTACAGGTTATCTTAGGCAATGGAACAGGCATCACGACAAAGGTCCAAGCTTTGGCTGCAAAACCAAACAGATGTGGGGTGACATACAGTGGTTACATTATTAATGGTTTCAGGTTCCACACTTTGAGTCGTGAGGCTGCACGGTTGACACAAAACAGTGGTGTGGTCAACATTGCTGATGATGGGGTTAATTATTTTGGCAGATTATCAGATATTGTTGAATTGTCATATGCAAACTACAAGGTGGTGCTTTTCAAATGTGACTGGTATGATGTTCATCATAAAGCTGGGTTGCAACAAGATGAGTTTGGATACAGTCATGTGAATTTTTCACGAAAAATACACACTGGTGATAAATTAGAGGATGATCCTTTTGTATTTTCGTCACAAGTCCAGCAAGTGTTTTATGTCCAGAACTCAAAAGCTGAACAGTGGAACACCGTGGTGAGAGTTAGCCCACGGGATAATTTTGACATGGGTGTAGAACTCTCAGCAGATGATGAAAGTTAGACAAGGCTTGGGTTTTCCGGTCAATTTATGCTATAGATGAACATTGTGGGTTACTGCTGTGTAGTGTACAAATTTTCCTATTTGATTAAATAGTGTAATCCATGAGACTTGTAACATGTCTTATTTAATTGTTCCTTGCTATGGTTTTTGATTATGAGTTAACAATAGTGACAATGAAATGTTAACTTTCAGATAGCTGAGTGCAACGGCTAGGCTGGACCTTGTGTAGTCATTGCTTACATGGTTGGCGAAGTGCGCTCAACAACAACAACTGCTAGCTTTCATTAGGTCGCATATCCAACACTCTCAGTTCTTATAGCAGCAGGAACTTCATTTAATAGCTTTGCATGTCACCTTTGGTACACTTAATATTTCTATTGTGTTGGGTTGAACTGGACAATTGAAGTAGCAATATCAAACCTTTATGATAGAATTCGTTGAATTCAAGCATGCTATTATGAAAAAGTCCATCTACCTCACGCTGCCTCTTTTCTTTTTCTAACATGACTCCTATAAATCTTGTGTGCTATTATTGAAAAGCTATACGTATATTAAAGAAATAAAAAAATAATCCCAACCTACACAACTAAACCATTGGCACAATGGTAGGGCACACGAGTCTTATTCCCATAGTGCTTGGATCAAGTCTAGAGTTTGGCATTTTTTTTTTTTCAAATATTTTTTTATTTTTTCCCAATAATATTTCTAATTAAAAGAATATATGCCTAGGTTACATGTTTTCAATTTAACTCAAAAAACATCGTTAAACACAAATTCTAATACACATTAAAATGTTTCTATCAACTAGTAATGATTAAAAGCGTATCTAATTTCATGTCAACTAGAGGTATTTTGGAATCGTATAAAAAAAACATGTCTACATGCCTAAGCGCGGTTATTTGATACACTTTACGACGTGTCTTCATGCTACTCACGATTGAAAGCATGTCAAACCTTGTGTGATTTTTATATGTTTTAGTTGCGTGTCAAAAAACATCTCTAGGTGCCTATTGACGATTTTGAGATGCGCATTGCAACGTGTGTAGATGTTCTTGACGGGTTTAAAGCGTGTCTAACTTCATGTCATTTTAACATGATTTCAATAGCGTGTTAAAAAATGTGTCTAGAAATCTCTTAACGTTGAAAGCGTGTTAAATATCGTGACACTTAGATACGTTCTTAAAATTGTGCCAAAGAACGTCTTTACATGCCAACATAGAGACGTTTTTTGAAGGCGTTACAAATACAGCGTAGCTAAAGGGGGGTTTTCTAGTAGTGTTATCTCTTCTAGAAACTTTTATAGGGACATATGAAAAGAAGATCTGGTGTGTAATTAGAAATCTGATTAATGGGAACCCCCCGCATCCCCCCACTTGTAGAAACATTGGCCCAGGCCAATAATGCAACATCGGCAGACAGAGATATGTACAGAGACAGTGAGACAGCACTGGCCTGCTGATGGAGACACGGATCAGAACAGCTCGGGCCAGAAAGCAATAAATCCATGTGAAGCACAGGCACTAGTAGCCTAAGCCTATACTGTATGTAAAATACGAAAAATTATATATGTAAAATTATTAATATCTGTAAATGTCTTAGGAAAGCATGTTTCATGAAATCGAATCATACCTATTTAATACTATAAATATTATTTTGTAATATAAAGTGGTTAAACTTGATCTGATGTTGTAATTAAAATGCATGCTTTTTAGTATGGAGAGGACAGACTGCAGGGAGTATATATATTATTCGCCTTGTTCTAAGACGCAATTGCCATACCTAGAGTGTAGAGTCAACAGTCCAAAGTCTTTTTTTTTAAGAATTTGTTATTATTAGCACAATAAGATGCTTATATGTGATCTGTGGTTAAACACGTTTACATAAAGTATAATAAGAGGCTGATATGTGGACCTGTGGTTGGCACTTTGCTTTTTCGTTAGCTTGCCTTTATAGGGGGTATCTATCTTTTGTTGCGCTAAAGCTGTAATCATTAGAGAGTTGAGTACTGTCTACGGTTCCAGAATAGTTTTTGAAGACAAAAACCCGTATTCTGAAAAGCATGTGACACCACCAGTAGTGTCGCCGCCGCCCCCTCGGAAGGCGGCCGTGACACTGGATCATCATTGCCGATTCTAGCACACCCGACAGAGTTTGTTGGTTCTAGAGTAAGTATCTTTTTTTACAAAAAAATCGTAAGTTCTAAAGACTGCACCTCAGGTTGTATCCCCGTGGTCTGACATATTCATTTTCCTCAGGTTTTATGAGACTAGGATCACCATGCTAGTCAGCTAGTCTAATAAGTGTGGGACATGCAGTTCATAAACCTTGTTTTTAAAAAGTTAGTGTCACAAACCGGTTAGATTGGGCCGGTTGTGTGACACGTCAACGACGAACTCTGAGGTGGCGGTGACGGCGGCGGCTCCGGCGTTGGGGGGCTGGCTGGGGATGGAGGCGGTGGTAGGGCTAGGCGGTGGAGCGGGCGCGCCAGCGGCAGGGCGGCTGCGTGCGACAGCGTGGCGGAGGGCAGGGCAGGGCGGGCGGGGAGGGGGCAGGGCGGAGGTGGCGGTGAGATGAGAGAGAGAGGGCACAAACTATTTCTTTATTGCTTGTCTCCCAAAGAGATTACAGACCCTTTACCGATATAGCCCGGCTAGTGGGACTTGTAATCTAAGTAATCTCTCCACGGTTTCCTTATACCATTGGAATACCTTTTCTACAAGCAATCTTATTTATTTTCAAATAAATGTTTTGCTTATATGATTGGAATATCCCTTGCACACCAAAAGTCCTAAGATAATCCTAACTTGATGACGAAGCGAAGACGGAGACAGGGAAGGTGGCGGCGGCGGTGGCCTCCCCTGCCGTGCGCCCGCCCCCCCTCCTAGGCCGGTTGTGGCCGATTGGGCCCAGCTAGCCCACCCATGGCTGGCCTAATTCTGGCACATGACATCTCCTCACCGTTCAACGAGGCGGCGCATCCACGTGGCGCCCAACCCACCAGGTAGGCGTGAGGGCAAAACCGATCAGGGCCATCGCGACGCCGGGTCCGTAGCTGAGGACGAGGGGACCCGGCTTGTCGTTGTCGTCGTTGCATATGCTGGCATCATCGTCGGTGAAGGAGAAGTCGAAATGTAGGTTCCCAAAGTAGATGCTGAACTTATAGCTCAGCGGGGGCTGCACGAAGGGGCGATCCATCCATGCTTGCCGCATGACGGAGGCGCTGAGGACGCCGGAGAGCTCGAGCGTCTTGCGAGTAGCTGGTGGGGCCTGGAAGGTGTATGTGGTTGGCACATGTACCTAAGCATGTATGTGCCTGCAGAACACGTGTCAAGTCGACGTGACCGGCGACAAGGAGAGGCGTAGTAGACGGCCGTAGAGCATGTCAGCGGCGTCGTTTGACAGCAGCCCGACCAAGGGCGTCGGGCCGACGGCACATCGACGATGACGTTGTCGGCGCGGAGGAACTCGTTGTCGTGTTGTCGAAGAGGAGGACTCGGCGCCCTAGAGCCCGACGTTCGGGCGTGCCTGTAGGAGAAGAATGCTCACCGAGAACGCCTTTGTCTTCGCGCTGGCGGTTCGGGAGGTGGAAGCCCACCGCGACGCCATGCATGGGGGCGCCACCCTCCGGGAGGAAGTCTTGTAGGAGGTCCGAAGCTTCGGAAATGTAGTAGCGGTGGAAGTACCTCATGATGCCGTAGAAGAGGCTCCACTCAGGGATAGTCGCCTGAAGCTCGATGGCGCTAGCGATGATGCCGAGCTCCTGGTTCGACGTAGTACCCAGGTGCAGCTCGGTGAGAAGGTCGCCCGACGTCTAGTCGTCGATCGCCTTCATAGCAGCTGCCTGGCGTTGCCGTCCTAGTGGCCGGTCAGCCAGGGCGGCCTCGATGTCACTGTCGATGTCGGCGACGTCGTCGATGTGGCCGACACGATGGTCGCCGCGGTGTCTGTGGCGCCGACAGCTCGTCGTCATAGCGGCGAGCAAGGTCGATGGCATCCTCCATCGAACGAGGCTCGAACCACTCGAGCGTCGTACGAAGCCTGTCGGGTAAGCCACCGACGAAGAGGCTGACACAGGGGCGCCTGCTCTCAAGGTCCATGCGAATTGCATAGCCCTCAAAAGCGGCGATGTAGTCATCCAGCTTGCCCTCCTGAGCAGGAGGCGCGAACTCCCTAGTAGTGTCGGTGATGGTGGGGGGTCTGAAGTCGCGTCGCAGATAGTGGGTGAACACGTCCCACTCGACCAACGGCCTCCTCTAGGATAGCCTATTGAACCAGATTATAGGAGGACATGTCAGATGGAAGGCAGCATACCGAGCGTAGAAGTCGGGATCGTTGTCGTCCTTCAACTCGAACAGCGGCTCCATCTTGCATATCCAGAGGTCGGGGTTGTCAATCGTCATACTCCGGGCCGTCCACGCGAGTGACATAGAGAGGGGGTAGGTTTGGTGGCCTAGGGGAGCGGCACCGTGGTGGCGCCGTCTTCGCTGCCGGAGAGTCCTGCACGGTTGCAGGTGTCGGTGGAGAGGAAGAAGCAACCGGTTGCGTGTATCGGTGAAGAGGAAGAAGCCCCCACACCTAGGCCCCCCCCCCGGGCCCCTCCTAGGCCACCCATTGCTGGCCCAATTCGCACATGACAGTTAGCACCTCGATCTCTGGTTGACTTTCTAGTGGCTATGACGAGCAATGTTTTTATTCGCTTATCTCTTCTAGAAACTTTATAGAAGAAGATCTGGTGTGTAATTAGAAATCTGATTGGGACCCCCACTTGTAGAGACATTGGACCAGGCCAATAATGCAACATCGGCAAACAGATATGTACACAGATATGGCCTGCTGATGGAGAGACGGATCAGAAGAGCTCGGGCTAGAAAGCCATAAATCCATGTGAAGCACAAGCACTAGTAGCCTAAGCCTATATGTAAAAAAAACAGGAAAAATTATATATGTAAAAATATTAATATCTGTAAATGTCTTACGAAAGCATGTTTCATGAAAATCGAATCATACCTATTTAATTAATACTATAAATATTATTTTTAATATAAAGTAGTTAAACTTGATCTGATGTTCTAATTAAAATGCATGCTTTTTAGTATGAAGAGGGGAAACTGCAGGAGTATATATATTATTCGCCTTGTTCTAAGACGCAATTGCCATACCTAGAGTGTAGAGTCAACAGTCAAGTCTGGTTTGTTTAAGAATTTGTTATTATTAGCATATATAATAAGATGCTTATATGTGATCTGTGGTTAAACACGTTTACATAATGTATAATAAGAGGCTGATATGTGGTTGGCACTTTGCTTTTTTCGTTAGCTTGCCTTTATAGGGCTATATATATCTATCGATCCTTTGTTGTGCTAAAGCTGTAATCATTAGATTGTTGACTACTACATGTGTATACGGTTCCAGACTAGTTTTTTGTAGAAAAAAACCCGTATTATATGCATTACTTTTGTGCTTGTTCCGTACATGTTTGCATTAGTAGAAGTAGACGTCATCGATCCAGTCACAGATGCAACGGAGCTGATGTACATGATGATTCAAGGCGCACTAGACGTCATCGATCCATAGTTAGGACTCGATATCATCAGAGCAATTGTTAGCGTCAACTCCCTCCTCACTAGTAGAAAACGA
Organism: Hyparrhenia diplandra; assembly: GCA_015847255.1. NCBI lineage: Eukaryota > Viridiplantae > Streptophyta > Magnoliopsida > Poales > Poaceae > Hyparrhenia > Hyparrhenia diplandra. Next base: position 355,707 of record JADLZK010009400.1, read on the forward strand.
GGTTTAATCTCGGATGTGTTTTACACTACAAACGAGCAAGTCAATTTAAACAAGGACTAGAGCTCACATTAGTTCCGATTAGCACTACCAACCGGGACTAAAGTAATCTGAGCAACAGTGAGCGCAGCATTATTCACCGGGAGGGAGGACTTTAGTCCCGGTGCGTATTCACCAGCTGGGACTAAATATTTAGTCCGGGATGAGAGTAGGGACTGGAACTAAAGGTTTAGGGTTTGGTCCAGGTGAGAATATCCAACCAGGACTAAATCCCTTTTTTTAAAAAAGTTACTTTGGCAACAACCTTTTTACAGAAAAGACTCCGGCACTTTTTAACGTATCCACCACCATCCTTAGCGTAATATGTAGGAAAGTGTAATATATAGGAATTACTTTTTAAGAACTGGAAAGTACTCTCGGTTTTCTCATATTCAAAATTCATTTTCACTTATTTATAGATTTGTCATCCAGATTCAAATGCTTATATCTTTTGCGTTTTAAATTCGATTCGATCCTCTCTAGTTGTTTTACATTCGTATTTAACTTTACTACATGCTCATGCTACTGTTATAACTAATTTTAAGTGTTAAAATTGGAGGTTAGATTTAATTAATTTTCATGATTCTGTGGTCCATGTGCTTTCCAAGATCGTATTGGTCTCAAACGTTTTCTCGGGCTAGCGGGTGCGCTGTGTGAAGAAACCACCAAGTTTGAGATTTTTCTAAATTGGTTTTGTAGTTTTTTGAGTTTAATTGAATTACCGCGCGACTTCACCCGATAATTATACGTTGAACTGAGTACACCTCCTAAAAGATCCGGAACGATGCCAAGCTTTGCTAGACGGTCTCTTATGCCCTAGAAGACAAAACTTTCTGGTGGCCGATGCCAAATTATTTTGTTTTCAATATGTAATTCACCATATTTAGTCTCACGCGGCACGAAGAAAATACAGTAATACAAATAATGATAGTAATACAAATAATGATCAAAAAACCTAAGATCTTGTGTGGGATCATATCTTGATGAGTTCTAACGGGGAACATTAGTGCCCTAGATCAAGATGACACAACGCTGCATTTTCCCATGGATGACGTCACTAAAGTGCTCACACCATGTGAGCTGCACATGCCAGAGGGGAATGGCACAATCATGGTGGCTTTTGGTGTTTTTGGTACTGTCGACTCTACCAAGACACCAAGAATCCATAACAGAATAATACCCCCTAGATATGTTGTAGTCAGGGTGGATAGAGTTTCGAGAGGTTTTGAAAATATACCTATCGATTATGAAGGAGGTGATGAGGAGCAGACTCTAGGAGAAGTTGAGAAGGGTATCATTCTATGGTGCAAGGGCTACATCATTATTCGTAGTCTTCCACTGCCTGATCCTCATCCAAGGTGGTCTCCAACCCCACCGTCCCCAAAGGCGGTCTCCAACGCCCTTGTCTCCAAAGGCTGTCTCCAACCCCACTGTCATGACCCAGAATTGGGCCAGCCCGGGAAGGGCTAAGTGGGCCCGACGCGACGGCCGCCGGCCCGGGGGGGGGGGCCGCGGGGCGGGGGCGGGGCCGGCACCCCCCTCGCCGCCGCCGCCGCCTCTCCCTCCACGAGTCCGACCGCTTCGTCTTCAAGTTAGGATTATCTTAGGAATTTTTGGTGTGTAAAGGGGATATTCCAATCTTTAAGGAAGACCCTTATTAGGAAATAAATAAATATTTCTTATAAAAGGTATTTCGATCGTATAAGGAAACCTTATAGAGATTGCATAGATTACAAGTCCCACTAGCCGGGCTATATAAGCGGGAGACATGTAATCTCTAGAGGATAAGCAAGCAATCAAAATTAGTATCCATCTATTCCTAGCTCCAACCGCCGCCTCCCCGCCCCGCGCCGCCCGCCCAGCGCTGCCGTTGCCGCCGCGCCGCCGCCGCCGCCCCTCCCTTGCCCGGGGCTCCACCCCTCCTCGCGCTGCCGCCGCCGCCGGCCGGCGAGATCGCAGCCCCCTACGCCCTCTTCGAAGCTTCAACGGTCGACGAACACGTGTCAATTCCGGCCCAATCTAGCCGAATCGACATCCGGTATCCGGAGACCGGGGACGATTCCCACCACCCATGGCTTCCGAGATGAGGGCGTTCACCGCAGCAGCAACGAAGGCGCTCCTCGGCGACAAGCTGCGTCAAGATCGCCCACCGCTTCGACGAGATGGAGACGCGCCCACGTCGCATGGAGATGCGTCTTCATCACCTCCGGGACTACCCCGAGCACGACGACCAAGCCGGAGGACCGGAGGCTGGCCGCCACCCGCGCGGGGCAGGTCGGCCCGAGGCGCCGCCCCGGCCGCCGCCCCCGTCCCCGCCACGGCCTCCGGCGGCTCCGACCCTACCATCCTCCAGCTGGAGGAGGAAGATGGCGTTATGAGATGACGCGACCGGCCATCATCGACGTCATCCTCGACGACACCGCAGCACCGGATGCCCTCTCCTCTCCACCGACACCTGCGACCGCGCCAAGACTCGGGCGAGACGGCGTCACCCGCGGCGCCCCCGCTCCTACCCCGCCACCGCCCGAGGCGCCCGGCTACGCCACCGCGGGCGCCCAGGCCCGTGGTGCCACCCGCGGCATCACGACCCCCTCCCTACGTGACATGCCCTGCAAGTCCAAGAGTACGACGGCGGCGGCGACCCCGACCTCCGGATTCACAAGCTCGGAGCTCTGTTCAAGCTCAACTTGGACATCGACCGGGCTACTATGTGAGTTATGCTGCCTTCCACCTCATTGGTTCTGCGCTACTGATGCGGTTCATGGACCTATCCAAGAAGAAGTCCCCGATCGAGTGGGACGAGTTCACACATGCCCGCTGCGACATCACTTCGGACCCCCACCTACCTCGACACTGGGGGGCGACGCGCCGCCTTCCGGGGAGGCAAGGCCGGACGACTACATCGACGCCTTCAAAGTCTATGCTACACGCATGGATTTTGAAGGTCGGCGCCACCGTGTCGGCCTCTTCGTCGGAGGCCTGCGTGACACGCCTCGGACAACGCCGAGTGGTTCGAGCCTCGTTCGATGGAGGAGGCCATCGACCTTGCCCCGCCGCTACAACAACGTTGGCCGGTCGACGCCGACCCGGCGCCGGGCGCCGACTTCGGGTGGCCACCGGGGCGACCCCGACATCGACAGCGACATCGCGGTCGCCCTGGTTGACCGCATGCTAAAGCCAGCAGCGCCTTTGCTGCGGCGATGGACGACATCGGCGGGCCGACGGCGAACGACATGATTGTCGAGCCGCACATGACCATGACTACCAACAAGGAGCTCGGGATCATCGCCAACGCCATCGAGTTGCGGGCAACCGCACGCAGTGGAGCCTCCACTATGGCATCGTGAGGTACTTCCACCGCTACTACATCTCTCGCTGCTTCGGAGCTTCTCGGGGACTTCCCCCGGGGGGAGAACGTCCCGGCGCACGGCATAGCAAATGGGCTTCCACCTCCCCAACCGCCCTCTCGAGGATCGGGCGTTCCCAACGAGCATCCTTCGCTCCAGCGCGCCACGACGACAGGGTCGAGTGCGCCACCGTCATCCTCTTCGACAACAACGGCGACGTCTTCTTCCGCATCGACAACGTCACGGTTGGCGCACCGTGGACACATGAGATGCAGCTGGGGCCGCCCGTCAGCACGCCTAGCAACCTCCTCTACGGTTGCCTCCTCGACTTCACCTCCTCACCTCCTACGTCGCTTTGACACGTCTACTGCAGGCAGCTCCATACAAAGGTGACAGTGCCGACGGCCTACACCTACCGTCTCCTCCTCCAACCCGCCAAATGATCGAGCTGTCAGGCACCCTCAGCGCCTCCGTCATGCGCCATGCATGGGCGGAACGTCCCTTTGTGTAGCCCCGCTAAGCTTCAAGTTCAGCATCTACTTCGGCGACCTCCACCTCGACTTCTCCTTCGCCGACAAGGACGCCAGCATCTGCAACGACAACAACGACAAGTGCGACCCTCTTGTCTTCTACTTCGGGCCAGGAGTTGTCACTTCCCCGATCAGCGTGCCCTTCGCCACCACCTGGTGGGTTGGGCGGCACGTGGACGCCGATCGTATAAGGAAACCTTATAGAGATTGCTTAGATTACAAGTCCTACTAGCCGGGCTATATAAGCAGGAGGCATATAATCTCTAGGGGATAAGCAGCAAAAAAAAAAATTAGTATCCATCTATTCCCAGCTCCAACCGCTGCGCGCCGCCCGCCCGCCGCGGCCGCCGCCCCCCCTCGCCGTGGCTCCCTCCCGCTGCTGCTCGTGCTGCTGCTCGCCGGCCGCCGCCCCTCCCTCACCGTGGCTTCCTCCCCTCAATTCGCTGCTGCTCACTGCTGCCATGCCATGCAACCCCCAACGGTGACAAAGTCATCTACCAAGAAGAGAGCCTCCTCGCAACCAAAGATGTCATCTGCCATGCCGGCGAAGGCGATCAGGAAAGCCTCTGTGGAAGCAAGGGTCATCCAAAAGTTGTCTGGTGAAATGACTGGAGAGGAATTGGTCCTGTCGTCCAAAAACAATTGGCAGCGCACTTCGCAAAAAGTGCCGGAGAAGCCCCGCCGGCGAAGGCTCATTCACAAATATGCTAAATATACAGTAGAGGGAGCACCGACAGCTCAACTTTGTTCAGTGGGAGAGGCATCTGAGACAGCCTATATATCGATCGTGGGCCAAAAATTCCAACATGGATAGCACACTCACCGAGCATCGGAGAGGACAAGAGTTGACGCTAAGCTCTGTTGGAGGATATTGTGCTGGGCTCGGCTCGATGACGTCTACTTCTACTAGTGCAAAACAAGTATATGACAAACAAGTATATGTACGTCTACTTCTACTAGTGCAAACGTACGAGACGTGTGTTGTCAAGGATCTTATGATTACATCTTTAGCGCTACAAAGGTGAAAGGATACCTCCTATAAAGGAAAATAAAGCCAACAAACCACACAAACATCTTTTCGACTTTATCTATATACCTACTAATAAAGCATCTATATACCTACTAATAAAGCACGAAAATTTCTGCCGCTTTTTTTCACCATCGTTTTCTTTCACCTCTCTTCCGTATCTATACTGGACTCTAGAAAAGCCCATGAAAAAACCGAAATAAGTGGGTCCAAGTATTTGATCCCTATAAGCCAAGATGTGATAAAATAAGATTCGATTAAAGTACGTTCGCAAAGCACCTCTGAACGTTGGTGATTTGACAATACGTCATGACGCATACAAGAATACGCAGTACTTGACATACTTAATAGAATTTTTATCAGGTCTGATTATGCATGAAAAATAAGTGCGGTCAAATCAGAGCACATTTTTTATTTTATTATCCATACCGGAAATACCAGCTATATATCTATATCAACCAAAATTTTCTTATTGACATGATGGAAAGTAATTTTTTGCACACTCTAATCATGTCATTTTTTCTTGGCACCAAAAACTCATGCAATTAGATATTTAATTGACACAAGTATAGAACTAAAATGAAAGTTATGACATATTGAAATCTAAATTTTTTTTTCCTTTGCAACAAGAGAAAAATCTATAGAGATACTATACTAAAATTTGATAAAAATACAAATTAATAGGATACTGTTGTATTGTTGTCAACATTAATACGAGATTATGGATGTCATGGCTATCATAAAAAAAAAAAAACTATTTACTACGTTGTAGATCGTTCTAGCTTCATCGAAATGCATGGATGGCAGTAGCAGCGATAGCGAGCCACCATGGTAGCGGATAGCGGATGGGGACAGCGAGCATGCTCCAGTGCGGCATGCATGGAGCATGCTTGGTGCCACTTTTTGTTTTGTTTTTTTAAGAGGACGACACTGCCGGGTATCCCCCGGGAGTGATCACAAAGAATCATCACTACGGTTTCTCTATTGCCGGTTCATTTTCTGGTAGTGCAGGGGGGTTTGGGCCCGACAGTGATGTCATATATTTCGTTTTTGAGAAATACACGCGACAACGCAGACGCTCACAACATGCACGCACACTCACCCCTATGAACACACGTCACGCAAACCCTACCCCTATGAGAACCTCCCGGCGAGCACTCGGCAGATCCGAGATTCCCGAAGTCACCATTGGCGCCTTGTCGGCGGCGGGAATGTCGCTTACCACTTAATAACATTTTAGTAACGGCTGGAAACACCCGCCAGGACTAAACGTACCTACCGCGGGGCAAGGCCTGAGGGGCATTTAGTCATGGTTGGTAATACAAACTGTGACTAAAGGTCTACACTTTCAGTCTCGGTTACTAGAACCGGGGAAAAAGAGGACTTCTAGTCCCTGATTGACAATCCTCGTTGAGAAACTGAGACTGTTACCCAGTCCTACACTAGTATGTGAATTGATACTCTAAAATTTTATTGTGAGAAATCTTAGCCTTTCTAGTCCTATCGCACCCTTTGTGGTATTGCTCTAGTGATAAAGGTTCGTAGTTACATGTATTTTGTCACATACTAAACCTAAATTTCGAAAGACATACATCAACTAACCACAATTACATATCCCTCAAAAACTAACCACAATTACATTATGAATTGACTAACCACAAAAACAACACATCCACTGAATGCAAGATTGCATTGCGTTGCTTCGAAAAAAAAAAAAAAAAAAAATCCAAGAATGTGCACATAAAAGGCTTTTTGCAGTTGATCTCTAAGCTGTCAGAATGACAGTTGGGAAGGGAGCAGCCCGTGCCCGTCTCGCAGGCCTAGCCCGTTCTGATGTTAGCCGACCCATCATGGCCCAGAGTTTAGCAAGAGGAAGAGTCAGATGGGCTGTCAAAATAAGATGAGCAGGCCCAAGAAGAAAGAGATTCGTCCTTAAATTTGGCAAAACTTTTCCTCTGATCTATCACGATTTTGGCATAAATAAAATCCCAAATCGAATGAATCTGGAAGAGAATCGAGATCAATTCGACGTTCATACAGACGTAAACTACAGTTTTTGTAAACTGAAAGATGTGAGGTCATGCTGACGCGAGGGATGATTTCATTGATAGCTTGCCTCGATTTTCAAAATGGATATTTAGATTCCCTTAATTTTTGAAGCCGTCCCATTTATCTTTTTTTATGTTTTAAAAACAGTTCTTACTGATATGGCACCATGCCAGTAATCCTGGTGCATGACGCTGGGACGTCACTACATTAAAGAGAGCTAAATTATTGGACTCTCGTCTTCGGAGGTGCTCATAGGGGTAGGGTTTGCGCACGCGTGTGTTTTACAATGGTTAATTAATTTTTTAAAAAAAAAAAAAAAAAATCCTGCATGACGCCACGTCCAAAGCTAAATTTTTTGTGATATTTTACAATGGTTAATTAATTTTTATTTCCATCCAAATATAGAAAAAACATTTAAAATACAATTAAACATAGTTGATCCATACAATTTTTTTAGCTCAGAAAATATGAAACTAATTTTATTATTTATCTAAAATTGTCCTCTATGTTTTGTTCCTTATTACTTTGAATTATTTGCATCTTTATAGTCTTTCTATACAATCTAAAATTGGGATAAGTTTGAGAACTCAACATGCACACTATAAACAACGTCTCCTCAACAATATTCCTCTTGCTTACGAATCAAGACATACATTGAAAATTCTGTACAAAAAATATAATTGTCACAACCGGATCGATCTGGGCGGAAGTGACACATTGACGACGAGCTGGACGGCGGCACGGCGGCGGCGGGGCGGGCGGTGGCGCAGCAGCCCTAGGGCAGCGCGAGCGCGAGGGAGATGGCGGCGTGTGCGGGGTCGGGGCAGAAGGCGGCGACGGCGTTGGGGACGGCGGCGGCTGGGCTTGATGGAGGTGGTGACGATGATCGGCAACATGAAGGCGTAAATGACGTAGGCTGGCGATGAACGACGAGGTAGTAGATGAAGAGGATGACATACAGCAGCTCCAAGCGGTGACGGGGATGGCGGCGGCGGTCTTGTAGCGCACGCACGGTGGCAGCCGCCGCCTTTGGGCGGCGCGTCGGGGAAGACTTGCATCTAAAGAAATCTCTTATTTTATTTCCTAAATAACCATTACTTAATGACGGCGGATGACGCAATCACGGTGGGCGGCGGCGGCGGCGGGCCACTAGGCACGCACGCCGCTTGGGCCTTGGGCCCTAAACGGCGGGCGGGTGACCCCTCCTATGCGGCACATGACAATAGTTAATCCAAGTTCTAATTCAAAAAAAAAAAATTAATCCAAGTTCTGATTATATTACACATTAACCTATATGATGTGGTTATTAGTCTACCTCTCAAGTAGTCAAGTTTGACATTGACTTTATAAGTTATTGACAATGAATTTTATTGAATCAAATATATTGGTAGCCAAATCCAAATAGAGCATATCCTAACTCCTAAAGTGCACCCGAAACAAGTATAGACCACTTGAACTTTCGGATTATACAAATCTGTACTACGACTTCTCTAATCTTAACCCACTATATGTATATGATATAGTTTATATTTAAATGCTTCTTCGGTCCTAAAATAAGAGTACTTTTAGCATTCAAGTTTATCACGTAAGTAACTTTTACTTTTTTGGTACATCTATGCATTTAAACATTAGATCCATCATTGACGTCATGGATAATACTCACCGAGCAACAGAGAGGAGGGAGTTGACGCTAACAATTGCTCTGATGATAACTGTGGATCGATGAATTCTAGTGCGCCTTGAATCATCATGTACATCAGCTCCGTTGCATCTGTGACTGGATCGATGACGTCTACTTCTACTAATGCAAACATGTACGGAACAAGCACAAAATTCATGCATGTAATACGGGTTTTTTTCTTCAAAAACTATTCTGGAACCGTATACACATGTAGTAGTCAACTATCTAATGATTACAGCTTTAATTAGCGCAACAAAGGATCGATAGATACCCCTATAAAGGCAAGCCAACGAAAAAAGCAAAGTGCCAACCACATATCAGCCTCTTATTATACTTTTTATGTAAACGTGTTTAACCACAGATCACATATCAGCATCTTATTATGCTAATAACAAATTCTTAAAACAAACCAGACTTTTGACTGTTGACTCTACACTCTAGGTATGGCAAATGCGTCTTAGAACAAGGCGAATAATATATATACTCCCTGCAGTCTCCCCTCTCCATACTAAAAAGCATGCATTTTAGTTAGAACATCAAATCAAGTTTAACCACTTTATATTAAAAATAATATTTATAGTATTAAATAGGTATGATTCGATTTCATGAAACATGCTTTCGTAAGACATTTACAGATATTAATATTTTTACATATATAATTTTTCCTATTTTACATATAGGCTTAGGCTACTAGTGCTTGTGCTTCACATGGATTTATGGCTTTCTGGCCCGAGCTCTTCTGATCCGTCTCTCCATCAGCAGGCCAGTGCTCAGCACTGTCTGTGTACATATCTGTCTGCCGAGATGTTGCATTCTTGTCCTGGTCCAATGTTTCTACAAGTGGGGGGTCCCAATCAGATTTCTAATTACACACGAGATCTTCTTTTCATATATCGCTACAAAGTTTCTAGAAGAGATAAGCGCGAAAAAAACATTGCTCGTCATAGCCACTAGAAAGTTAGTCAACCAGAGATCGTGGTGCTAACTTTTTAAAAAGGTTTATGAATTGTATGTCCCACACTTATTTAGACTAGCTGACTAGCATGGTGATCCTAAGACTATCCGCACTCATGTTCCTCTATTTACTCCCTCTATACATCCTAGTCATCAAGATTCCTCCTTTTTCTGATCTTATCTCCCCAAGACCCACGCTTCTTTATATCTTTTACTCTATACCAACTATCAAGAGTGGGGTCCATTTTATAATTTTATTTAAATATATTCATGTGTGATATTATTTTGAAGGATTTATTGAAACGAATTTAATAGTGCAATTGGTATTTAATTTGGGTTTTTAGTTTGTGAGTTATGGCTTTTTTAGATAGTTTAAACGTGGGGCCCGCTGCTGGCCACTCTCTCTCTCCTGCTCTGCCTCTCTCGCGCATGCTGTTTCTGGATGCGGACGCATGGGCCCATGGCACGCTGGCCGATGGCGGAAGCCCTGGATGCGCGCTTGATTTCCCGAACGAACGTGAGAACTGGACCGTAAAGTACGAGGATACAGTACCCACTGCGGCGTTTTTTCTCCTCAAGGAACTCATAGCGAACCTCTCCCAGTACCCGGTGCAGATGGTCTAAGACACTATCCACACTCATGTCCCTCTATTTCCTTTCTCTATAGATCCTGGTCTTCAAGATTCTCTCATCTATATACAATTCTTCCGCACCCATCATCCTTTATATCTCATCCTATGTATCGATCCGGCAACTTTTCTTACTCAAAATCTATTTAACCCGAGAGGTCGCGTGTGGGGCCCACCCAAAATGAATCCCCTCCACCTACCTCTCTTTTCCTCTCTCTCTCTCTCTCTCTCTCTCGGACCCTCCCTCTCGGCCGGGCGGCCGGTGGCCGGAGATGGCGGCGCCTCCCGGCCCCGCCGCCCCCCGCCCCCGCTCCCTACTCCGGCGGCGGGCCTCGGCAACCGACGAGAGGCGGTGCGATCTCCACGCCGCTGCCGGGTGTGCCGCCCGGATCTCTTGACGCCGTGTCTTCACGGCGCGTCGAGGACCATGTCCCCGCGGATGGAGTCGGCGGCGTGCACCGGCCGGTGGAGCTCGTCATGGCGGAGGTCACACCCGCGGCCGGCTTCCCCTCTGCGGCGGATCTCCTCCGGCATCGGCCTCCCGCGACACACTCTCCGTCAGCGGCGGGCGGTGGGCGGAGGCCGTTGAGTGGCGCGCGAGGCCGGCGAGCTTCGGTCTTGCCAGGTCATCCGCAGCGAACGTCGAGCTCCGGCGGCCCGGCTGGGCGGCGGTGAGGAGGCATATGCCACCACTAGTAACCAAATGATTTTGCGTGACATGCCATTTTGATTTTGCGTGGCGGGCATATGAGCCCGTCACCCGGTGAGGTCGCGTTGAATCATGATATTTTGCGTGGCGGACAACAATGCCCGCCACGGTAAATCAATTATCCGTGGCGAGGCACATTAGGGCGCCCGCCCACGGTAAATGGTTCGAAAAAAAAATAAAAACGGCGAAACACTAGACAGGCCCGCCAAGCCCATCCATGGGCCCGCGAGCCCATCTAGGGCAGCACCGCCGCCGCCATCCAGGGATCCGTCGTTGGGTCGTCGTCGTTCATGCCGGCTGCTCGGATCGCCGCCATGCGGGAGAAGGCGGCCGGATCCGCCGCCAGGAAGGAGGACGAAGCCAGATCCACCGCCGAGGAGGAGGAGGAAGGCTGGATCCGTCGCCGGGGATCGGAGGAGGCTACATCCGCCACCGGGAAGGAGGACGGGTTCGGATCTCGCCACGGTCAGGGAGTAGGTGGCCGGATCCGCCGCCGGGGAGGAGGATGGGGCTAGATTCGCGGCCACCGAGGTGGAGGGGGCCGGATCCACCGTCGGGAGGAGGAGGAGGAGGCCGGATCTGCCGCCGGGAAGGAGTAGGCCAAATCCACCGCCGACGAGCAAGAGGAGGCCGGATCCTCCCCACCATGCATGTCCGCCGCCCCCGATGCCTCACCGGAGCGTAACGGGCATGCGAGAGAAGGTGAGTAGCGAGCGTGCACGGCGAAGTGGCCGGCCATGGTCGCTGCGTGAGGGGAGAGTTGGGAGAGTGGATGCGGGACGGTAATTGCTGCTGCGTGAGTGGCTTCAACCCTAACTCCTCAATTTATATAAACCCGGTAAGAGATCGGAAATGGGCTTCGCTAGCTGGGCCACGATTTACCGTGGCGGGCCTTGTAATCTTCCCGCCACGGAAAAACGATTTCCCATGACGGACAGATGTGCCCGCCACGGTAAATAAAAAGCGCCTGTCACGTTTAATCAGGGGTATTTTCCGTGGCGGGCAAAGTGTACGCCCGGCACGGAAAATATTTTGCAGTATCACCTAAAATCAATTCGTTACTAGTGCACCACTGCCGGTGGACGGCGTCCCCGTGCCCACCATCGTCGTCTAGCGGCGGGCGGCAGCGAGCTTGGTGTTCGGTGGCTCGGCAAGCAGGCGGGTGGCGACGAGAGCCAACGGTGGCCTTCCCACCGACGTCGGTCTTCCCCCATCTCGAGTGGCGCGAGCAGCCCCGTCCAGGCGGTCTTTGAGCGGCGACGCTCCTCCCCTTCTCCATCCCCTTCCCTCTCTAGGCACGCAGTCGGTGGAGGGGACGCACAGGCCCCACGCCATGCTGGCGGATGGCGGAGGCCCTGGAAGCTTGCTTGAGGAACGCGAGCCACGTCGGATATCGTGGGATGATACCGTACCCGCTGCGGCGGTTTCACCCCCGTATGTGGCTTACCGGTTGCCTTCCTAGGATAGCAGTGCGGATAGTCTAATCTCATAAAACCTGAGGAACGAATATGTTAGACCGCGGGGATAAAAGGACTTACAATTTTTTTAAAAAAAACAAATAGTTGTGTCTTCTCTATGTATAGAGATGTCAGTACTCTAGAACCAACAATCTCTGTCGGGTGTGCTGGAATTGGCAACGATCCGGTGTCACGGCCGTCCGAGGGGGGGGGGGTGGCGACACGACCGGCGGCGGTGGCGGTGGTGGGGCGGCGGCGCTGGGCGGGCGGTGATGGTGGGCGGCGATGATGATGGGCGGCTGGGGTTTAGGGAGAGCGAGAGCGAGAAAGTTGGAGAGGTGTCAGGTGTTATCTTTTAAATTTTACGATTAGTTCCAAATGATTACAAGTCCCTTGCATTTATAGTATAGTCCGGGAAAGACTTGCGATGATGATGAAAACGGCGCCGCGCAATTGCGGCACGATTTGGTAGCCAAGATTGAACCAGGGTTTCCGGCAGCGGCAAATGGTGTAGCAAAGCAAACGCACGATGCAACTGTGGCAAAGCTTTGCAGGATGGTGGCCAATCAATCAAACGCAGCTTAAATCCACCTATCACCATCGTCGGTTATCTTTTAAATGGAGTTTGTAGCGCGATTAGTTCCAAATGATTACAAGTCGAGTTTTTGCAAAGTTTATAGTATAGTCCGGGTGCAAAATATTTGCCGAAGGTGCTGTGCTTATTTGCCGAGTGCCAAATAAAAAAACGGCGCCGCTCGGCAAAGAATTCTTTGCGGCACTCGGCGAGGCTCTTTGCCGAGTGTCTTTTTTGCACTCGGCAAAGCATGTTTTCAAATCAGTTTTGAGGCCAGTTTTCAACTACAAAGTTTCATAATTGAATTTTGGATTTCTTCGAGCATGATCACGAGTCTCCGGCAGCGATTAAACATTTGGTCATATCCTTTCATTGTCTCCAAAAGATATGAATCTTTAAAGTACAAACTTTTTGATTCCAATTCACGATAGGCAACTCAAATTTGGCACCGATGGCTTAAATGCAGGATGGTGGCCAATCAATCAAACGCAGCCTCAAAATTGGTTTAAATCCACCTATCACCATCGTCGGCACATAACCCTTTTGGGTATATAAGTTAGAACCCAACACACTCATACATTTGGAGTTCTGTAGCGCGATGTTGCTGTGAATCAAACACAAGTGACGGTGTAGTGCGGTGGTAAGGCAGAATCCCACTCACCGCAAAGTGTGAAAATAGTGTAGAAAAAACTTGGAAAAAAGACCATGGTTGAGGCCTCTCCAAGTGGCTGGTCAGTGGTGGCCTCTCCAAAGCAATTTTTGAACCAGTAGTGGTAGCGCAATATTGGCACTCGACAAAGAATGCTTTGTCGAGTTTTGATAGCCAAAGTATGTATAAAACCTAAGACCCCCTTCTTCCCTGTCTCTCCTTACCCGATCGAGCACACCCATCCAATGATGCGTCTTTTTCCATGTCTCTCTCCATTGTTGTCCTTATTTTTTCATTAAAATGCTCATAAAGGAGTTTGGTGGTATATGCTTGTGGTAGTGTAGTGCTTTCGCTAATGTGCAGTATGCTCATATGGGGCCAATATTGTGAACACTTTTGGAACCTGTTTCATGAATCATGATTGACATATATTTTGTGAAATAAGCTGTTTTATGCATGATGCAAGATGTATTAATCCCACAACTACTTTTCCTGCAACAAAATGAATATTGTAAGTTGACGCAGAATAGTTTCATGGTCCAAAATTCTTTGCGGAACAGTGTCTCCTTTTTTGTTTGGGTCTTTTTTCACATAACTGACATATCATTAGTCCAAATTAAAATAAAATATTATGCTGCAAAAGTGCAAAAGACAGATTGTGACACAACTGGCATACTACCACTGGTCGAAAACAGCTATATATACACATGCATACACAGGCACATATGAAGATGTGCACTCATCAGAATAATCCAAAGATGGCCTCGAGATGGTCACAAGATATCTCATTATCTTCACTTGTGCTTGGGTTCCTCGTGCTACTGCTGCTGCCCCTGTACACTGATGCATCATCATCAAGCGATGTAAGCTGTGTGTGTGATTTCCTTTCCGTCCTCCCTGAAGCTTGGTGTCTCTGTTGGTCTCTTCCTTAATAAGGGTCCTTGCCTGTGTCACTGATGCTGCTGCTTCCTGAAAAAACTCAGACGACGATCTACGTTGTGTACATGGGTAGGAAGATGCACCATGACCCATCCGTGGTCATGTCCTCTCACCACGACGCGCTGACCTCCATTCTTGGGAGGTAATGGCTCATGCACATTTATATATTTGTAATAAGCTGGCTTTCTGTTCACCTTTTCATTTGTATCATCCATGGAGCAGCAAGGATGCAGCCCTCAACTCCATAGTATACAGCTACAAGCACGGATTCTCCGGTTTCGCGGCGAAGCTCACCGAGGCGCAGGCAGAGGAGCTTCGGAGTGCGTAGTCACCCACCGATATATATGATCGAGCCTAGAAAATAAAAGCCTGAATAAATTACAGTCATGTTATATTACTCGCAAGAGTTAGCAGTATCAACTAACAATAACGAATCTATGGATGTTGTAGAATACCCTGGTGTTGTGAGAGTGAAGCCAAACACTTACCACAAACTGCACACGACTCGGAGCTGGGATTTTCTTGGCATGAGCTACGGCCAACAGCCATCGTCGGCGTCGTCGTCACGGCTCCTTCGGAAGGCCAAGTACGGCGAGGATGTCATCGTCGGCATCATAGACTCAGGTTTATTTCGATCGGCCTCATGTAAAATAAATCTTACGGAGACGGAGCTTCGGTTCACTGAATTGGGCGACATACATACATGTACTTGCAGGCATCTGGCCCGAATCCCGGAGCTTCGACGACACCGGGTACGGCCCCGTGCCGAAACGGTGGAAAGGCGTGTGCCAGACGGGCCAGGCGTTCAACGCGAGCAACTGCAACCGGAAGGTCATCGGCGCGCGGTGGTACGGCAAGGACGGCACCGACGAGTACAAGTCGCCTCGGGACGCGCACGGCCACGGCACGCACACCGCGTCGACTGTCGCCGGCTCCCCGGTGCGGGACGCGAGCCACCACGGCCTGGCCGCCGGCCTGGCGCGCGGCGGGGCGCCGCGCGCGCGGCTCGCCATCTACAAGGCGTGCTACCGAGACGGCGAGGAAACGAGCTGCGGCGGCGCGTCATTAATCGCGGCCATCGACGACGCCATCGGGGACGGCGTCGACGTGCTGTCCCTGTCGCTGGGAGGCGGCGGGGAGACATTAGAGTCCATGGACGCCGTGAGCGCCGGGATCACCGTGGTGTTCTCCGCCGGGAACAGCGGCCCCATGCAGCAGTCCGTCGACAACAACTTGCCGTGGCTCATCACGGTGGCCGCCGCCACCGTTGATCGCACCTTGTCCACAGTCATCACCCTCGGTGAAGGAGAGAAGATGGTGGTAGGACAAGCATATATTCGTCGTCACTCGTCACTGCTATTCCATATCTACAAGGCGTGCATAATCACGGAGTCACTTGCAGGGTCAATCATTGTATTACCACAACCGCTCAGCGGCATCCAAGAGCAACGACGGCTTTGCTGAGCTCCAATACTTCCAAGGGTAACGCACCAGCTGTTTTTTTTTCAGATTATGCAGGCAGATGAACTACAGCATAGATTTTCTTGTGTCACAAAGTGCATAGATTTTCTTGTAAAGAAAGGAATAGATGTTCTAATTTAAATTATATTCTAAAGAAAGGATCATTTCCTTGGCGGTTTTCCCCCTTTCCTTGACGGTTTTCGGCCCTCAAGGCAATTCAGGATTCTGGTAGTGATGTATGTCAGTCTCCTCATGACTCCTGCTGCATGAATTGCATCAGCTGCCACAAGGAGCAGCTGGAGTCGGCAAACATCACCGGAAAAATCATCGTATGCCTTGCACCGATGTCGAGCTCCGTGCAAGCCGTCATCGCCGGCGGGGCCAAGGGCATCATCATTGAGACGTACAACACCGACGGCATCAGCAGCAGCTTCATGGTCTGCGAAGGCCACAATATTCCCTGTGTGGTGGTGGACAAGGAAACCACATTCACGATGAGGACCATGTCAAAAAGCAAGAGGTGATCCGTCCGGCCGGCCGGTCATCATCATCTTGTCCCGCACAATTTTATGAGATCTGATCCCTGCCGTGTAATCAACTTTTTCCAGCCAGATGGCCAAGATTTCTCCGGCGGCAAGCATGGTCGGGCCTGAGGTGGCCGCACCGAGAATCGCGACGTTCTCGTCGAGGGGCCGAGTGCACAGTTCCCCTATTTCCTCAAGGTGATATATTGATGCCTGAATTCAGTTCCCTGCTGTTATAAATAAATATAATTCACAAGTATATCCCATGTGTTACTTACAGCAGAACAGAAAGTGAACCCAAAAAGTGATATAGTACTGGTCACATTAAATCTTTTGACGCATAAATGGAGCATTAAATATACTTAAATAAAAAAAAACTAATTGCATAGTTTTGCTGAAAAGTACGAGATGAATCTTTTGAGCCTAGTTAGTCCCTGGTAGGATAATAATTACCATATACAAACGAAAAGTGCTATAATAGCCGAACCCAATATATTTCACCAACTAAACACCCTTATGGAATAAAGTTAGTACGAAGGAATAAACTTTTGTAAATTAATGTCAGTGTATTGCGTGGCTTGTTGATGTGCATAATAAAATACTTTCTGACATGACATCACATTTGCGTGCTAGTAGATTTTAATTACATATGATAGTGCGTTGCTGAGGTGGACAGCTTGCACGCCGAGGTACGTCGGATTGCGTGGCATGTGACGTCCACAACAAAGTGCTTGCTTACCTTTCTAATGTGGATATCACAATTCCATGTGCTAGTGTTTTTTATTGCATCTGACAGCGCATTGAGGAGGTGGATAGCTTGCAGGTTGGCATACATTGCTAGCGGGATTTATTAGGATTATAAGAGGTGGACATATTACTTGCAACATCGTTAACTGTTAACCATTTTACTTGTAAAGAACATGTAAGATATATATGTATTTGCATTTAAAAATAATATACTAGCAACATCTCATAAAATTGAAGAATTTTGATCCACCTATTATATTTTATTACAGTAGCTTCGAAAAGAGCCATCATGTTCGCTGAGGTCGAGATTAATTCGTCAAAAATAAAAAAAACAAATACACAAATAATGACTTAGATTAAACAATAGAGTTCATGCCATTAATAAATATAATTTTTGAGACACTAAATTAATAGAATAATAAAAATTTGGTTTGATTTTTATAGAAGTTATTGGAGATGAATACCTAGTAGCTAATTAAAGAGTATTGTAAAACAAAAGTAGCAACAAAGTCAAACCAAAACCATGAATGGTTAATGTTTTAATATTTTCCAAATCAACGGTAGAGAAAACCGAATAATAAAAATATTCCATGTGCATTATAATTAGCAAAAAGATGATTAATCTATAAAAATATTCCATTTTTGGTTCCTAGCTGACTAGTACACGACATATGCATTGATGTGTCTCTGTCTGGACAGCCCGATATAGCTGCACCTGGTGTGAACATCTTGGCAGCCAAGGGTGACTCGTACGAGCTCATGTCCGGTACATCCATGGCATGCCCTCATGTCTCTGCAGTCGTCGCCTTGCTCAAGTCCGTTCACCCGGACTGGTCGCCTGCCATGATCAAATCCGCCATTGTTACCACAGGTAACTATTGATTCATCCGAGAAGCCTCGATCATCACCACACTAGCTAACGCTAACAAGATACTATCTATACATCGATCTCTTTCAGCATCGGTGACCGATCGATTCGGCCTGCCAATCCAAGCCAACGCACGGCAAAGGAAACCAGCCGACCCCTTCGACTTTGGCGGTGGCCACATACAGCCGGACAGGGCCATGGATCCTGGCCTCGTATACGACATAGACTACAACAACGACGACGACGTCTCCGCTGAACAGATCAACCTCCCCTCCATCGCCGTGCCCAACCTCAAGGTGTCCGCCACGTTCACCCGCACGGTGACCAACGTCGGGCCGGTGAAGGCGACGTATCGGGCCATGGTGGAGGCGCCGGCGGGGGTGAGGATGAGCGTGGAGCCTCCGGTGATCGCCTTCAAGAAAGGTGGCCCTAGGAACGCGACGTTTAAGGTGACGTTCGTGGCGAAGCACAGAGTGCAGGGTGGCTATGCGTTCGGGAGCCTGACGTGGCTGGATGACGGCAAGCACTCGGTGAGGATCCCCGTCGCCGTTCGGACCGTCGTTCGGGACTTCGTCGCGGATGCATCTTGATCGATGATCGAGTTCTCGTCCTAGGATGGTACTTTCGTTGCATCATGCTTTGTGTTCCACGTTGTTCACCCACCCTTTCGATTTCTTTTTTCAATTTATTTACTTTCTGGCAGCCATTCGCGCGTTCTTGAAAGATGACGTGGAAACACTTTAATAATACCCCATTCCAAACCACTTATATAACATTTGGCCGGGGAAAACACGATTTGGCAACTACCGAAATATATATGTGTGTGCACAAGTTGGATCTATGGCACAGATGGAATTTGTCTAGAGCCGACCACTTTTTACATTATCTATGGCACAGATGGATATATGTGCGAAAGCTTTGCCAAGCCCCTAGAGGCATCGTGAAGAGTTTCATGTGTTCTGGCATTATACTTTTCTTTCTTTCTCTTCTCTATTTTTTGTGTGAGCGTCTTGTATTGGTTTTAGTTTGGTTTTCCACAATTAACCGAAGCGACTGGGGTTTCTTCCGTTCCATAAAAACGTGGACATTTTTGAAATGAATGTAGGTGGGGAAGTTGTCCCCCAATGGTTTTCAAAAAAAAAAAACGGAACCAAACTGAGAAGTCGAATATTTCGGTTTTCACCGCCGCTACGGAAAATCCATCGTTGCCGAGTACCGCGTTTTGCGAGGGCACAAAACTGGGCACTTGGCAAAGAATGACTTTGCCGATGGCGCTCTCGCGAAAGTCCAACCCTTGGCAAAGCCAACTTTGCCGAGTTCGACTCTCGGCAAAATTAGAGGCCTCTTGGCAAAGATAACTTTTGCCGAGCACCAGCGTTTCGTCGTAGGAACGACACTTTCGGCAGCCGTCGAACCCGACACCGCCCATCACGTGGACTTTGCCAAGGGGCGGGACGTGTGGCCCTCGGCAACCGAGGGCCATGACCAGCAGCTCTCGGCAGCGATTTGTTTTTATTTTTTACAAAAAAATACTACACGTGCCATGTGTCCACTTCTTTGCTGAGGGCCCGGCTCTCGACAAATATTTGTTTTTTCCTAAGACAACTAGTGTAACGCCACGTGTCCACTTCTTTTGCCGAGGGCAGACCACCTGTACGGAACCTATTATCACATGTTGGACATGTCCTGATTTCTACAGTCTGGGATGCAACCTTGCATGAAATCTTCTCACATTTTTTATCACAGGCTACACATGTGATATCATGACAACTCGTCAAATTTCATGATTTTTCGACTTTAATTGCTTTTTTAGAATTTAAATCGATTCACCCGTAAGTGAGTCGACATGTTTTGCATGCAAGATGTTCGAATTCTGAGGCATAGCCATGGATGAGGCCTCAAGTTAGACACACAAGCATGAATATTATTTTTCAACCATTTGGATCCATTATTCAAATGACTCAAATAAAAGGTGAAAATTCATGACATATAGTAAAAAGTTCGAGAAAAATTTTCAAACCTGAACATGGAGCTCTAAGTACCGTACCTAAGCTACAGAAAAAATTGTGAAATCAAAATAAAAAAATATTTTGCGGAGAGCCTGGCTTCCCAAAAGGCTAAAGGCTAAGGCTTTTTCGAGAGAGAGCCGACAGCTCTCGGCAAAGCGTGTGACACGTGGCGCCCTGTCCATCGCCCGGTTAGGCGAAGGGAAAAAAACAAATTCTTTGTCGAGCGTTGGATTTAGCAAAGTGCTCGGCAAAGAACTTCCACATACGACCCCATCCGGTCTCGAATTATGGAAAAGAAAAAAAAACTTTGCCAAGAGCAGGATTTGTCGTCGGCTCGGCAAAGGTCCCTTCTTTGTGCCCGATCTGGCTCCCGATAAAGAATTAAAAAAGTTATAAAGATAAGAAACCCCAAACTCCGGGGGACACACACACACTACACGCAACTCACACTCACACACTCACACACACCGCATGCACACCGCCGCCTGCCCACCGCCATCGCCACCGCCCACCCAGCTCCCTCACATCGCCACCCTCCGCCCGCCACCTCCCGCGATCGCCGCCAACACGCCACCTCTACCTCACCCCCCGACGCAACCCACCACCTCCCAGCCCGCCTCGGTCCACCGCTGCCGGCCCGTCCCCGCCTTCACCGTGCGTTGGGCGCCGACGCCGCCCCCGATCTCGCCACCACCGTGCCTAGGGCGCCGCCGCTTCCCCGTCCCACCACCTCCCAGCCCGTTGCCGCCCTTCATCGTCCCGCCTGGTACGTCCCTGTTGTTGAGGGTAGTTAACGTCCATTTTTATATAGTAAAAATACTCTCAATCAAAGGATGAATGTTAATAAAATATTATTGTTACTAATCAATTCCACGATTTTTTGGTGTACACTCAGTTTTGCAGGACAATCTCTAAAAAATGCTGAAAAACAGAGAGAAGAGGAAGAAATAGAGAAACAGGAGAAAAGAACCAAAACCAGATGATTAATATAAATTCTAGAGACCTAAAGGGATTAAGAAGACAGCTTGCACAGGCCGGGGCACACCTGCTGACAGGTGGGGCCAGGCGGTCTGTCTTGTGGGGCCCACCTGCTCCCTCACTGTCTCTTTTTTTTTTATGTTTACTCTGGCAACGACCTTTTTACAGAAAAGACCCCAACACTTTTTAATATATCCACCACCATCCTTAGCGTAATATGTAGGAAATTGTAATATATAGGAAAGCGCATATGTAGGAATTACGTTCTGAGCACGGGAAAGTACTCTCGGTTTTCTCATATTCAAAATTTGTTTTCACTTATTTATATATTTGCCATCCAGATTCAAATCCTTATATGTTTCACGTTTTAAATCCGATTCGATTCACTCTAGTTGTTTTACATTCGTATTTAACTTTACTACATGTTCAAGCTACTGTTATAACTAATTTTAAGTGTTAAAATTGGAGGTTAGATTTAATTAATTTTCATGATTCTATGGTCCATGTGCTTTTTAGTATCGTTTTGGCCTCAAACTTTTTCTCAGGCTTGTGGGTGCCCTATGTGAAGGAATCACCAAGTTTGAGATTTTCTAAATTGGTTTAGTATTTTTTTAGTTTAATTGAATTACCGCACGACTTCACCTGATAATTATACGTTGAACTGGGTATACCTCCTAAAAGATCTGGAACGGTGCCAAACTTTGCTAGACGGTCTATTATGCCCTAGGAGACAAAACTTTCTGGAGGCCAAGGCAAAATTATTTTATTTTCAATATGTACTTCACCATATTTTGTCTCACGCGGCATGGAGAAAAAATACTGTAATACAAATAATGATTAGAAAAAACTAAGATCTTGCGTGGGATCATATCTTGATGAGTTCTAACAGGGAACATTATTAGTGCCCCGGATCAAGATGACACAACGCTGCATTTCCCCGTGGATGACGTCACTGAAGCGCTCACACCATGTGAGCTGCACATGCCAGAGGGGAATGGCACAATCATGGTGGCTTCTGGTGTTTTTGGTACTGACGACTCTACCAAGACACCAAGAATCCATATCAAAATAATACCCCCTGGACATGCTGTAGTCAAGGTGGATAGAGTTCTGAGAGGTTTTGAAAATATACCTTTCTATTATGAAGGAGGTGATGGGGAGCAGACGTCTCTAGGAGAAGTTGAGAAGGGTATCATTTTATGGTGCAAGGGCTACATCATTATTTGTAGTCTTCCACTGCCCGATCCTCATCCAAGGCAGTCTTCATCCCCATCGCCTTCTCTAAGGCAAGCTCCAACCCGAACGCCTCCAAGGCGGTCTCCAACCCCACCGTCTCCAAGGCGGTCTCTAACGCCACCGTCTCCTAGGTTGTCTCCAACCCCACCGTCTCCAAGACGGTCTGCAACCCCCACCTCTCGTGACAAAGTCATCTAGCAAGAAGAGAGCCTCCTCGCAACCAAAGATGTCATCTGTCATGCCGGCGAAGGCGATCCGGAAAGCCTTGATAGAATAATAGAGGATGTTCTAGCAGTAGATTCGGATTGGGAACAACAAGAATAATAGATAATAGTAATGACAAGTAATCATTCTAAATTACAACTGCTAATCAATTACTAATAGTAAATGGTGAAAGAATGAAACCTTCAGTGGAGGCACCGGTGGAGTTCATCCTCATCGCGATCTTGCCTTCGGTGGTGGTGGTCATGGAAACATCCCGCTGCTGGCTGTGCTCTCCGATCGGTGGAGTGACTGGGAATGACGGTGAGGGGAAGTGGCGGCTGTCTAACTCGCGGTAACTCTCGTCCTCTGTGCCACCAGTCCCCCACCTCTATTTATTAGTGCAGTGCGACGGGGCCCACTAACCATTAGGGTTAGATGCTCCCGATCAGGGCTGACCAAAGGGATTGGGCCAACCGTTGGGCTAGGCCCCTTTTAGATCAACCTAACAAGCCTATATGTGTTGAGCGTCTGCGTTGTACTGTGTAATCTTAAAAAAAAAAAAAATCCAAACATTGCCTGGTGAAATGACTGGAGAGGAATTGGTATTTTCGTCCAAAAAATAATTGGCAGCGCACTTTGCAAAAAAGTGAGCCTAAGAAGCCCCGCCGGCGAAGGCTCATTCACACATATGCAGTAGAGGGAGCACCGACACCTCAACTTTGTTCAGTGGGAGAGGCATCTGAGACAGCCTATATATCGATCGTGGGCCAAAAATTCCAACATGGATAGCACACTCACCGAGCATCGGAGAGGACAAGAGTTGACGCTAAGCACTGTCGGAGGATATTGTGCTGCATGTGCAAGTTAATTAAGTGCGCCTTGATTCATCATGTACGTCAGCTCCATTGTACGGCCGGGCTCGATGACATCTACTTCTACTACTGCAAACAAGTATATGTACTACGTCTACTTCTACTAGTGCAAACATGCCGTACGAGACCTGTGTTGTCAAGTATCTTATGATTACATCTTTAGCGCTACAAAGGTGAAAGGATACCCCCTATAAAGGAAAATAAAGCCAACAAAACCACACAAACATCTTTCCAACTTTATTTAAGAAAAAAAAGAGAAACTCCATCTACAGATCAGCCGGGTCCTCCTTGGCCCCGTGCAGTGGCAGAGCTGACCAATTTTAGCGCCTAGGGCTACTAGAGCCACTATCAAAGGGGCTTGTAACACCTACATTGTGTCTATAATACAAGTAGATGTCAAAAGTAGCTTACAAATGTATTAATTTAGATTATATCTCAATTTCACGCTTATAGATCTACAACATCACTAATGAAGACATGACTAAGGTGAAAAGGAACATAAGTAACGATAATTTGACATTTAAAAAATAGGGGTTTTAGTGTTTCTACCCCTATTCTGGACTCTAAATGTGATTTTTCCCCTTCTTTTTCAACTTTGCGTTTTTGCCCTTATTTTTTTGAATCGAAGCTTCCGTTTGCCCTCCATCGTAACACCGTCAGCAATTAGATGGATTAAAAGACCAAAGA
The DNA here is from genome assembly GCA_015847255.1 of Hyparrhenia diplandra. Classification (NCBI taxonomy): domain Eukaryota; kingdom Viridiplantae; phylum Streptophyta; class Magnoliopsida; order Poales; family Poaceae; genus Hyparrhenia; species Hyparrhenia diplandra. The sequence goes on from JADLZK010009400.1 coordinate 379,874, forward strand.
AAAAAAAGAAAACGAATAACTAGAGGGCAAAAGGACTCTCATACCCTTCTGTTTCTCTCACTCGTTTTTTCCCGTACCCACACCGCAAGACCGCGGCCGTCCGCGACCGCGCCTCTCCCCAGCGCTAGGGTTTGAGGCGGCTCAGGCGAGCGCCCGGCGGCCGGTCCGGCTCCTCTGCGCCAGCCCTCCCTTCATCTCTCCCCCGCACCTGCCCTCCATTCCCTCCCGCGATGTGTAGGCTGGGGCCGGCGGCAGCCATCCCAGGGCGGCGGCGGCGGCCATCACAGCGCTGGCGGCGCACCTCCTAGGCCGGCGGCGCCCTCCTAGGGCCGGCGGCACTCCTCCCAGGGGCCGTTGGCGCCAGCAGCAGCATGGAAGAGGGCCATGGCAACAGCTGCCTGCCTCTTGGTGCAAGTAGTAGGTATCGGTGTGCTTGGGATGTCCGATCTTCCTTTTGCCATTAATAATGTTGTTGTTCTTGAATCACGTGACGTTGTCGAGTTGAGGCATGATTGAATCACATGATCGATCATTCACGGTACAGCTTTGGCTTGGCTGAGTAATGTCGAACAGCCGTTGTTGCCTTCCTGGGCCCTACTGTGGATGTGTTTGAGAAATCAATGAGAAATCTGGCAGTTCCCAAATTTTGTTCGAAATCAATGAGAAAACATATTCAAAATTTTGTTAATATGCTATCAAAATTTTGTAAAATTGTTGTACAAAAATTGATTGTTGTCCAAAAGTAGGGGTAAAAACACAAGAACCATAAAAAAATAGGGGCAAAAAACGCATGGGCAAAGTTGTCCATTTGACCAAAAGTTAACACCGTTATATGTGTTAACCGACCGGGGGTAAAAAGTCTGTCTTCGTTTCAAAAAGTAGGGGTAAAATCACAAAGTTAAAAAAACAGGGGTAAAATCACATACGGTCATGAAAGTAGGGGTAGAAACGCTCAAGCCCCTAAAAAATATTAGCGATACAATATAATAAATACATTTGATTTGTTTTATGTTGCGAAAACATATCAACTCTATATAATACAACTCCAACAAATACACATTTGTACAATTCTAAAAAAGGTCAACAAAGACATGTCATTATTCATAAATATTTATGGATTCAGGATATGACATTGAATTGAAAATTGGAATTTTGGAATAACAGGGGAATTAAATTTTCAGCTACTACTATCAACATGCGTGCCTCTCCTATGTGCTTTTACGCCGTGAGCTCATCTGGCTGAAAGGCGAGGCAGAGAACGCAATCCTTCGATTTGGCACCCAACCAGCAAACATTGGCACCAGACAAGCATTTTTTTGGGTAGAGCTACCTAAGATGTTGGGCCAATGCCTGGTTAGGCTACAAATTTAAATGCGGGATAAAAGGTTTTCAAAGCCACGCCCGGGGCCATGGCTCTAGTGGGCCACGGCTTGTATCCGCCCCTACCCCCGCGTCATCCTCCCGCACGGGGACTCCCCGGTCCTCCCCCCCTCCTTTCTCCTCGCCGGCGCGGGAGAGGCTCGCCGGGAGGCTTGTGTAGTCCCTCGGTAGAAGGCGGTGAGGCCTTCCGCCCCCTAGCGGCCTCGAGCTCCCAGCGCATGGGCTTATCGCCGAGGAGCGGCAGATCAAGGCGTAGCGGCGGCGGATCGGGGGCCCCCACGGACGGGATCTAGGGGCGGTGGTGGCGGCGGCATGCTCGCGGCGGCGGGTTTCGGCGGCCTTGGCAGCCGTTCTCAATCATAATTCACCCCTCTCACCGACCGGATCCAGGCCCCCCAAGGCCAGATCTTGTGTGGCCGCGTCTAGGGCGGGCACTTGGCTAGGATGTCGGCGACGACGATGGCTCATTACGGTTTGCGGTAGCGTCCTAGTGCCCGATCGCCCTCCCCACCGTGTGCTACAAATGTCATCTACCTTCTTGAAGGCATTGTTGGAGCATTGTTGTAGCTTCTCGTCAAATACCTTCGCTGGAGGTCGCCGCCGGTTGCTAGGGAAGGCAGAAGTTTTTGCCGCCAATGTCTCTTAGGCCTCCTCTCATGTAGACACTCTGCTAAGAGCACAATGGACCCACCCATGGATGCTCACTGCATCGATATTCATTGTTGCATAGGACCCCTCCTACAAAAATGCTTTGCGGTTGGGAGTGTCACTACTACAAGATTGATTTTACGTGGTGTTCGATTTTATTTTCCGTGGCGGGCATTTGAGAAACCGCCACGGAAAATAGGTGGCTGGCACCCCCTCGGCGGGAGAAAAACCGCCCGCGGTTAATCGATTAACCATGGCGGGCATTGTAAAATAACCGCCATGGTAAATCGATTAACCGTGGCGGTTTTCTTAACAGGCCCGTCACGGAAGTAAAGCCCGGCCAGAAAAGCCCACTCGGCCCATATCGCGCTCCAAATATATAATGATGCCTTAGGGTTTCCCACTCCCGTCCTCGATTCCATCTACATCTCGTTCTCTTCCCTCTCTCTCTCTAACACACCCCGACGCCCCCTCCCCGGCCGGCCTCCCGGCTGGCGGCCCCCTCCCCGGCGCGCCTCCTCGGGCGGCGGCCCCCTCCCCGGCGGCCTCCGGCGCCTCCACGCCCTCCTCCGGCGGTGAGGTCGGGCGCGGGATCCACGCCCTTCCTCCTCCGGCGGGCGGATCCACGCCCGCGGCCGGCGGCAGCAGCGGGCGGGGGCGGGAGCGGCGGCGGCGGTGGGAGCGGCCTTGGTCGGGAGAGGCGGCGGCGCCCGGCGGCGGCGGCGGGGCGAGGAAACCCCTAGCGGGCGGCGGCCCAGATCCGGGCCTGTTAGGGTTTCAGATTGGATTTTTCTTTTTTATTTTTTTAATTTATTTACCATGGCGGGCATTTTAAGAAGACCGCCACGGATAATCTCTATTTTGCGTGGCGGGCATTGTTAAATAACCGCCACGATTAATCGATTTTTACTGGCGGACATTTGCATGCCACGGTTAATCGTTCGATTAACCGTGACCCTAAGCTGCGTGGCTGTTTTAATGTCCGCCACGGAATCAAAAAAGTCCGCCACGGAAAATCAATCCTGTAGTAGTGTGTGTCGGTCCCCCTACATATGCTTTTATGGTTGTAGCGAGATTTTATAGGGTAAGCACTGCGAGTAATTTAGGGTGCAAGGTTTCAATGCTTATTTATAAAACTCCAATGATGTAACGAACCTCATTTCTTAATAGAAAGACGCCCAATTCTCTTGGGTGACTTTAAAAAAAAACTAGAGAGCAGCCTTTTATTGTACAAATAAATTCTTAAAACAAGACTTTTGAGCGTAAACTCTAGTTATGGCAAATGCTTCTTGTAAACAAGGCTAAATACACTTACTGTCTCCCTGCGTACTAAAAAGCATGCAATTTTAGAACAATGTCATGTTAAAATAGTAGATCACGCTTAACAAAATTCATATAAATAATAATAATATTTACCATATTAAATAGGTATCATTAGATTAATCGGGAAACATGATTTCATAATATACTTATTTCATGTTATAATCTTAATATTTTTACATATATATTCTCAGCATACACTGTAATCCAGAAGATCTTTTTTTTTTTTGAAATGGAGGTAGTAGCTTTATCTGATTTTGCATATTAAGAAATCGTAGCTTGATCTAGTGTGTAACATATTTATGTGTATGGCTTGTCACTGTTAAGCATACGACGTATTTACTTGCCTGGACTCTCTAAATCCCCGGCACCACCACTGATTAGTCGGTGGATGATATCCAAACGGCCGCTGCTATGCCCTTGTTTTTATTCTCGCTGCGCCCTCTCTCATTCACACAAGGAGAGCACCGACACCTCAGCTTTGTTCGGTGGAGAGGCATCTGCTATATCGTGGGCCTAATTCCATCGTCATGGATAGCACACTCACCAAGCATCAGAGAGGACAAGAGTTGACGCTAAGTTTATGCAAGGCTACTACCAGCAAGTACTCCCTCTGTCCTAAATTACGTTGACTTCTTCAACCCCAAATTTAACCGCTTGTTTTATTAAAAAATGAAGTAAACATAGTCAAATTTCAGTCATTCTTGAAGAACTTTTATTGCTAAATTAAGCCACAACAAAAGATATGATATTTTTATTTTTTTGAATAAGACAATTTTTGCACCACAAAAGATATTGTCCAACACCACTAAACAAAAACACGATAAAATGTCTTTGATATACTATCATTTATAAGGGTGCTTTCTCCACATAATTTTTTGTGGACTCTCTGTATATAATCATGTGCATCGGGCGGCCGCAAGACGTCCGGGCTGGGCCCGGTCAGGCACTGCCTGGTCAGGTATGGGCCTGTTAGGCCCACGGGCCTACGGGCCGTGCCAAAGTAGGCTACCGTGCCTGGGGTCGGCCCAGGCACGGCACACGGGCCTTCTTTCGTGTCGGGCCGGCCCAAATAGCACGGGGCCCAATGAGACACCAGGCCGGCCCAGGCACGCCACACATAAATATATACATTCAACTCATAATTTGACATAGGTTTCAAAAACTCATCACATTCATCTCAGGAAACAAGAATTGAAATGACAAGCATTTGAAGTAAAAGAAACTTGAGCCGTGAGTGCAATGCCGCCTCATTAAAAACCTTCTGGATAAAACTCACACCTCATGAGATAAAACCCCGGGGAAGGAAAAGAGTACGGCTTCACAGCTCAAGTTTCATCCATATAAACCAAATCAATAGTACTTAAGTTATTACAAAACAGAGATCCTCACACTCTCAACTCTCTAGCAACAGGCAATAACAGGGAAGCCACCAACAGGCAACAGCAGCAAGCTAGCAACAGCCAACAGGCAACACTAGGAAGCCAGTCAAGCCACTAGCGAGGACTTGCATCTACATTTTAGCCACCGGTTAGTCGGATTGATGCCAACGGGAGACTAGTGGCAGAACAGTTTGAAGTTTCTTACCATTGCCATCAAGTTGAACCAACTCTTTCAGGAACAAGTCAGCAACAACAGCAGTTCCACTTGCATCTACATTTTAGCCACCGGTCGGTCAGAATGTGACAAGGAGGAGAGGAGACTTGTGGTAGAACAGTTATTTACCATTGTCATCAAGTGGAACCAACTCTTTCATCTCGAAAAGGGCCATCCTCAAAAAAGTTGTTCTCATAGTATTCTTCCAAGCCTTTGTCCTCTGCTCCATGTTGTGCCCTTTCTCGCCCCAACTCAGGTCCTTGACCAAGATCATTTGCTCAACGGTCTCGGAGTCATTGCTCGACGACGTTCCTAGATTTTCTGCCCGGATAAACTAAAACAAGACTCGAAGAGGTAGTTGAAGCGGGAACAACAATAATATCTTTAGCCATAAGAGAAAGAACTGGATAGGTTAGTTTATGCTCATGCCACCGGTTAAGGATATCAAAATTATCATCAAGCTGGCCGCAACATTATCGGCATCAAGGTAAACACCGAGTTCGAGAGATACCGAAGAAGATGGCGAGATGGAACATTTGAAGTACCGGAAGAGGATGAGTTTCCTCCAAAAATTCTGCCCCATGCCCTGTTTCCTCTTACTGTCGGTCGGATGGATGGGTGGTCCTTGATGGTCTAGTTTTGTACCAAACTTTTTGTCATACTTGTCATACGGTTTATACAACTCAGTTTTAACTTCATCATAGTAAGTGTTGTAACTAGTTTTGGCAAAAGGTTCCATCAATTCAAGTGTTTTTTACGTAAACCTCTAAGTTTAGCTCTTGGATCGAACAAATTCAAAAGAGCAAAGCGAGGGGGTACATCCTTCCAAATTACATAAGAAACTTAGCCTTCATAGGCTTGATAACATACTAAAGGACTAGTGGGGTAATAAACACCCGAGAAAGGACACATGGACTCATAAAATTGTTCAAGGAACTTGAAAACCTTATTGGCTTGAAACCAATGTTGTCCATGTATAAGTTGATGCCCAATGTTAGAATTGATGAACACAGTTAACACATTTTTATATGGCAACAGATGTATCATCATAAGAAAGGTGGAGTTCCATCTAACATCCATGTCCAAATTAAACTTCCTAGGTGTCATTCCTTGAGCTTGACAATACTTTTTGAATTGTGCAATGCGCTCATTAGATGAATTCAAAAAGACAATAGCAGTTCTAAGAACCTCAAGCAAAGGTGCAATCTTTTTCAAGCCAGATTTCACAATCAAGTTAAGAATATGGCAAACACAGCGCTGATGCACAACAAAGTACTGCTTTATGTCAGGATCTAATGGAGAAACATCAAAACCCAAGTAAGCATCATGCTGAGGTGTCAAAATTGACATGGCAGTGGTATTAGCAGAGGCATTATCTAAGGTAACAGATGATACTACCTTATCTAGTAGGCCCCAATCTCTAAGACAATCAAGAATTTTTTCTGCAATGTTAGCACCACTGTGATTGGCCTCCATTAGTTTGAAACCAATAAAAGTTTTTCTCATTTCCCAAGCAGCAGAGACATAGTGAGCCACAACACTAACATAATCTTCCTTAGCATTGTCAGACCATATATCAGAAGTCAAACAAACAGAAGAAACACCACCCATGATAACATTTTTAACATGCAGCAGTTGTTCCTTAAAAAGCTTATTGAGGTCCCTAGAAGTGGACCATCTAGAAACCCTGTTGTATCTAGGATTGTGGGCATGTTGAATGTATTCATCCCAAACAGTATTATCAGCAATAGAAATAGGCAAATCCAATCTAGAAATCAACCGGCAAAGCTCCATCCTAGCAACATTGGCATTGTACTCCTAGTTCCTAAAAGATCCATCAAAGTTCATAGCAAGTCTAGTTTGAACCAAATTAGCTTTATCAATTTTAGCACTGCATGATTTGTTATGCTTAATAAAATGTCCAGTTCCATTAGCTGAATTACCAAACAAACAAGATTTGCACCGCTTACAAACAACAATTACCTTTTCCTCCCCACCAACTTACTCAATTTCTTCATCAAAGAATGCCCACACCAGAGCATGGCGCCTGCCAGTCTTGGTAGAAGATGCACAGTAGGTGTTGCTGCATCACTAGGAGCAGAAGGGGTAGAAGGCGGACCCCGACCACCACGCAACAGAACATCATCATCTCCCATTCCAATGTCGTCCTGGTCATCAGGGATCTGCTCAAGCTTATTAAGCTCTTCGTTGATGGTCATGCCGACATGCTCATCATCATCATCGCTGCCCATGACATGCCCGCGTCTCTTCATCCTTTCTACACTAGTTCCTCATGGAGTGCGGCACCCGTGACGCCCGGTTCCTGCCTTTGCCGGGCCGGCACCGGAGAGGGCAGCGAGAGCAACAAGCAAGACCGGGCAGCGAGGGCAACAAGCAAGAACATACCCCGGCCCGCCCGGAACAAGCGAGGCACAAACACGAGGGACGGGGCAGCGAGAGCAACAAGCAAGTCCGGATCCTAGACAACCGAGAACAGCGAGCAAGGCGAGACGCGGGACAAAACCGGCGACCTACCTCTCGTCGGAGGCGGAAGGACGGAGCCCAACCTTACCGACCCGAGTTGTCGTCGTGGATCTTGCTGAACATCGCCCGTCGCGCAGGGAAGGAGGGAGATCCGGGAGGATATGCCCGGTCGGCGTCGGACGGCGAAGGGGAGGTGAATCGAGGGCGGCGGAGGGAGGCCAATCGAGGGGGGGGGGGGGGGATTAGGGTTTGGGGGCCGAGAACGAGAGAGAGGGGAGGGAATCGATTGGGGATTGGGATGGGAGGGGAGGGGAATTAGGGTTTGGGGGCGCGTCCGGGGTTATATATGGTGAGCCCTCCCCGTCCCTTCACTTCTCCGGGCGCCGGGCTGATTTGGAAAACCGGGCCGTGCCGCTGCGGCCAGCGTGCCTCGGGGTCGGCCCAGGCATGGCCCATACCGGGCACCGGGCCGACACGGGCAAGTTTCCTTCCGGGCCGAGCCAAAAAACCGGATACCAGGCCAGGCCACCGGGCTGCGGGCCATATGCACATCTTTATCTGTATATGTATGTGCTTGACACTGTGCAAACAATCTGAGCTACACCGATGTTCTCGGTGCGTATAGGGGGAGAGAGAGAAACAGAGACGACACATGTGTATTCTCGTTAGTCGGTGCTGCTCCTAGGCCCAAAAAGTAAGGGCATTCATAATGGGTCCTCAAATATACTATGCCTTCTCCATATCACTATTAAAAGATGTTTAGGACTTCTTTTTTTTCTATAAAAACATTTTTTTTTAGATAATGGAAATTATATTTCCAGATTCAGTCGTCCGAGGATGCATCAGGCCAACAAAAAACAACTGAGAGGCAGTGTTCGAGGTAAAACAAAGGTCACCCAAAAAACACTAGTGCACTAAAAAATAAAACAACTAAAACCCGTCCACCATTGGAGACTACGGAAACGTAACCGTGCAACAAAGATAAGTCCCCATAAGCGCGTGCGATGAACCGCCACCTTGATGCGGCATCGGTCGACATCCAAGGGCTCTTCCACCCGGCGACGTCTCCAATGAGAAAATACCTTCCAAAGACGCCATCACCGCACACGCAACTGATGTTGATTTTCACCGTAGAGATCCACTTGAATGGCGGCGCCTCCGGCGAGGAAAGTGGCGCCCTCGAGGCGTCACCGCCCGTCATAGATAGTGGCGGCCATTGCCATGTCCCACGGGGCCATGCCGTTCGCCAACCGCCGGCAATGTGCACCATCGCCGAAAATCAGATCTAGAAAACAAAAGCCGGCGTCCCTTTGCCATCCTCGTCGTCCATCTCCACGACTCCTCCGCCTTGGCGAGCGTTGTGGAAGCCATATGACCCGGCCACCAGGTTGATCCCGATATGGCCAACCAAAATGCTTCACCGCTGCCGCGTGCGAAAACACTTGCCGCCACCATGGTCGACGTACTGCGACTCCCATTACTGGGGTCTCCAGATTAGCCCGAACTGGGTTCTCAGTGCCCAGATATGGACGGTTGACTGCGCCACCATGGGGTCGAACCAAACTTTGCCTGTCCACCCACCGCCGTGTAAATGCGCATTGCCTCCAAATCACTACCTCCAAAGACCCCGCCGCCGACCTCCGGCACCATGCACCCCCAAGCGCCACGGCCACGGATCCGGACGGGGGCGTCACGGATCGGAGACCCGAGCAACGCCCGGCTAGCAAGGAGGCGGGGCGATGAGAACCAGCATAAAGCAGCCGCCGCCCCGGCAAGCCAGCGCCCGGAGCCGCTGCACCGCTGCCGCCGCCTTGCCGGCCTGGCGCCGCCCGCACAGCCGGGAGATCTCGCCGCCAGCGCGATCCAAGAACGCCGGAGGTGGAAACCTCGTACCCCGCCGTCCTTGGGGTCCACAGTTCTCGGCGGCCACCCCTCCGGCAGCAGCAAGGTAGAGGAGGGAGGGAGGAGAAGTGGTGGGTGGCGGCGCTAGGGTTCCCCGAGTCGCCTGCGGGGCGACGACACAGGGATGTTGGCGGTGCCACGAGTAACGATCACTAAAAAAAAAGACTGCTGATATGATATTTTTTTGAATGTTAAATATGTACATTTTATAAAAGTAATTTTTAGTTCAAATCTATTGATATGATTTTCACATTTTCAAAGTCAATGCCTTAAAAACTATTCATGATTTATGTTTCCAATGTTTGACCAAACCTTTTCTTTCGAAACGTTCTCTAATAGTGATACGAGGGAGTATGCAGGACAAATATTGCAAGAAATCAACTTGCTAGTGTCGAGCAATACGCTTGACTTGCATTGTTCTCCATAAAACCTTTGTATACATCTCTGTCTCTCTCTCTCTCCTGGTTTGCCTCTCGTTCTTTTTTTGTTCGATTTGTGTGCACGTCGCAAGCCATTTTTTTTATTCCACTCGGGGAAACCCCATTTCCATTGATGAGAACGGAAATACAGGCAGAGTTTAGAGTTTTACAGAACAGCCACATGGCAACGGACCAAACACCTTCAACAACTACCCAAATGACTCCCTTCTACCATCAAAGAGCAACTTGACACATTAAACTGTCTTAACTGTCTAACCCATGTCTTAACTGTCTAACCCACCGCCATCGCGGAATCAAAAGCAACTACCAGAACCTTAACTTGCACTGTTTCCTGACGAAACTACTTGGTCACATGGACCTGACGAAACTAACTGTTAACATAACCTGATTACACGACCCTACGACAAAAACCAAATTCTGGGTGGATAGAGATGATCAACAAAATGTAGCAGATGACTGATGCTCCTTCTGCCGTTCTTGCCTTGGTGTACCATCATTTGGGTAGTGCACGTCGCAAGCCATTTGACGGGGAATTTGCACTGCTTTCCAGGGAGTCAGGCTCAGGCTAGTGCTTGTGCTTCATATGGCTTTAATCATGGCTTTCTGGCTTGTGAGCTCTCTTCTGATCCTTCTCGGTCGCAGTAGGTGCTGTCTCACTGTCTGTGTACATGTCTGTCGGTCGAGGTTGCATTATTGGGTCCAATGTTTCTACATGTGGGGGCTCCCAATCAGATTTCTAATTTCACATCAAATCTTCTTTTCATATATCACTATATAAAGTTTATAGAAGAGATAAACGAATAAAAATATTGCTCGTCATAGCCGCTAGAAAGTTAGTCAACCAGAGGTGCTAACTCTGAAAAAACAAGGGTCCACACTTATTTAGACTAATAGCTGACTAGCAAGGTGGTCCTAATCTCATAAAACCTGAGGAACGAATTAGACCGCGGGGATGAAACTAGAACACTAATGCACAAGATAATTATTATAGGTGCCATCTTAAGAAGTTAGGAGTTTTTATTTTTTCAAAAAAAAAAAAAACTTCTGTTTTTTCACTATGTATAGAGATGTCAGTACTATAGAAGTTCTGGCGGGGATGGAAAAATCTTTAGGTATGGCGAAATTGACCACATAGGTATAAGATACACATAGAAATACCATCATAATCAAGTACAAAATGGCAGAGGATGTTAAAAAACATTGAAGATACTATTGTTGAACTGTATTTAAGGTATGACAGCTGCAATCTCTGCTGGGTGTGCTAGAATTGGCAATGATCTGGCCAGCTTCACTGCCTAATTGTAATCCTAGAATCCGAACAATGATCAAGAACCTATTAACCCAGTAGTAAATTAAAGCCACCTATCACTGTCGCTCCAGCCGTGACATATCCCTGTTGGGTATGGCCACAACCTAACAATGATATGCCTGTGTCAATCCGTGGCATGAACCTGTAGCTAATTAAGGTGGAAGTTGGACATCTATGGATTTTTAGTAAATGAATGAGGAACTTCGAATTTGGTGGGGAAATGAATTCTAGTTCATTTTTTTTTTTTGAACTAGAGGGTATCCATTGAATATCTATGCACATCCAACTTTCATGTGTACCGTAGCGGTATCAACATAGGATTCCCCGCCTCCCTCCTCTCTCCTAGCTTGACAACACCAATCCAATGATGCGCAAGTCCATTTCCACCATCCAATGATGCGCGAGTCCATTTCCTTGTCTCTCTCCGTTGCTATCGTTATTTTTTATTAAAATGCTCATAAAGGGTCGTGGTATATGCTTGTTGTCTGTCCCAAAATGTTTGTTGTTTTCGGTTTCTATGTCACAAGTTTGATTTCGATTTATACAAAAAATACGTGCAACATTTGTATCTTCAAATAAATTTATTAAAAAACTAGATTTAAATATCTTTCAATGATACTAATTATGTATAGTAAATATTAATATTTTTTAAAACATAATTTGTCAAAGTTGTTTCTTGGAAAGTCAAGCGACAAATATTTTGGGACGGAGGGAGTACCGGAGTAGTGCTTTTGCTAATGTGCAGTACTGCTCATGTGGGGCTGATATTGTGCACACTTTGGAACATGTGAGCACGCTCTCTTTAGGACCACTCCCTCACTAGCTGACTGGTGTGAAGGTTATATATAGTCTTGCAAATCTCCACTCAACCATGCACCATCCTCCGTCACAGCAGTGGATAACTGTTCTACCTGCCACCAACAGTAAGCAAGAGGGTGTCCGTGCCTCCTGTAATTTGGGGAACTATACTCTCATCAACTTCCATTATATACACGCTTAACAACTTCCATTAAATGGTAAACGGTCAGTCACTTTGCTTAGCATTTAGATCGTTTAGACAATGTTTAAAGGAGTTAAATAGTCTAAACGATTTGGTATGATAACAAAAAATATACATATATTTATTTATGTATGTAAAAAACAAATATAATAGAAAATATACATTATGCATGTAAAAAATAATTATGTACCAAATATTTTAAAAAATAAAACCAAATCCCATCTTACCTCATATACTTACGATGTTAATTAGTTGGGTGCCAAATGCGATAGTTGTAATTCCCCAATTTACTAAAGGTGAGTTAAATGACCATTTAGCTCATGTAATCATGTTTAACTTTTGATTATGTTTCACCAGTTAAATGACCAAATATTTTTAATGTTTAGATGGTCCAACTGTTTAATTCACTGTTTGGGGCCGAACTAACACGGGTGGCCTTAAGTCGTTGATTAAACACGGACTAAATGGCCATTTAGGTTTGGTGGGGCGTGCTAAACTTGCCTATTTGTGGATACCCTTTTAGTCCTAGAGCTCTTTAGCACCTTCAAGATTTATTGAGTACGCCAGGTGGAGCAAACAGACAGTAATAGCCTTGTCCACTTCAAAAAGTTTGAGTGATTTCAATCAGGCCATTTGAGAAGATAATCAAATCTCCTATGGTTAAGCTATGATGGGCCTGTTTGGGACCGCGTTGTTGAAACCCGCTTATAAGCTGAAGCGGACTTATCGGATTCGCGTGATGCGGAGAATCGATTCCCAAATAAGCAAGGTGTTTGGTTATACCGATTATTTGTGATAGATTATTTGTTCGAGTGTAAAAAAGACCAAACTGCCCCTTATCCAAAACACAGGCCTTCTCTCCCGGGAGGTGCCGATCCGCCGGCGACCGGCCGTGGAGGAGTTCGAAAGAGCGCATCATAGAAGAAGGTGGGGCGACCCGGCCGTGGAGGGGCTCGTGGGCGTCGATGGGGTGCGTGCGCTTCCGGTGGGCGTCGTCGGCCCGCTCTGCTCGGCGGTCGCGTCGCGAGATCCGGAGGGAAGCGCCGCATTCGTGAGATCGGGAGGTGGAGTGCTTGGCCTAGCTCCACCGCGCTCCACGCATCCGGTGCGGGGCAGGGTAGGGAGGCGTCTCGGTTTTCGACGCGAGCAGCCCGGCGCGGAGGGAGGGAGGGGCGGTGGAGATGAACTGTTCGAGGCGGGAGGGCGATTCGGCTCGATGCGGGGAGAGAGGCACCGGCTCGGGGAGGGAGGCGGTGCAGCGGGGAGGAGGAGGAGCAGCTCGGCGGCTCGGCCGCCCGCGGTAGAGGTGGGAGGAGGTAGGGAGGCCGCCGCAGTGGAGTTGGGACCCTCTCTTCCGTCGGGGGCGGTGGGTTGGATGCGGGTGTCGGGGTGGAGACTGGGGTATCTGCGGGAAACGATTCGCGTTTTGCGGAACGCAACTCGGGAGTCGCTTATGGAAACGCAGTGTTGGATGGGATTATTCCGCGATGGCGTTCTGAGGACGCGAAGGGAAAAGCGAGGTGTTTGGTGGGCTTATTCTGCTTATGTCGCTTATAATCTAAGTTAAGCGGTGCCAAACAGGCCCTAAAATCTATAAAATAAGTACTGATCACTACTCCAATATTTACTACATTGCCACTGTCTTATTGCGAGGCCCCTCATTGTAGTGTCTGTCTTGGCCCACACTATGTCATCCTGGTTGCCAAAACATCGACCCAAGCCTCCACAGTGTTGATCCCTAAAGTAGGTAGCTCTATCGAGGCCTTGGAGTATTTGAGCATGATGACATCGAGGTGGTTGACTTTGATGAGGTCACCAGCAAGGTTGAGCTATTATTTGAGTTGTAAATACGGGAAATTTGCTATTATGGGACTCCAAACAAGGTGCTTTGCTATAATGAGACTTCTAACGCCCGCTTTGCTCTAATGACATTTTTAAACAATTACACTTTGCAAAACATGAGATTTGGTCATTTTAATATCAAAATACATCTTCAATACGTATTTTTTTGGCTAAACGCTACGTCTATCTAGTAGTGCAGACTCTTAGAAAGAGGGCGGCTTACCTTCTCGACGGTGTCGGCGGCGGCTCGCATCCATGGAGGCCGATCGGCGGCGTGTATCTACGATCCAAGGAGAAGCGTGGATGAGGACGAGTGAACCGTCCTTGTCCACTATCACTAGCATCGGTGACCTTTGCCGCTAGGGTGAAGTCAGAGAGGGAGTGGCAACATTGGTCGGAGAATGAGGGAGAGACGGAGACAGAGAGAATGGAGTGGTACGGTGGATGACGGGAGTGACAAACCCTAGCATGGCTTATGTTGATCAAGTCTAACGGTGGGCTCGTTTTGTTGATTGGGCATAAGCACCTATTGAAGCACTTGGTTATGGGAGTGACAAACCCTAGCATAGGATTTATTGAGGCACTTGCTTATGAAGCCACCTCTCAAAAATAGGCTTATATTGAGAGATGGGCCATTTTAGGATTCGCCTCAAATAAAACGAGATGTCTCCATAATTGTTTGTTGTAGTGCTAGGAATACATCATGCCTTTATCCTTTACAAGGAATATTTTTTTAGGAATCCTTTACTAGGAATATTAGTTGTTTTTTTTTGATAAAGCATACCTGTATTACTTAAGGGAAAAGCAATACAAGTACACCGTATAAAGATACGTATGACAGATACCCCGCCTATAATCTACAAGGACCCCAAACAAATAAGGAAATTACAAAGCGGGTCCTTAGACCCTTCGGAAACGGACACGGTACCGCAACCGCCGTCGAAAGACCGCCGCCACCGGCCGCCGCCACCAAACCCGAAGCACCAAATAGGGAATCATTGTCTTCGCATTTGAAATAAGATTTTTTAAAAGAACCATTTGTAATAAGTTAGTGTTGATATTTCTTACGACCCCAATTAGGAAGGCGAAAAAAATATATATGGGATATCTATCTAATCATGTTAGCTTGGATATGGGATTAACCTCATGATCCAACAAAGCGGAGTTAGGTGGTGTTAGTAGTGGGATGTAAACTTAGCATCATTATCCATAGTGGAGTTAATCTCACCAGGATATGTACTCAAGGTATACCACTCATTTCTAAGCATTACCTACGTACTAGTCTGTCACCCTAGCAATAACGCTCAAAGAAATGCGGTGCATGGTATTCTTGATTGGCCTTGATAAAAGGATGAACATGATATTTGTAAGCGCATAGATAGAAATACCAATTGTAGCACTTCCTCGGGAGTAATCTAGGTATCGTATTTATATTTTACCACAGGGAAGGGAGTCTATGGAAAGTAGAGAGAAAAGGACATCTAATGATTTATATTGTGATTTAGTTATGAGATCCATATGCAGAGTAGCCATATGCATCTAACATTACTTAACAGGATAAGTCACGGGATAAAGATAAATATATAAATGATAAATACCCAAGTCTAAGATCATCATAAGCCACTAGAATCATACGAGCTATTAACATGTTATAGAAAGAATAGAATGAATATTCCTAAGATACTCCTAATCATATATGTCAAATGAATACTACAATTAGTGCAATACATCTAGCTATCATGGCAAGGTTGAATTACTTCTACACATGGCAAGCATTACCAATAACAACCAAGGGCGAAACTTGATCATTATCGTAATAATAAACTCGGCGTGTCCTAACATTCGGAGGGTGGATTCCAAAGGACTCAACGGGACTGTCACTCCCGATCGATCTACCACACGGCTCGAATGTAGGGTGCAATTGCGGATAAACGTTGTATAAACATCACGTTTACACATTGCTTATCACCCACATAGTGATCATCTATATGGATGCTATACAATTCCATGCATAAAATATAAAGCAATCTTACTAAACTAAACATATAATCATAGCAAGCATAAACACATATCAATAAGAATATAATAATTATAAAGATCAAATCCATAACAATTGTATTCTAATTATAAGAGTACTTATAGATTGAATACGAGAGAGAGAAGTCTCAAGAACAATGATCCTTGCTACTTCTTGACTATCGGGAACTCAAGATGAACTTGATCTTCAACTAGAACTAGCTAGATAGTTAACTACTTCTAGTATGAACTAGGGCTTAGGTCTAGACTTGCATTTGGACTAGAGGGGTATGAGTTGATGAATGAGTATGATAATGAAAATTGTTATCAGCCACGGGGTCAGGTGGTCTTCTTATATAGTACTTGGCGGTGAAGCGTCAACCCTTGGATCAAACCGACCTTCAACAGCGGTGTAGATACAACCTCAAAGTCGGTGGTAAACCGACCTAGAAAGGAGAGGCTGACATGTGGGACCCACCTGGCGGCCGGCCTACTTGGCACTGGCGGCCGCTAGGGTGTCATGCCACCTTGGCATCCCATCTTTTCGGTGTCCTCACGGTATCTTCTAGAATGTTTTAGTCCACTTTTCGGGTTGAGTTACTTCACGGTCAAGTCTTGTCTTCATATGTCTTGTATATTCGGAACTTTCTCCATTCTTCTCGCAATTATCTATCAAGTCCCCGGAAAGTCACGAATACCAAAACTCGTGGAAATATGTTAATTAGACCCCTAGACTTATGTTTGGTCTTTCACTTGAGCCCTTATTTCATGTTAATTGACTTATAAAATTATGTTATAACAGGTGTCAACAGATTAGTAGTTTTTTTACATTGCTCTATGCAGTGATGCAAAATCTTAGAGAGAATTAAACAATTGTAATCCCACTATTACGTTGACTGGAACAAAATGAATACTGTGAGTTCATGCAGAATAATTTCGTGGTCCAAAATGATGAACAATGTCCTCTGTGTCCCTTTTTTTTTTGTTTGTATCCTTCACATAACTAGCATATCATTGGTCCAAATTAAAAAAGCTAGGCAATTATGCTGCGTAAGACTCTATCCAACCAAAACATGCTGCATAAGACACAACTGGCGTACCACAAAAAAACATGCTGCATAAGACACAACTGCGTAAGAGGAGCTTCGGAGTGCGTAGTCACCCACCGACATCTTGATCGAGCCAACAAATTAAAAGCCTGAACAAAATTAAAGTCATGTTAGCAGTATGAACTGATCATATAACGAATGATCTATGGATGTTGTAGAATACCCTGGTGTTGTGAGAGTGAAGCCTAACACTTATCACAAACTGCACACGACTCGGAGCTGGGATTTTCTTGGCATGAGGTATGGCGAACAGGCGTCGTCGGCGTCATCATCACGACTCCTTAGGAAGGCCAAGTACGGCGAAGACACCATCGTCGGCGTCATAGACTCAGGTTTTGATTGTGATAATACTCATTCAGCTGCTTCATCAATCAATAGTAAATCCAATTTGGTAAAATATATATACTGTTTCTTCGACCCAGGCATCTGGCGGAATCACGGAGATGCGTCGATAATCGCGGACCATTGACGCCGCCATCGGAGACGGCGTGGACGTCCTGTCCATGTCGATAGGATCAGGTTTGTTTGAGACCAGGGAGACGCTGGACGCCGTCTCGGCCGGGATCACAGTGGTGCTCGCCGGAGGAAACGATGGCCCCGTGCAGCAGTCTGTTAGCAACGCCCAGCCTATATGGCCGGGATCAATCTTAAGCGACATTATACATGTTTTGAATGATTGTTTACACCATCATATTATCTTACTATTACTAATTGGAGGCTCAATGGGGCTCCACGTTAATCCTCACCAAATGCGCTAGGAAAAGATAAATGCTAGAAATTCTCACAATAATCAGAAACATCGGCCTTTGATTTGGTAGACACTAATCGTCATCAACAATATTAACCATTGGATCCATTGTAGTTTATTAAAAAATTACCCACCATTGCCATTATAAAAATACCTAAAATAACCCCTAAACTTATACATTAATTACCTTACTTTGCCATTTTTTAATTAATGGAAACTCATCACAACGTAAAATATCAATCATGGAAAAGGAAAAAAATCTGATTATATTGTTTCTCTCATCCAATTATTATTACTATTACTAATTGGAGGCTCCAATGGAGGCTCACGTTAATCCTCACCAAATCGCTAGGAAAAAAGATAAATGCTAGAAATTCTCACAATAATCAGAAACATCGGCCTTTGATTTGGTAGACACTAATCGTCATCAACAATATTAACCATTGGATCCATTGTAGTTTATTAAAAAATTACCCACCATTGCCATTATAAAAATACCCTAAAATAACCCCTAAACTTATACATTAATTACCTTACTTTGCCATTTTTAATTAATGGAAACTCATCACAACGTAAAATATCAATCATGGAAAAGGAAAAAAAATCTGATTATATTGTTTCTCTCATCCAATCTCTCTCTTTCTCTCGTGGTATTAGCAAAGCACAGTCGCCTCCCAAATTTAGCTGCCGGCCTCCGCTCAGATTTGGTCGCCAACCATGAACGAGAAAAAGGTATCTAACCTTTCTATCCAGCATGTGCGCTACGTCTGCGGTGCTTCCGTGCCCTGTCACGTTGTGCCGCAGGTTTTGGCAACCATAGTCTGTGATCGATCTATATATATATGTACATCCTAGATCTGTTTCTTCAGAAGTAGTAAGTAGTCGCGGTCATTTTATAGCCTGATCGATCTCCTTTTAATTTGATCTCTGTTGTATAGGTTTCAATTCTGAAACCAGCGGCGTCTTTTTCCGCGTAATGCAGACCAACGTAGGTGGAGCAAGATTGGGTTGCCTGTTGGCGCGTCGATCTGCACCCTTCAGGGACGACGAAGAGCACCGCTAAGTTATGCAAGCACCGTACGTACCTACATGTGTATAATCTGTAGTAATTGTTATTATATTATAAACAAGAGTTACATGTGCAGAAGATATATGCTGCAAGCACCGTACGTACCTACATGTCTATAATCTGTAGTAATTATTATTATGTTATAAACAAGAGTTACATGTGCAGAAGATATATGCTGCAGTGTGATGGACCTCATGCACCACTGGTCCAAGAATATTCATGACAATTTCAGCATCCTATCCACCGCCGATCACATGACATGCATCTAGGTCAGAGTTCATTTGAGTCAGCGTGCAAAAGACTTACATCAAATTAACCTTCTAGCTAGAATGTGACTGCTACACATAAAGTGTCAGTTGAGACCTAAAGCTGCAACACAAATTCATCACTAATATTTTTTTTTACATATGCGCTCATACACTATATCCTGCTTGATGCAAGGCAAATATTCCTCACATGAGCATTACTTATATAAATGGATCAATGTCAATATAAATTACTTACATAAATTTAAATAGCTTCAGATTCTAATGAAGTCATTAGTATTACACTATAACAAATTAGTATATTAATTCTGTCATTATAATATACACATTGTCAAGTACAATGCTTCTAAAGCTATTTGTGAATTCGTATCAGCCGCTGAATATGTCTTCATGCATCAATCTTTAAATTGTCTCTTATATAACATAAATAAATAAGTAAAAGACAACATATAGAACTGACGTAGTTATATATATCTTAGTGTGTCACGGGCATGGTTTTTGCGTCAAATAAATTAGAACTTAATAAGGAGTAACTATTATAAATAATAATATGATTATACTAACTAATGCAATCTCAATTCAACCACCACACATTGATGTGGTTTTTATTAGCATGAATATATGTTGATGTATATATATGGTAAAATATTTGCTTAGAACTACATGTCAATATTCCATGCATGTGTATTCGTTCTCAATAGATACATTCGTTTTGACAACACATAAATGCAAATTTTGGTAAAGAAAACAACTATATCCTAGCTTGATACATAAATATAATCAATTGTTGTTCCCTCAATAAAAAGTTAAAAACTGATGTTTATTAATAGGATTGGAGGAGGGAACCTTAGAGCAACTCCAACAGTTTTATAAAACTGGGTTTGCATTTTGTGGTTGTTTACAAAGTCTCAAAATAGAATGGGAAGCAAAAGATAGGGCCATCTCAAGAGTTTTGCAAATTGGACTTGGCAAAACAAAATTTGGTGGGCCTTTGTCATGCGGGAACGAGAAAACGCATCGCGGGAGGAGTTCTCTTCACGCCGCAGCAGTAGATATGCAAAGTGGAATTCCCTTGGCAAAATTGGGAGTCAAGGGGAGGAATTTGCCAAGTTTTCCAAAAATCCCAACCCGTATGCAAAACTGTTGGAGACCTCTTTTTAAGGTTTTTGGCAAATTTCAAGAATGCAAACCCCGTTTGCAAAACTATTGGAGTTGCTCCCATGTTGATCTAAAAGCACATTAGAAGGCCAATAAAAAAGTAAATTACAAGGAAAAGCAAATAATGTTAATGCCAACACATATATTCATACACATATTTATTTATTTATTGTGGGAACAAAAATTTTTACTTTAGCAATAATTTTTCTAATGATTTTACAATCAACGAGGAAGTATTATTTGAATAACCATATGCAAATTAATGATCCATGTATCCATAGTATAAACATATTGACACACTATTTTATTAGTATAGAAAAAAGTAGAAAAATCTAAATTTACCAAAGATATATATTAATTATATGGGAATAATTCTATTTGTTAAAAATCACTATGCGAGAAATCACTATACGTGACACTTGTTAATCGCTATCGGCGACACGTTTTACAAGTGTCACCCTTTTTTTTGCGTTAGAGATAAGAGCATATCGCGGACGCGTATTTTTTGGCGTCGCGATAAGGTGCTATCTGCGACAGCGTATTGGTTACATGTGTCACGAGATAACACCTTATCTGCGGAGCGTATTGGCTACACTGGCGTCAGCGATAAGGTGTTATCCGTGACACATGTATTAATACGGCGTCGCAGATAAGGTAAGTTATCTGCGACACATGTAAGAATACGGCGTCGCGAGATAAGGTGTTATCTGCGACACATGTAGCCAATACGCGTCACCAATAGTTATTTCAAAAAAAAAAAAAATATGATGATCCTATATTTATATATGTATATATATATATAGGGAAAATCTTTTCTACTCCCTAGGAGTAGTTACTCCCCCCTAGTTTTTACACGTAATCAGCCTCCTCAACGTGGTGCGGCCTAATAGCGAGTTAGACTCACGGACCCAATAGACATCCCGCTATACACCATGCCGTGCATGCATCCTCGTCCCTTATACATCGGGTATATCACTAAATGATTATTAAATTATTAATTATCCATCTGTTGGACTCGTTGACTAAGATAAGTACGACTCGCTTCCGAATTCAAATACTGCTTTTGAAAGTATGAGTGCATATACTTTTTTAAAAGTATGAGTGCATACTTTTTTAAAATAAATAAAAATAGGTATACTGCTTTTGAAAGTATGAGTGCATACTTCTTAAAATAAATAAAAATAGGTATATCTGCATACTTTATTCATAAAGTATATACATGTACTCATTTGTCAAAGAAAGCATATAAACACATAGGAGTACTAGTTACCTTCCCTAAAGCACACGTATATGCAGATATACTCATTTTTTTAAAAGTATGCAAAATAGTATGCAGACATACTCCTTCGTCCGTCGTGTGGATTTGGTTTATGCAACACTGCCTGCACAAATTGTTGCGCCCACCGGCGGGCGGTGCAGACATTGGCAGTAAGGCTGATTCAATCATTTTTGAACTTTTGCTACTGATTTTTTTTTTTTTTGGCATGTGAGTATGACATTGGTGTAATTTTTGTCCAGAAAAGTACATACGCATACTCCCTTCTCACGTAAGTATGCAAATATTTTTATTTCAAAAAATAGTATGAATACATACTTTTTTTTATATCTCCATACGTGAGTATGCAGATATACTCCGATCACGTGGTTTAAGTATGTACTCACACTATCTAAATCTTGGTGTATGTATGCATACTTCATTCCAAAAGTATCTACAGATACTCTATTCCGAAAAAGAATGTTAAATACTCCAAGAAAAAAAAATGCATATATACTTCTCTTCAACAGGTACATGCATATACTTAAACATGTCTCAGTAAAATTCAAAAAAAAAAAAAAAAACACACGCATGTGTAAGTACTCTAGCGACTCAACCGAGAATGACGGCGGCGACATAGCAGATAATAGTATTTTATTTGATTCACTAATTATCTCTAACCGTTGGGCACACAATTAATTGGATCCGCTTGCATACATGCAAACCTGTATAGCCAGCATGCTGGCGTAGCTGTAATACAAAACATATAGGGAGTAACTACTACCGGGAGTAGAAAAAACCTCACCCTATATATATATATATATATATAGGATGATCCATATACATACACACACACATCATTGAAGCTATCATTTTACTTGTATATCTTTATAAAAGGAGCAAAAAAGAACTCTATACAATGCACGGTTCTGAACCGCATGTTTCACAATACGGTACAATTCACAGCAGTACAGTTCATACTTCACACTACACAGTAAGTTCTCATGATCAAGTGTGTTAAAAACTATTACATGCACTATCCACCATATCCAAGAAGTGTAGGTCCAGTGCAAATCTGTAGGGCCTGCAAGATTCAGAACAGAGAATAATGAGTTTAAGTTCACAAAGAATAAAACTTCTCAAATTGTTAGCACATATCATCAGGCTATATATGTTCCTAAATATTGTCACCTTACGTTTTATGTACTCAGGAAAAGTGAAGGCCTCATGCATGATAATTTCAGTCCTCATTGCCAAAATGGCTTCACAGCAAACAATAAGTTGAAGTTGCAGAATTTTTAATCTTCAGGTTTCAGAATCTTGCATAGTGACAGTAACTAGTAGAAAAAAACTGGACATGGTTTTCTAAATGGCAGGTTCCTTGCTGCAGTAACATAATACTAGTTAAACAATAGATGACATGGTTTCAACAGCTTATTCAGCTTACAATGCAAGCAATTAGGCCATCTTAATGGTAAGACTGGGCCTGGCCTTAACATTATAATCTCACTTCAGATCTAAACCTGAAGAAAAAAAAACTGACAGATGATAGGTGGCCTTCTCAAGGGAGTTGAGAAAAATAAGTAATCCAAGGTTTATTTGAGGACATGTTCGTGTATGCAGAATAGACAAGAATTATTATTTGAGGACATCCAAGGTTTTTATAGTTAGAATATCCTTCCATAAGTAATCTCAGTACTAATCGACATATAAATCAACAATAAGTAATCGTGTACCTCATCCCATTGCAGCTTGGCCAAGTAGGAAGGAGAGCTCTTGCAACAAAAGTAGCCCAGCCTTCTGCAGCACTAGATGTAAAATTGTAGTCAACCTGAAATACAGCATTGTAATTTAACCATCATTTTTTCCCATATAATTAGCTGCTTGTTCAAGTATGAGAAAAAAACCTGAGAGCTGTAATAATAGAGAAAGTATAGGTATGAGAAAAACCCAATTCAAATTCCCATGGCAAATTGAACGTTCCTAGCCACACTGCTCGACCGCCAATGCACATACCTGACAAGTGAAACCAAACCCAATTTAAATTCGTGAGCATATAATACACACACATGTTTGGATTTTACTGATAAAATTTCCCTTCTCTACCGTACTAGTTCAGCACATGACCATATAAGTTTCAGCATCCTTTTCCAAAAAATATAAGTTTCAGCATGCTGGACGGAAGCAGAGATAGGGGGAAGTGTTTAAACATTCAGTTAGCCACAACTTTACATTTCTTTAGACAAGACAATTTGTAGAATGGCCAATGGGTCACACAGGCTAACTTAGACAGATTTCAAAACTTGCCTAGAGAATGAATGTTTTTAGCAACTACAATTACACATCTGTGGTCATTAGCTACCAATCTACAAACTGAGAAGATCACACAAGAGAGAGAATGTAAGGACTACAAAAAACAAGAATACTAAACTAGTATACATTGACAAAGAAAGGAACACTTAGTAGTACTGGATTTGGCCAAAGAATTAACTGAAACTAAAGGCAGATTGACACACTGGTTCATTAGTTATCAAATAGTTTAAGTATATGCAGTCTGAAGCCAAGGCATTGTTGAAGGCACAGATGTTCCCTTGCCCTTGTCTCCAACAATCTCAGAATGTATCTCTGTGACACAGAGAGCCAGGAAATATTGGGCTAAAACAAATGGAGAATACTTGATTCAACTTAACATAGGAGAAAAGAGACCCTTGACTGTGTAAGTGAATCAAGAAGAGATTTCCATACAACAACCATTGTAACTTAAACAGATTTACAGCACTGAACAGTCTGAACAAATGGAACTAGCACTACTATTGCTACAACACTGAACACTCTAACAGAACGCTGTAGGTGAACATTGTCCAGTATAACTGTATTGTGGTGATTAACTAAATATTTGGGAAAATAAACAGACTGCAATTTCACATTTTAATACCTGCAAATAGTTATAATGTATTAACTAATTATTGTTTAACAGATTTACAGACATACATTATATTATATTATTCAAAACAGTTCAGTTTTTCTTAATGTCGTGCATAATATAGAATCCATTGCCACTGGCACACATGTATTCCCCAGAGATCCAAAGGCAAGTCCTCACAGGCTCCCACTGGTGACCAGTAGAGAGAAAAGGAAACACGAGCAGGGCAATATTTCAATTCAGATGATGAAGAGGAGGGGTCAACGAGAAATTCTCACCAGGCGTGGGGGAGTTTGCGGGGGACACCTCCACGGACGAGCGAGGATTCCAAAGCGGCGACATCATTCTGAATGAGAGGGAGGATCCACCATGGCTATTGCGACTCCAACTCGCATGTGGCCCCTCGATCCGACCATGGCCACCATGGATCTGCACTGAAGTAATGGAAGTGACGGCTCTGGTCGATCTGGAGGAGGAAGTGACCCGATTCGTCGCCGAACCCTATTTGTGGAACCCAATCTGTCGCCCGTCTTCTTTGGGAAAGGGAGGCATGCCGCTGGGGACGGGAGGGCGCCGCCGTCCGTGCAGCCAGGGAAGGGAAGGAGCACCGGGAGGGGAGAGGTGGGGTATTTGGGGTGCCGTGAGTTGCGGCGCAGGCAAGCGACGGGGAGGAGAGAGTTGTGTGGAGTGAAACCTAACTCTTATATTTATACCGCCCGAGAAGAAGAACCGTGTGGGCTTTTTGCTAGGCCATGGCCACATTAACCAACTATTTGTGACGTGGCTTAACAAAAAACGAGTCACAAATAGCGTACATATCTGCGGCGGCGTCTATACAACACGTGTCACATTTACTATCGGTGACGCGTTTTATTCACCCATGTCACGAGATATGGCCATATATATTTGACGCGCTGGTAAATACGTGTCACGATAGTATCGGTGACGCGTTTTGTCTAAATGCGTCACAAATAAGTCGCTATCGTGACACATGTTGGGCTTAGGGTATGGGCAACAGCTTATCCGTGACGCGGCTTGTTAACCCACGTCACGATACTCTATTAGTGACGCGTTTTATTTCCGTGTCACAAATCGCCGCGTCGCCGATAGCGTTTTTACGGCATAGTGAATCGAATGAATTAAATACTTCTTGGAGATATACAATATAAATAAAAAACTATGGATATGGATGGGAAAAAAAACCTACAAATCTATATTTGATAGATTATTATAATTTAATATAACTTTAGAATACCTATTATAGCTATTGTTTTAGTATATTAGTAAATAGAAAAATTTATTTAATATAAGTGATTCTTATTAAGTTAGTGTCTCGGCAGATTTTGACCCGTGCGGGAGCACGGGTTGATGAACTAGTATTACTTAAAAGCGCACTATACTGTGTGTAGATCCTTATTTTAAAAAAAAAAGTACAAAAGGAGAACTAACAAAAGTATGCAACAAGCACAAGAGATTCAAATTAATTGGAGGATTTATGAAGATATGACCTACAGAAAGAGCTACCATATAGTTTAATGTATTGAAGATGCATAGAGGTGTCATGTAAATGTAAAATCTATAGTTTAATGTATTGAAGATGCATAGAGGTGTCATGTAAATGTAAAAACTATGGTATCGATGACATAATATACGGATGACAAATTAGTAAGTTTATCACGATTGTATAGATACTACACAATATATTATCCATATTGTGTTACAAAATGCATACAGATAAAAATACATTTAACGTAAGTAACTTTAATCAACCATGGGTATAAACAATAATGAATGCCTTTTCCTACAAAGATTATGTAGCCCGTTGGAGAGCACGACTTGATGGACTAGTGAACATACCACTTATAACAAGTTACTTTTATTTTCTTATTTGCATAGTTATTTTCTTATGTGATACCTTACATATTCCTATAAATTCTATTTGATTGATATTTCTATAATATAAATTTGATTGTGACGGGCTTATCAAATAACTATCTATACATTGTTTTATATGTGCACACAATGTTTTTCCATACTCACTTCATGGGAAAATGTAAATCAACTTCTAATTAGGCAAGTGGTAGCATCTGATGTCGAAGATGTGAACCCTAACTTTGAGTTATATATATTGTTACATCCTTATATGTGACATGATGAATCCATATTTTAGCTATGAACTTTTTTTGAAATCATTAGTTTTTGCAATTTTATTACATGTTAGGTTGAAATTCTAGTTCTTGTTGCATAATATGTTTTAAATTTTGATTTTGTATTTTGTTACAAAATAGGTTATATATATGTAATGTGAGTCACATGCAGGGGCAATCACTATTTTACCACAACTGCTCCACGGCATCCAACAACAAAGATGACTTTAGGTCGTTTTATTTGGCACAAAATGGGTAAGATATGCACTTTTGCTTTTCCTACATACTTCCATGAACGAACTCTAAGAGGCTTGCTATATTCTTTTAAATTTTTAGAAATAGGAATTTTGATGAAAAAAACACCCCTCTAACAAATCCTACTTTAATTGGCTATATCCACTTATAGCATCCTCTATTTTGGATTTCGTGGCAGGCTAAGATAGATAGTGAAAATGATTCTAGAGATTGTGCATCACAAGACATAGAAAAGCTATTAGAGAGTGAAAAGATATAGAAGAATGATTTTTATGCATATATTATCTATCCAAATGATGATTAAAAGAGTGACTTAAAGACTACTCTTCACGTACTCCTTCAGCTGTGACGAGAGTAACCTGCGGTCCGCAAACATCACCGGGAAAATCATCGTCTGCGTCGCACCGCCGTTCGAGTCCACCTATCCTCCCGGGATGGATTTCATCAAGGCCACACAAGCCGCCACCGCCGGCGGGGCCAAGGGCATCATCTTCCAGCAGTACAGCACCGACGCCCTCGACTACCAGGAGTACTGCCAAGGCCACATGCCCTGCGTGGTGGTGGACCGAGAAACCATATTCAAGATCATCCAGTATAACGACGACGAAGACAGGTATGTCGTCTTCACTCTTCACTTATGATGGTCTCTCCTATTCTTCGTTCTTCTCGGGATCGTTACCCTGCCCTGTTCATTCCTGAACTTTTGCCAGCCCGGTGGTCAAGATATCTCCGGCAGCGACCGTGTTCGGAGCCCAGGTTGCTTCACCGAGAGTCGCCACCTTCTCGTCGAGGGGCCCAAGTGCACAATACCCCGGTGTACTCAAGGTGATGTGATTGTGATCTAGCTATAGCTTTGTCATGCATTGATCTCGGGTCGTCATGGATGCTATATGTGGTAAACGTAACGCTAGCGTTTGTGTTTGCAGCCGGACATAGCAGCTCCTGGAGTGAGCATCTTGGCAGCCAAGGGTGACTCGTACGAGCTCATGTCCGGGACATCCATGGCTTGCCCTCATGTCTCCGGAGTCGTCGCCTTGCAGTGACAACCTACTGCCAGCCTAATTAAGTAATTAACAACGCTAACAAGCTACTGTCCTGTACGTTGTCTGCTTCAGCATCGGTGACCGATCGATTCGGCCTGCCAATCCAAGCCAACTCAGTGCCAAGGAAACTGGCCGACCCCTTCGACTTCGGCGGCGGCCGCATACAAGATCAGCAGTGCCGACGAACTTCTGCAGCTCAACCTCCCCTCCATCGCCGTGCCCGACCTCAAGGAGTCCGTCACGGTCCGGCGCACTGTCACCAACGTCGGGCCGACAAAGGTGGCAGCGACGTACCGGGCCGTGGTGGAGGCGCCGGCGGGCGTGAGGATGAGTGTAGAGCCTCCGGTGATCGCCTTCGAAAAAGGTGGTGCCAGGAACGCCACGTTTAAGGTGACGTTCGTGGCCAAGCAGAGAGTGCAAGGTGGCTACATGTTCGGGAGCCTGACGTGGTTGGATGATGGCAAGAAGCACTCGGTGAGGATCCCCGTCGCCGTTCGGACCATCGTCCGGGAATTCGTCGCCGACACATCTTGAGCTCAGTAGATCAGGCGGAACGCTACGGTAGTATAGTAGCATGCATGTTTCCGCGTTGTTGATTCAGGCAGGCTCATAGCAAGAAACATGTTCAATAATACCCTGCCCATTCGAATCAGTTTACAACTATGGTCGTTTTCTTATTGTGAACACCTTTGGGACACTATTGTTCGTTCAATTTGAACCTTGCTCATTATTACCACTATCTGGACATAAATTATATTTAGATACTTTGCAAAAGTTAAGTTCCTTAAAAAACCAGAGGAACATGCCACTCGAAAATTTTGTTATGGAGTCAACTCTATATAGGCGCAGAAAGCACGAGTCCTAGCACGGCCCCAGGCACAAAAATTCGGCCCGGCCTAAACACGGCACAACCCGGTTGGAATTGTGCCCAGGCCGGCCCGAAGCCTGCTCTAGGCTGTGACTAGACCGCCATTGCAGCCCGCCGGGCGGCACGACACACGATCCATGAGGAAAAGCACAGTTGAGGCCCGTGAGTAAGCAGGCCAACAACCCAGCAGCAGTTAAAGCCCATCTCACTAATCCGGGCTCTACTCCATAGCAGCTGCGTCCTCCACAATGGCCTCTCGACGGCGTCCTCCACAACTTGATGTTGTCGCCTCCCTTTCCCAAGCGGGCTTCCGGCCGGCCTAATATGCTATTGGGCCCGTACTCCTTGGGCTGGCCCAGCATGGAAATCGGCTCATGTGCCGTGAATTCGGATTATTAACTTAGACGATCGCGAGTATCTATCACTTTTTTTGCAAATGTGACTTAATTCTGATGATTAACAATAGGTACTCAAAACATTCTCATGATTAACTTAGACGATCCGTGAGTATCTATCACTCGTCGGCCCATGAACATCAGCTGAACCACAGGGAAGTCAGTGGCTGCAGTCATGGGGATAGGAAGATTTAAGAGACCCATGTCACTGTCTTTGTTTATACCCTAAAAAAATCAGCAGCCAGAACAAAAAGGAGAGGAGATAAAGGATTTCCCTGCCTTACTCCTCTTCTACAATGAAAAGTCTTTCTAGGTAGCCCATTCAGGAGCACTGCTAAAGTTCCTGAAGAAAAAATTTCCTTGATCCAAGTCAACCATTGTTGCCCAAAGCCTTTGACCTCCATCAGATTTAGCATAGCTTGATGCTCAATCTTGTCGAAAGCCTTCTGATCTTTCTTGGAGTGGTGGCAGAGGTGAAGATATTCATAGGCCCAAAGCCAAGCAGTGCTGGATTGTTCTTTTCTTGATGAATCCATACTGATTTTTGTGAACAAGAGAGGTTATGGAGGGCTGAGGAGGGAAATTGGTCTAAATTCTAAAACAAGTTTGGCCCCATCCACCTTTGGAATGACCTCATATTTGAAGGAATCAGTTTGAATCTTGTTGATTGCAGACACATATATTTTTCAGGGAACTTATGCTTCTATAGCATAGAGTAAAGCCTGGTCAAGAAAATCTTCTTTTGTCGTGTATTCAAAGTCTGGCTTAGAGTTTATCCTTATGTAAGTAGTCTTGAGTGTGGAAGGGAGATGGAGCCGTTAGAGCCACCCGACGTTGCCTTGGGCGACGGCGGCGGCGCGACCTCCTTTCAATCCACCCACAGATCCGAGCTCCCCGGCCCCCGACCTTCCCGCTCTTGGGTGTCTTAGCTCGCCCCTCGGCCCTCCGGGTGCCGTCCCCCGGCTCCACCGGCCACCGGACGGCACCGGCCGACCCAGCCCGCCGGTGGTCCCTCCCCGCCCCACCATCCCCTCCGCCCGCCGGGGCTCGTGGGTCGGGCCGCCGCCGCTCTTTAGCGGGAGGGGAGGCCCCGGGCAGACCCCCGTCGCAGCCGGGCCGCCGGCGCCACCGCCGCTTGCCGCCTTTCTCCCACCACCCCCCCTCTTCCCGAGTGTGGGAGCCCCGTCCGAGGAGGGAACCCGACCGAACGATGACGTGGTCTCCGCGTGGGGTCGGGTCCCCGGGCCTACCTCTGGCGCGTAGGGCGGCCACGAGTGCACGGGCCGGCCGCCGCCGCCGTGTCGCGGCCGGCGCCGCGCCGGGCCGTGGTGGGCATGCCGCGCAGCCACGGAGAGGGACCGCCGCCGAGTCTGGATGTCCGCCGACGCCGGTCGTGCCCACTCCTCCAATCTCGACGGCGTGGACGCGCCCGATCGGGGTATGGTCTCTCGTCCACCGGAGCTTGTTCCTCGCCTTTGATGTCGAAGAGGGCGAAGCCTGGGGCTCAAGACGATGACGCTCCTTTTCCGTGCACGGCCTCCAACGGGATGTGCCTCTCCGCCGAGGAGCACCCCTTCTTCCCCTCCTCCGTCGGCCAAGACCAAGGCGCCGGGTCGATGTGCCCACGTCCGACCGCTCGACGACGAGTTCGAGGACCCAACCCCCACCGCCGCCTTCCGCATCCTCCACCGCCAGCTTGCCGGCGGCCCTCCCGAGGGCCGAGCCGCTACCGTGTCCCTCGCAGCCCGGCCGTGCCTTTGCGCGGTCACGGACTCCACCTTTGTTGTCGTGGTGGAGGTGCACGGCCGGGCTGCCGGTTCGAGCAACATGGGCCTCTCGCCCTACATGCCCGCTGCCGCCGGCAGCAGGCCGACGCATGAGGAGTTCGGGCCGCCGCGGGCGCCCGACGCAATGGAACCCGTGCAGGAACGTGTTCCTCTCGCATCCGCATCGGCACCGCCATCGCCGCGACGTGGGCGGGACGAGGACGCCCGAGGCTACGAGGGACACGTCGCTGACGTCTGCGGATCGGATCCCAGCCCACCGCCGGGCCGGGTTCGTCGTCGCATCGCCACGTGACGCGGCACCAGGGTGCCGGTGCACCGCCTCTAAACGCGGTGCGGGCGTCACGGACATACACATCTTGGCTACCCCATCGCCGCCCAACCTCCGTGTCTCCCCCAAGCGGGCCACTTCTTTGGGGCTAGTTGAGCCTCCCGGCTTGAAGGACGGTGCTCTCGCCGTTTGCGACGGGCGGCGCGCGGCAGCGCCGACGTCGGCGGGACGGAAGCGCTCCAGCCGCCGCCCGCGGTGACGAGAGGGTGCTCGCTCACTCGCGCCCGGCTCCTATCGGCGTGCTTCGCGCCGGATGTTGAGGGCTGGGCAGGAAGTCTTGCCGCCACGGGCGCCCCTCAGATGCCCCATCGCGGACGCGGCTGCGTCACGGTACACATGGTGAGTGCCGCTCACGCTATCAACCTGTGTGGAATCCTAAGGCGTGGGGGATCGTGCCTCAATCGCCTAGCGACCGGGCACCGAAGTCGCCACCGCAACCGGTCACGCGTTGCTCCAACCGACATGGCGAAAACCACTACGCGCGTGACTGCAACGGGTCCCGTGCTACCTCCGGCGTGTCGACGTCCGGCATCAAGCCTGTCCGGCACTGGCATGCTACGACACGTGGGACACCGTCGGGAGCAGATACCCAGAGGAGGACTTCGTCACCACCTCGGTCGATTGTTACTAACGACGTCACCGACACCATCGAGCTAGCGACACACAAGCCCGACCTCACGAGGCAAGGTCCCGAGGCGGTCGTTGACATCGGGCCTTGGGATCTTGCCTCGGGCCTTGGCGTTGGTGGGTCCTCTCCCACCTCATGGCCGGCCGGGGCGCGCGGACAGCAGGCCTTCCACGCCGCCGCCGAGGCGGCCAGCCGGGGCGGCGGGCGCCCAATGGTGTCACCCCCGCACCATGACCGGTGGGCAGATCTCGGTGGGCACGGCGTTCGTGACTCCCCCATTTTTGCCGTCGTGACTAGTGGTGGGCCTCAAGACATCGGCCTGGGGCGCACACGGACGCCAGAGGCTGGGACTCCGGGTTTGGATGCTCATGACATGTCGGAGGTGGTTGATGCCTCCGGGGACCGATCTCGGATGTTGTTGCAAATGGAGGGAGTGTTGTGCGGGCTCGGTGTAGAGACGCATCGAGGACGAGGTCTGCCTCCCTTTCGAGACCCCGATCTTGCGCAACTGCCCAAAACTAAGGCGTGCGCATACGCCGGGCTCTATTAGCACCCTTAGGAGGAGTAGGCGCATTGCGGCCAAGCCAAGGGCGCCCAACGCTACGCGGCAGGCCTAGATCGTGCTGCTAAAGAAGTTGGGATCACAAGTGAACGAGGATGCCCCTGACAAGGACATCGATGCCAATTTTGTTCAGGCATTTCGAGGTGACATGTCCTTCAGGAAGTAGAACGTGCTCCAGGTGTTGCTCAATGGCGAATTCAACCCAGCGGCCTTGAACCTCAACTTAACCGACTTGGGCGATAGCATGGCATGAGGTGAGGAAGCGATGGGCAATTTGAGGAAGGTTTCTCGCGATTGGGGTAGGGTGCGAATGGAGGAAATTGGGGATGATCTTCCATTATTACTGTGCCCATGCATGGGGAGGCGAGGCGATGCCGTGATTCGCAGGATCGTAGGGGAAGGTAGGTGAGCGGCGATTGCGGTAACGCACGGGTGGAACTCTCGACGCACCAAATTTTTACCCCACCAAACTAAGGCCTCCTTTTCATCCTTCTTATGTTGTGTAGTAAGAAATTATTTTGAATAAAAAAGAGAGTTTTGGAATGGTATATGCATGAAATAGAATTTTATACCATATAAGTAATGATAAATAAAATATATTAAAAAAAGGGCATTTAGTCTAGTGGTATGATTCTTGGTTTGGGACCAAGAAGTCCTGAGTTCGATCCTCGGAATGCCCCCTTTTAAAATTAAATTTTGAATTAAAGTAGAATTTTCGAACGATATAACCATGCAATTGTGAGGTACACGAGAAACCCTTTTTAAAATTAAATTTTGAATTAAAGTAGAATTTTCGAACGGTATAACCATGCAATTGTGAGGTACACGAGAAAATACACAAAACAGAATATAGATCCATATAAATAAAATATTATAAAAAAGGTATTTAGTCCCTTTTTAAAATTAAATTTTGAATTAAAGTAGAATTTTCGAACGGTATAACCATGCAATTGTGAGGTACACGAGAAAATACACAAAACAGAATATAGATCTATATAAATAAAATATTATAAAAAGGTATTTAGTCTAGTCTAGTGGTATGATTCTTGGTTTGGGTCCAAGAGGTCCCAAATTCAATCCTCGGAATGCCTTTTTTCTTTAAATAGAATTTTGAATAAAAATAGAATTTTTGAACAGTATAACCATGCAATTGTGAGGTACACGAGGAAATACACAAAACAGAATACAGATTTATATATATATACTGCACGAGCCAGACAGCCGACTAGGTGTAAGTGCCGTTCTAGGTCACCCGTGGTTTACTAGCCTCTGAAAGCCTTTATACTCAAAAAAAAAAAAAAAAAAAAAAAAAAAAAAAAAAAAGGGCCTCTGAAAGCCTTTCCCTCACAAGCGCCTTCCTCGGTGAAGTTAAATTTGGCGGTGCATCTCAGGCACGTGGAAACCACAACTCCGTCCACATGCAATTCTAAACCATATCGGACTCGAACCCAAGACGTACCGACGGAAACAGGCCACAACATTTATAAATCTGGACTCGACACGTTACGTAGCGAGAGCAAGAGCAAAGTCGATTTATCTCTCGGCCGCCGGAACAAAACCAATCGTCTCGGCCGGCGGCGTGCAAGTTTTTTCAAAAAGCCTGGATTGGTAGTTTTTTGCATTAGGGCTTCGACGATCCAATCCATCCATCCATCGATCCGGCTTCGTTCATTCGTTGTTCGGTCATCACATGGCGTTGAAGATGATCGTGCATCGCAAGCGCCCGGCACCCAGCAGCCGCGCATGATAAGATGAAGAAGGCCGGCGGCGGCGGCAAGAAGCCTGTGAAAACAACGGCGGCGCTAGTTACAAGATGCCGTCAGAGGATGCTTTGCGAGTGCAAAACTACTTCGAGTTCAGGTTCGACGACGACATCGGCGACGACATGGTGGAGGTCAACTACGAGATCCACTTCGACAGCATCGACCGCTACGAGATGCTGGAGGACTTCGGTGCACTCAGCGACGACCCCGCCGTTGCCGACGCGCGGGACCGCCACACGGGCGAGACGGTCTCCTCAAGCGCGTGCGTCCCAGCGAGGGCGACGGCGGCGGCGAGGCGAGCCTGTCCGCGGTCGTGCGCGAGGCCACGTGCCTGCAAGGCTGCCTCGGCCAGCCCAACGTCCTGCAGCTCAGGGCGTGGCCGCGGACGACGAGACCGGAGACCTGTTCGTCGTCACGGAGACCCTCATCCCCGGCAGCAGCAGCCCTCCGCAGCCTGCTCACGCGGCGGTCTCGGTTCTCCGAGGACGAGACGCGGGCGCTCATGAGGCAGCTCCTGGGCGCGGCGGAGGCGATGCACGGCGCTGGAGTCACCCACCGGGACATCAACCCGGACACCATCGTCGTGAGCGCCGGCGGCGCGCTCATGGTCTGCGGGTTCCAGTGCGCGATCACGCCGGGGGAGAGGTTCGTCGACGAGGAGACGCACGGCCCGCCCATGGGCACGCTACAGTACTGCTCGCCGCAGCAGCTGAACGGCCTCCGCTGCTACTGCCCGTCCGAGGACGTGTGGGCGATCGGGTGCGTCATGGCGGAGCTCCTTGCCGGTGAGCCCCTGTTCACGGCGAGTACACAGGACGAGCTTCTCGATCAGACGGTCGACCTGAGAGACGACCTCTTCGGTTTTGGAGTGGAGGAAGCGGAGGCGTTCGACGGCGCGCTGGAGAAGGTGTCGCTCGCCGGGCGTGAGCTGCTTGCTGGCCTGCTGGCGTTCGATTCGGGGGACAGGCCCACCGCCGCCGACGCTCTCAAACACCGCTGGTTCACGGAGAACGACGTCGTCAAAGCCAAGTCTCGAGTTGTGCGTGCCTATACACGACGGTAGCCATCGGGGCCATCGATCGGCACAAACTGATGCATGGTGACCGTGATTCAGTGTACCTATAGCTTGCTGTTTGTTCAGGTCTATATATATCAATTATACACAACGGTAGACATCGTCGGCACAAACTGATGCATATGGTGACCGTGATTCAGTGTTCGTTGCTGTTTGTTCAGGTCGCTATATATATCAATTGTACCACTATATGAAGTGGTTTATGTTATATGAAGATGTTGATCTTATTGTCAGTTTCATGTTTGACAGTGTTTTGCTGTTTTAATCATGTGGTGTGTGACTGGTGAACACAATTAAGCCAGATATTCAGTTGCGATCCTTTGTTGTGTCCACATATCTTAATTAGCACACATGGAAGCATAACTAGCTAGTAGTACATTTTTTTTTTGGGTAATACATGAAACTGCAAAGCATAACTTATTATATCTGACTGATGTTACAGAATAACTTTGCTAGCAAACCATGGAACAGCAAAGCATGATTTATATTATAGGTATTACGTACCATAGGTAAGCAACTCACTCTGGCAGTTCCCTCTCTTCAATTCGCTTCAACAAGGCCTTATCATATTCATTAAGAAATGGATCAGTCCCAGTCCCATCAGCGTGAACATATAACTCCAATGGCAGATACTGTTCATGGAAGTGTGAGACGTCTTCTCCTTTTAAAAGAAGTGAATCGACCTGCCTTCTTTTGCGACGGAAAACGTCTTCTTTTGCCTTCCATTTGTGCACATACTGTGCATGATGTTTGAATATTTTGAACCGGCGAGCCATCTCACCACGGTCCCATTCACTACCGTACACAGGGACGCTACCGAGCGCTAGAAGGTGCACCGAGAGCTAGAAAACAAGCTGTCGGTAGCGTCCCCCTGTACCGAGAGCCACGCTCAGAGGAAGAAAGCTCTCGGTAGAGATCCCTCTACCGAGAGCCTAACCCTCGGTAACGTGGCCCCCCTCGGTAGAGTCTGCCTCCACCGAGAGCCATCTCTCCGCAAAGATCCCCCCTCGGTGGACTTGACGCCCCAGTGTCTGCCATCATCGATGGCGCCCCTACCGTCAACTCTACCGAGCGCGGCGGAATGGTGCTCGGTAGAATATGGTCACTCTACCCATTAGGGTCTAGGTTTTGTCGTTGGTTTTGTTGAGTACATTGAAACTTGATGACTATATATGAGTTGTATCAGTGTAACTAGACTTGTGCCGGATATTGGACCAATTATTCTATGTTCGATCATGTATGTGATATATATGTGATAATTGAGTTGTATTAATGCATGGATGTTAAATATATGTGATATGTGATCTATGTGTTACATTTGTACAGGTGGAAGCATGAGCTCACCACAGACCTTAATGCTGAGGGAATAATTGAGTTGTATTAATGCATGGATGTTAAAAAAACAAAAATTTGGTCAATTCACCGAGTGGGGCACTTGGTAAACTATACCCCACCAAGGGTACCACTCGGTAAATCTGGGATATGGGGGCCTGAAATCCCCATATTCCCAGGTACACCGAAGGTCGTGCTCGGTGAAAACAACACTCGGTGTAACTATGGTCGATTCACCGAGAGCGGCCGTGGCCCTCGGTGAAACGACCATAGCTCTACCGAGCGCTTGGTTGAGCCCGGCCTCGGTAGAGATGGTGTCCAGTTTTTTTAAAAAAATTATAAACTTCACCGAGAGCGAGGTTAATATGGTCCTCGGTGAAATACCTACCTTTGGCGAGAGGTGGGGGGCTCTCGCTGATGTTGACGTCGACGGTGTGGCAAACGCCGCCGACGTTGGGCCAGGTTTAGCAAGAGGGGAAGGAGCCCTCGGTAGAGGCTGTACCGAGCGTGCCGTTAATAGCGCCGGTAGAAGCTCGTTCCCGTGCGATCTTTCACCGAGGGGCTGCTACCGAGCGCTATTAAGTTTTCTTGAGCGCTAAAAGCGCTCAAGAGAGGCTTACACCTCCATTAGTGATTTCTTGTTGAAAGTCTTGCGCCGCTCATAAAGGGCCCATATAGCTTCATCCGACTCCACATGTCCCCGCCCATCGAATGATACCATCGTCTATCACAAGCTGGGACGGAGCCGGAGGGGGCTACCCGGGCTCCAGCCCCCCCCACGACCGCTAATCAAGTGGAGCCCCCCCCCCCCCCCCCCTCAGCCCCCTTGATTTTTAGGCATAGATTAAGCTATACGAGGGTTGCTAGAGGTAGAAGATGATCTTCAGCCCTCGCTTTGATTGTTTTCTCGGCTCGTCCCTAATCACAATGTCCATATGAGTTTATTATATCCCATATAAAAGACAAATGTAGTCATTTAAAGAAGTTCTATATTAAAACATTGATGGGCATTTTTTAGATCAGCATCATGACAAGTAAAAGATGCAATTTTTATCTATATGCTAAATCAATATTAACTACAGAATTCTAAAATAGAAGAGGATGAAGTATGGTGCTAAATTATTTTTAGGCACACTAACATACTGGCCTTTCTATCTTTTTAAAATATTTTTTTGTAGGTAATGCGTCTGCATGTCTGTTTCAACCACCTGCATATTTACAAGTCATGTCAAAAGATAGATAACATCAAGGATGAAAAAGGGTCGGAAAAACCCCTTAATTGTCTTCTACTTCTACAATTGAATATAAAAACGAAAGTAAAAGCGGTAAAGCCGGATATAAAAATGAACAAGAACTTAGAGAATTTATAAAACAAATTAGTTCGAGCAGAATTATGACAAACACGGTCGGTACACGAAAAATCAAAAAGTTAATACAGAATATTAACCCGTAGGACCATGCGCAAAACAATTAGCAAGTGCATAACAATTACCAAGTCCTACAACTTTCATATAAAAAGTATCTCCATGCTTATGCGATTAACCTACTGCTGAAGTTTTGTTCACTTTTTTTTGAACATCTTAATATCCTCAAATGAAAAAACTGAAAACTAGAAAGTTGTAGATCTTGTTGAGAACTACAATTTTCATATAAAAATCATCTTCATCCGAGATCGTATGAAAAAAAATATGATTTTTCTAAAGCTGGACTTCAAAGTGGGGCTCGAATTCAGGATATTTGAACTAAAAGTAGAAAAGTAGAAAATGGTGAAAAAAACTATATTTGATTCTAATTTCAAATTTGGTGTTCTGAATTTCAATCCAAATTTGAAAGTCCAAAAGAGCAAATTCAATCAAGTCAATTGTAGAAAACGATGCGTTGGTTGAGGATATTTCCATTCCTTCGTTTTCAACCTTACACTACTACAGAATTGTCCATCACTGCGGGCTCCAACCCCCTTCACCGCCGAAAAACTGAACCGGCGTAACCATATCGGTAGTGATGTGGGGTTCAAACACTACGGGTCAAAACACCGACGGTGATTTGAGACAACACCGCCGGTGTCAATACGACCCGACGTAATTACTTCAAATAACACTACTAGTGTGCAACGGAGCCGGTAGTGTTGAGGAACAAAACACTTTCGGTTGTGTATCGAAACCGGCAAAGTACCATAGTAACGAACACCGCCGGCTGTGTCAGGTCAACCGGAGATGTTTACGATCACACCGCCGGTTGTATATTTCAACCAAAAGTTATGCCAACACCGCCGGGTTGTTTCGAAACCTACGATGTTGTAGACAAAGTGGCACTACCGTTTTTGGACGTCGGCAGTGATTGCTATGCCAACAAAGCTGCTGGTTTGTAATAGCCGGCAGCGTTACAAAATAAGAATGACCGTAATTACAGCAACGTATAATGTCAGGTTTATCAACAAACCATTATCATAATCACATGTCCACATCACGGGGTCTTGGGTCACAGGCAAGTAGTGTAAAAGCTTACAATAGCTCACAAGTTTAGAGGGTCTTGGTCGCAGACCAAGACATCGAGTAGCTCACATGTTCAGATCTCTCACAACATCAACAACAATCTACTGTAGTCTCTTGATAAGTTCTGGTGTATTTTCATTCTTATAGATCACCCTACCCTTTGCAATGGAAAATCGCCCCGCTTTTGTCAATACCT
Organism: Hyparrhenia diplandra; assembly: GCA_015847255.1. NCBI lineage: Eukaryota > Viridiplantae > Streptophyta > Magnoliopsida > Poales > Poaceae > Hyparrhenia > Hyparrhenia diplandra. Next base: position 419,210 of record JADLZK010009400.1, read on the forward strand.
CATCTATGATGAATTTGGCCGACTCCTCTTGCAATCTTTGCAATCTCCGACGGTAGGATATCGTTGGACTTGATTTTCTTGCGTTGTCATTCGAGAAAATATATATGAATCAGTAGATCAGTTTATTGAATTATTCAAAAAAAAACAAATGAATTGGGGAGTATACACACAGTTTCGTCTTGTAGTTTCGTTTGCCCGCGGAGGAATTTAAACATCGCCCACATTGCATAAAAACCGATCGATCATTCGCCGGTGGCTGCTCTAACCGAGGCACAATATTTTCCCCCATTCTTGCAACCTTGAATGGGACAAATGAAGCCCCGAGTTTTGCTTCACGGACACTGAGGCACATTAAAAAGAGTGAAAAGGGAAAAAATTAGAGCACGGTGATGATATCAAGTTAAGATTAGTGGTATAAAGACCTAACAAAAGGGCCTATATAGTGCGGCTTATACTGTGGGTTAGAAAAGTACTAGTAGTAGAATCTAGTTAGAATTCAAGTGCACTAGTCTCACAAGCATCAAACGTATACTGTGGGTTAGAAAAGTAGTAGTAGTAGAATCTAGTTACAATACAATTGTACCAGTCTCACAAGTGTTGACACCTGTTATAGCATAAAATTACTAGTCAATTAAACATGAACAAGGACTTAATTTGAATACAAAATATAAGTCTAGGGGTTTAACTAAGATAATTCCACGAGTTTTGGTGATTTATATATTTTTAGGGACTTAATAGGAAAATGCAGAGGATAATGGAGAAAGTTCCGGAATATACAAGACCTATGATGACAAGACTTGGCCGTGAAATAATTCAACCTGAATTGTGGACTAAAACATTCTAGAAGACACCGGGGAAGAGGAGGCGAGGAGGCGGGGCCCACCATGGCTTGGCGCCCGCCAACACCACCATCGGCGGCCGCCAGGTGGGTCCCACCTGTCATCCTCTCCTTTCTATGGCGGTTTACCACCGACATTGAGGTTGCATCTACACCGTTGCCAAGGTCGGTTTGATCCAATGGTTCACGTTCATCGCCAAGGCCTATATAAGAAGACCCCCGCCCCGGGGCTAAACCCTAATTCATTACTATCTTATTCTATCTCGTTAACTCTTAGTAGTAGAGGGGTCCCTAGAAAGGATCAACTCCCTCTAAGGGATTAGTGAAGTAGAATTAGATATGTAATTAGAGCTTAAATAGACATATCATTAGAACTAGATTAGATTAGATCTAATTAGATCTAATCAAGAGTGAATATCAAGTTGAGAGATTAGATCAAAGAACTTAATTAGAGTTCTAGATCTATTCTTGAGAGCAAAAGAGTGAAGTGGAGGAGAAGAAGGGGAAGCACCGGACATGTCGGTGACTCCTCTACGCTTGTACCTCTGGGATCAAGGGCCTATGGCACTTGATCCTGAGACTTCTATGGTGGAGCAACTTCTTATTTGAGTAAGTATCATATTATCTTCAGTGTTAGTATTTTTCTTAATGTTCATAACTCTTTGAGTACTCTAATTTATAGGAATCTATAGATTAGAGGTGTATACTTAGGTATAGGCGTGGTGCCTAGATCAAAGTTACTTATGAATGCCCCCTACCTGCTTAGGAGCGTGGTAGATCGTGGTAGTGACAGTACCATTGAGTCCTTTGGATTCCACGTCCCGTAGATAGGACACGTAGGATTTAAGTGCTGGGGGAATGGTAAGTTTCGACCTTACTTTCCCTTGAGTACGATCCCTTTAAGATCAATATCAGCATAACTTACAAGAAGGAGAACTAGACAACCATAGAAATCTTCTTACCTCTTGATCCTTTCCCATCCTTGATTGACACTCAGGGATTAGTTATATGCCTCAATTATTCCTCACACCATCCTCCCTGTGGATTCGATATTTAAAACCCTGTCCTGGGTGAAATGCTCACCAGTATCCGTTCGCTTGCGGATTATTAAATATTTCTGTAGGCTTAACAAATACCAACAAGCATTTCTAGCGCCGTTGCCGGGGAGGATTAATTGTTGAGAAAACATTGAGCATAACTAATCTTGCACCATATCTTAGTGTAGTCTTTCTTTTTATATTTTCTTTTCTTTTTATATCTTTTTGGGATCCTCGGATTCCACATCTATCTTTATACTGCATCCATAAGCACAAGTTCAGGCCACTAGAATCTTTAGAACCTATCTTATCCTTTGGCCATGAACTGTGTCTACGGTTGAGCTAAATGATCATGAAACAACCTATTATAGGGGGGAATTCTGAAGTTAACCTTAGGCCAAATCGTATCCTTTACAAAGGATAATGTATTTGGGACTCATCCTAGAAAAGTTGTTCGCATGACCATCATGCAGTTTTCTGGAGGAACTTTTCTTTCCTTTTCTAAGCAAGGTTTGTCCTTGACAAACTCAGCGGGTATGATCTTTTCCTTAGAATTTTCCATGAACACCCAAAGGAAGAGAAGGAATAATCCTCTAGATCATAGAAGAAGTTTTTGATAGCCAGATCATAATCTCTCCAATTCAGCTACTAATCCTAAATCATCCATACTCTAAACCTTTCCAAGGGAAGAAGTAATTCTACCCTTGATTCTTTTATGGTGATGATTTTGGGAGACAAACTTCTAGTTTCACAAAGAGACCTTTGAGTACCTATAAACCAAATCCTCTTAAGGAAAGAGTCTCTTAGAAAGCATCCTTATTCTTACAAAGGACGTTGGGAGTCTAAGGATGGCATATCTAATAATGCCATAGAAGGAGAGCAAAACTATCTAGAATCCATTCATATCTTCTCCCCTTCTATTCCAGATTAGATAACTTATCTAAACCCATCTTCAACCTCATCCTTGACCCCAAATGAATCCTCTAGTGTTCTTTTTTTCTTGAGTCTACCTACGATCTTAGAAAGCCCAAGTATAGACATCATAAAGGATCTAAGGAAGATCAAAAGAGCATTATCCATCATTGGAGAACATCCATGAGCATAGGAGTTACATTCTAAATATTCTATCCAATCCTTGCCCATGTGAGCAAACTCCTGAATTAATTACCATCTCTAATCTTGCCACTTACAAGATCTCAAACCCCCTTGAGATAATTGTTTATAAGGATTTAGAAAGGGTGGTTGTTGATCTTATTGGCTTGAAAGTTGAGATTGGTGATATAAGGGAAAACCTCTTCATCATTTTGAATCATATTTAAAGGTTTCCCAAGGACGAGCTTTTTGTCCTAAAACAAGCACTCTAGGGGAAGTAATATAAGTATAGATCTTTTTGCTATAACACCCCCTTTTGTAGTGAGCATAGAGATATAATTATGAAAATATTCTTTCGGGTATTCTTGTTACTAATCATTTCAGGTCTAGAGCAAAGAGAACGAAGGATGACAATGTAAAGGTATGTCAAACCAATCATTGAGCAACATTGAATCATTCATATACATCTTGCCATGTTGCTACCTTATCTTAGTTGTCTCTATCTTTAATACATGCTCAAGTTACTACACTATTTCATCTTTATTTGAGTAAATCTCTATAATGCCTTCATGTTATCTTTTGTTTGCTATAGTATGCTTTGGTTTGGAAATTTTGCTATAATTGAATAGTGTATTTCCAAAGGCTTTTTAAATTAAGCATGGTGCTTAGGTTAAAATGTCTTCCGTAATTAAATTAGACATGGAGTCTAGTTTGGTTATTGAACTAAATATTACTTGTGTGGACATTGGTATATTTTGTTAGACTAACCCTTGCGAAAAAAACTCTCAAATCCAATTTGGGTAAGTCAAAGAGATGAATTCAGGTCAGAGATGAAAGCAAGGCATACGATGAATTCCAATCTTGTGCAAAAGACATGGTTCATTCATCATTAAGGAGAGAATTGTAAGTCTCAAATTATTCACTCTGTCTTTTGCCACAATTCACCTTTGCCTTGATCCTTATGCTAGAATGTAACAACAAACAAAAATGAGTTATAAGATATGATAATTAAAATCTATGCTAAGAGTAATCAAAGAACCATCTTTTCATTAGCATAGATGAGATCTTATAAATTTTGGATAACAACCCCTGTTTCAACCATGTTGTATACTCCCTCGGGTATGTGTCCACTAATATTTTTTGAAAAAAGAATCTATGCTATGTCTATTCTATGAAGAAGAGTGCCATACACCACGATCATGAAAAGTAAACACTCAATGTAAGTAGATGGACAAAGCAATGGGCCACAAGAACATCAAAGACAGGTAAGTAAATATAAATCACATATGTATACAACTTTTTGTCTTATGTTCTAAAAATAATAATAATAAAAATTTGAGCACATGAGGGCCCATAGAAAACAACAACATGTTCCTAGGACAAGTTCCCTTTGGATATTTTTGGTCACTAACCTTGCGGGAACAAAAAGGACGAACAACATCTAAGGACATGGTGATTACAACACACAAGTAGGGAAGGTTTAGCATTCACACTTAAAGTGCCAAGTGACAGGAAGGTTTGAGCATGAGAAAGGAAGGTCCACTCCTCTAAAGATCCGACATTACTTTTCCTCTTCTCAAGCTCTTGTCGCTCCGACATCTTGGGTTTGCAATCCCTCTACTCAATACTACTTTATCTCTCTAAAGGTTGAATGTTTATAAATGTCATACATCAAAATTAATTTTAAAATTTCCCATTAGAGAAAAAAGTAATAATGAACACATACTAAAATAAATATCTAAAAAACCCTTTGTAGACTAGAAGATACCTTTAGCTCCATGACAAATCTACCCTTGTTTAAAATTACTTGTATATTCCTTCGGGTATGTCTTTGTCAACTAATACTGCAGGAATAAAATCATGAGAGGAGCAAAAAGGTCCTAACACAATTCAAAGGAAAAGGAAGAAAGGATGAAGCAATAAAGGAGACAAGTTAGGAGCAAGATATGCAAAAGGCCAAATGAGGAAAGCTCCAAGCAAAAAGGTAATAACCACCACAAGTTGTTACAGTCTTTGTCACACTTTAATAAAAGGTAACATCTTGAGGTAAGTTATCATTCATTAATCTTCTTCCTAATTATGGCATGCTCATAAATAAAGAATCAAACATATAGAGTTAACCTTATCCATCCCGCTTAGTTTCACATGTTTAGTTCTTTATTCCTAAACACCTTTTCTCTCCTCGATCTCATAACCCCCATTCATGTGAGTTAAAATGTTGCTCATCCTGCTTTGTAAGATAGTCATAATCATTAAATTTTGATGTTCTATCTTGTGATCTTATCACCCTCATCATAAACAAATAAAACTGTTAAACATTAAATCTGCCTTGTTTAATGTGCTTAAGGTTAGAAAAGAATGAATAAAGTTTTGGTTCTGTTGGTGTTTTCCCACCAACAGAGCCCATGCACTTGATCTCTACCTTGTCTTTGTAAACAGGACATTCTTCGAGCAAAACGTGGAGGGGTATCTCACTCTCCCAAAATTCTACAAGGAACTGTGTTCGACCCACAAAGCATGCACACTAAACAAGATGTTGCTCGCTTCCTTTTGTCAAAACTTCACTTCAAACCATGGGACATGCAAGCAACATGGGTGATGCTATCCTTAGAGATCATTATCTTAGGAGATGCAACACCAAGATAAGATGATACACTTGAGGAGTGAATAAGGTAAGAAGTCTTGTTCAAAGGACTTAAAAACATTGAACCCTCGCCCAAAAGGTAACTTCGGTAGTTATCCATATTTAATTTGTAGCATTGCATATCATATTTATTTATTTTTGCATCTTGCATTAGCATATTTATTTCCTTGCATTGCATAATCATTTTTCCTTTAGCATATTTACATTTATGCATTAGCACTGCATTGAAAAATTCTAAAGCCCCATGTGAATAATCTTGAGGTGTGTAACAACCCATAAGAATATTCTTTGTGGTGGCATAAAAATAATTATGCATTCATCTAGTTGCATTTGCATTATAGTTCTTTGCATACAAAATTATAAAACTCTAAAAAACATTTAGAAGAGAAATCTTGCTGAAGTTCTATATGAAATAATCATGATTCATCTTGAAAATCTTTAGACACATGAAGCCTATGTGGCGAAACCACTAACGCTTAATCAAGTTCCACTAGCTTTGTTGTCTATTCGAGTTCAGCAGATTTCAAGGAAGAGAAACATGATAGGCCGACTTCATCGTCCTTTGTCTACCTCAACTTCCACAACAATAAACCCCGCATGTCAATCCAGCTTGGGGAGTGCACCCCCAGTTATCACGATAAGTATCTCTATTACTATCTATATTTATATTATTAGCTAAATATTTTGGTTTGCTTAGTTTGCTAAGAGTCTAGTTCATAAAGTCGTTTAAGGAGTCTTTAGTAGAAGTGTGATCTTATAGTATAAATAAATAAATAGGAGTGTACAAAAGGTTTTCTTTTCTACTTACATAAAATAATCTCTGAAGCTAGATCTCATGCATGGAAATGATGAATAGTTGCTCCGTTGTTATACTTTTCTAGTACCTAGCTTTCAAGCTTAATTTCTCTCGAGCTCCATTTGCAAAATTAATATTTACTCAAACCTGAAACCTATGGGTTGCAAATGCTTGCTCTAAAGTCTAGGTAATTGACGGATATGATATATGATAGTCCGAGCTGCTATTTGATCTTACTTCTAGTGACACTAGATTTACGGAGATTTATATTTTGAAAATTGAAAATGCACATGATAAGTTCCTATATGACAAGAGTGTGAACCTCCTACCACAGACCATATATACATGCTATTTAGAATAGTAAAACCTTTTTGAAATATATATATATATATATATATATATATATATATATATATATATTTCTTTGCATTGAGTTTGTTCAATCTTTTATATACCCTTAGAAACTTGTCATGTCGACCCTTAGAAACTTGATCATGTATACTCCACTTCATTCCACTCACTTCATTTCACTATCATCCACTCACTCTAGCCAACAAAAATGTTCTACTCCTATCCTAGGGGAGAGCAACCAAAAATATTTATATATAACCATCCACCCATTCATTGCTAGCCAATATCTTACAAAAGCTCCATCATTTATACCTCTCAAAAGTTATTGCAAAAAGAGATGCGGGTTGTGTATCTTTAAGAAGAAAGGGAGATGAAAAATGGACAAAAGTCCTACGGGCGAGTAGAGCCTACCTCCCTAAATAAAAGAGATGAAAAATGAACAAGTGTTCGAGGGTGAGTAGAGCCCACATCTCTAAAAATAAAGATGAATAATAGACAAGTGTCCGAGGGTTAGTAGAACCCACATCTTTATAAGAGAGGAAATAATGGACACAAGTCCGAGGGGCCAGAGTCCACCTCTCTTGAAAAAAAAAGAAAGAAAAGAAAGAGATACAACTCAGGTTCTCTACAAAAAGATTATAAAAAGAGAGAAGAATTCCAAAAAGGAGCAAAAGTAAGATTTCCCATCATCTATTCTATTCACTTCATACTTTACTACATTCTATACCATATTTATATCCTATCCACCATACACATGCACCACTTGATTAGTGTGACTTGTATCTTTGGATCCATTGCTTGAATTTATAATATATGCTTAGTAAGAAAATAAATTATTTTCTCCTACCTATGAGCTCCAGATATATAAGCCTTAGATATTAGGTGAGAGAGAAGAAGGCATAGTATGTTATTGCCTTAGCTAAAAATGTTATACATTATGAGAATAAGGCAACACTATCTTATTGCCTTAGAGAGGATCCACAAATACCACAACGAGAGCTTTGAGAGAGTCATCTTGGGAACTTTGAGTTTTATTTGAAAATCAGCAAAAACTCCAGAAAGACAGTTGATCAAAAGAGTTTGAGATTTTGGTGCTTGGCTTGACTGTTTCTATCTTTCAATTACCCAAGATTGCGAGAAAAAGATATAAAGTATTACAAGGTAAGAGGTAATTGAATAATTAAAGTTTGAAAAAGTTTATCTTTATCGGAGAGAAATTTTGTTTGAAAGCATGTGTACTTTTAAAGGTGTGATAGCGTTGCGGCAACTCCTGATCCAAGTAAGAAGTTTAATTTTATATTTTGTGTCTTGCTAAGAGACTAGCAAGAGGTAAGCTTGGGGAGCTTGTTGACACCTGTTATAGCATAAAATTACTAGTCAATTAAACATGAACAAGGGCTTAATTTGAATACAAAATATAAGTCTAGGGGTTTAACTAAGATAATTCCACGAGTTTTGGTGATTTATATATTTTCAGGGACTTAATAGGAAAATGCAGAGGATAATGGAGAAAGTTCCGGAATATACAAGACCTATGATGACAAGACTTGGCCGTGAAATAATTCAACCCGAATTGTGGACTAAAACATTCTAGAAGACACCAAAAGACACTAGGAAGGAGAACGGAGGCGGGGCCCACCATGGCACCTGGGCGCCCGCCAACACCACGGCGGCGCCCGGTGGGTCCCACCTGTCATCCTCTCCTTTCTATGGCGGTTTACCACCGACATTGAGGTTGCATCTACACCGTTGCCAAGGTCGGTTTGATCCAATGGTTCACGTTCATCGCCAAGGCCTATATAAGAAGACCCCCGCCCCTGGGGCTAAACCCTAATTCATTACTATCTTATTCTATCTCATTAACTCTTAGTAGTAGAGGGGTCCCTAGAAAGGATCAACTCTCTCTAAGGGATTAGTGAAGTAGAATTAGACATGTAATTAGAGCTTAATTAGACATATCATTAGAACTAGATTAGATTAGATCTAATTAGATCTAATCAAGAGTGAATATCAAGTTGAGAGATTAGATCAAAGAACTTAATTAGAGTTCTAGATCTATTCTTGAGAAAAAAGAGTGAAGTGGAGGAGAAGAAGGGGAAGCACCGGACATGTCGGTGACTCCTCTACGCTTGTACCTCACGGGATCAAGGGCCTATGGCACTTGATCCCGAGACTTCTATGGTGGAGCAACTTCTTATTTGAGTAAGTATCATATTATCTTCAGTGTTAGTATTTTTCTTAATGTTCATAACTCTTTGAGTACTCTAATTTATAGGAATCTATAGATTAGAGGTGTATACTTAGGTATAGGCGTGGTGCCTAGATCAAAGTTACTTATGAATGCCCCCTACCTGCCGGAGCGTGGTAGATCGTGGTAGTGACAGTACCATTGAGTCCTTTGGATTCCACGTCCCGTAGATAGGACACGTAGGATTTAAGTGCTGGGGGAATGGTAAGTTTCGACCTTACTTTCCCTTGAGTACGATCCCTTTAAGATCAATATCAGCATAACTTACAAGAAGGAGAACTAGACAACCATAGAAATCTTCTTACCTCTTGATCCTTTCCCATCCTTGATTGACACTCAGGGATTAGTTATATGCCTCAATTATTCCTCACACCAACCTCCCTGTGGATTCGATATTTAAAACCTGTCGTCCCGGGTGAAATGCTCACCAAGATCCGTTAAACTGCGGATTATTAAATATTTCTGTAGGCTTAACAAATACCAACAACAAGCATCAAATATATACCGTGGGTTAGAAAATAGTGAGCAACTAACTTGCATCACACACGTGATGTCAAAATTAATAGGTTATTAGGGTCACTTACCTGTTCAGCAACTTCACTAGTGGATTCAGAAGAGAAAGTGGTTTCTCCTTCGAGTTCCACACCAAGATTTCATTGTGTCTAAGATTGACAACAACGAAGACAAAATGCTGGCTGCAATCATAAATTCCTAATTATCGAATCATCTTAATGAGAAAGATGCGTACATATGAATTAAAAGCGGTGAACACATACCATTTTGTGGACTAGTAAGATTTCTGTTTTCTCGAGGAACACAAATTCATCAATAACATCCATCAAAGTTTGCTTCAGTACTAGCGGGTCTTCTCCGTTTAGTCCACTGACGCTGACTTCAGAGAGTTTGGTGGGTTCGAAGAAGCCATACTTTTTGACTAAGCTGATGCCTTCACAATATTGTGAGATATACCCGCATAAAACCATGAGGAATGCGAGAACTTAACAATTTGTGATTGGATAGTAGTTAATTGCATTGTCGGCGAGTCGGTACTTACATCGTCCACAAACATCAAGATTTGTGTGTCGAGGGCGCGTTGTTGGTATAGCTGGAACAAGGTCTCCCATCCAACAAATAGCTTCTATTCTTCTCAATAATGAAAAACAGACTTTGCAGGGATGATAACCAGAATTCCATCCAAAATTGGATCCCTTGTTTCAGCTAGGTAATAGTCATGCAATTTACGCATGGTTGGGGTCAAGTTCATCACCGGCTCATCCTCAACCAAATTATGTCCCTTCACATCTTTGCATTGCCATTGGTAGGCAATCATCTTGGTCAAAAATACATGTCTGCAGCAGCTTGAATACTAATGTGTTTCTTAGTGGCAAGCTTCTCTATCTTCTCATTGGTTTCTTTCATTTTATCTTTCGGGTGTCGAACTTGGCGCTGATCCATTTGGTTGCCGTGTTTTTCCACAAATGAGACCATGAAGCCCACGAATGTATTGTATGCTGCCCTCTGGGGGTCAGAAATTTTCTATTTTTTGGCCTTGTGAACAGAATCCATCGGCCTTGTGTTGGTATGACAGGGTTGGTTCACAGAGGTATCCTTTCCCTTTGCCTTTGATCTTGTGGTTGGCGCCACTTGAGGAGGAGAAACCTGCTTTGGCGGGGCTGATGAAGAGTGAGGAGGGTTATGATGTTCGGGGGTAATGAAGAGGAAGGATGAATCTGTCTTTTTTGGGGACGATCTTTGGCACATGTCCGACGGGGGAACTAGGAGTTCTATCGGGATTAGTATCATGGGAGGGATTAGACTCACAGTCCTCCTCATCATCCGATGACAACTTCATTTGTCCAAATTTTAATGTAGCGCTTGCGTCAAAAAACTTGCCGGTGGATGTTCGACCAAGTTTGGGCTGTCTTCCACCGCGGGGTGCTCAATGACTATCTTGTTATACTTCTTATCAAGTATCGCATCAATGCTCTCGTGAGCATACCCCGTGGAATTGGTTGGCCATTGATGACCCCATCTTCAGTGGTCGGCCAGGCCTGGCCGACTACCACCTTGTCTTTCGTCCATTGCCGCCGGACGCACAACTTGACATTGACGGGTTCTTTGATGTTGTCCACCGCATGAGGCGCATTCACATCTTTTCTCAAACAGGGCCGATCCCGCTACTTTGTGGCCCTTGTGATGAAGGCTCAAGGCATCATTAGGGTGCGGTAGTCTTTGCTTGTCTTTGAGACAAAAGTTGCTCGACTCGACATCCACCAACCTTGACAGGCGTCTATCAAACTCTTCGTCGGTCTCATGTACAATAACCGAGTGGCGCCGATACTCTCGAGAGTAGTCTGACAACGCTAGTTTCCAAGGAACAACACCGGCTCCTCTAGTGCGACCAGGGTGCTCCTTGTTTTCGAGTGCTTGGCTGAGCACGTCATTCTCCCTCCTAGAAGCGCGAGACCCTTTCTTCACCTCCTCGGTTACTTCAGAGATCTTCTTGATGAGGTTTTTCATGGGTTCATTTTCAGTGCTAAAGCTCCCGTCTTACGTAGAGTGGCGTACGTTCCTTGCCATACAGTATAATATCGATCTTGTCTCCCAATCTTTAGTGTCAACCTTTAAACCTTGAGCGCGGCGTCTCTCCATCTCATCCAGGTCTAATTGAAAATCCGCCATCTTTTGGGCATAGCCACGAGAGCCGAGACGATGAGGATTTACGTTTTTCAGCGAGTTCTGCTTGTTCTTTGTGCTCACTTCTATGAACTCAGAGCTTAGCATGTGTTCCTTGAATTCCTCCCCCCAGATCCTCTCGTGATTTGTACTCTCCTCCGTCCCAATCGGCTCTTTACCTTGGAGCACAAACTTTTATACAGACTCCCCTTGAAAGTCGCGAAGCATCTACACATGGTTTCATAAGTTTTTTTTACGTACCAATTCCGTGTCACAACCCTCTTGGAAGGAGAAATAATCTTTTAAGAAGAGCCATACAATCTTCTTCGTAGCCTCGGGGAACCCTCCATGGATCTTTTTCCTTCCAGTCCACCTCCTGTACTTAATTGGGATTTTGTCCCTTACAAGTACCCCCAAGACACTAGAGTATTTGGACACAAATTTGTTGGGGGTGCGGCTGGTTCCCCGTACTCATCCACCTCGGTGATAGCGTAGGTTGTATTCATCTCAGGAAGCCTTGTTTTGTCTCGCTTGGTTCTCGGCTTCTTGCTTACCGAACCTTCAGGCTCACGGGGCACTACTCGCTCTCGCTACAAAAACAAGTACCAAGCAAGATAAGACACTCTCAATTAACTTTGCGTGTGTATGGCAACCTAGCTAGTCACATGAATCCGGGCACATTACACGGTCACTTGGGTCACATTGATCCGATTTGCGGCACCATGCTAGGGCTCCAAACCGGTTCGTCATTCGCGGCATCCGCGGTTCTCACCGATGCGGCTCTCCCATCCCCGGGGTTATCACCGGTTCTATTTGAACTTGTCGACGGACTAACTTGCGAGGGGCGAACCATGGCTGTGGATGTAACCGTGTTCACGAGTTGGTACAAATGTTGTAGAAAAACAAAATAACAAGTTGTTGCACCATCTAACACTGATTTGAGCAAACAGGTTGGGGAAATGGCGTCGCCCTCACCTTGGGCGAGATGGGCCGGAGATGCGGCGTGGAGGTGGAGGGGCACGCGTTCGACCGGGCGTCGTGGGCGAGGATGGCGCGAGGGCAGCCGGCGATGGGAGATGGAATACGACGAAGAATGGAGAATGTGCTACATGAAGAGGGAGGGTGCACTTATCATCGGCAGCATTCTATCGAACATGTAAGGGGTAGTGAGAGAGAGCACCTAGGGAGGGTGGGAGAAAGCCGCTCTCCTTGCGCTCCTCCAAGTCCTCGGACGGGCGTCATGGACGAAAGTGTGATGTGGGCAGAATGAGACATTGACGGACGGCGTTGAGGTTGGCGAAGGTCGGCGTCGAATAAGGCAAAGGAGGGCGTCGAGGTGGGAGGTGTCGATGGAGGCGAAGGAGGACGCCGAGGTGGGAGGCGTCGATAGAGGCGTAAGGACGTTGAGGTGCTTGGCGGCGTCGCGGGAGGCGGCGTCGATGGAGGCGGCGAGGCGGCGTCGATGGAGGCGAAGGACGGTGTCGAGGTGGGCGGCGGTGCTCTGTCGGCGTCGTGTGGTGGCTCAGGTTGCATGGGGAAACTGGTGGCGCGGTGTTCAAAAGAATTGGGGAAAATTTCAAGGCCGCGCCGATTCGCATATGTATATAAGCATAACACATCATCGCCGGGTCGGTTACACCCCGACAGTGATATATGTTCACGGCCGGTGTAATTGCGGTGATGTACATACAATTTGGCGATTCATGAATTTTAAGCTTTTGTAAGAGTCAAACGGATCATGCATGTGCCTTTGTGAAGCAAGTGTCATCCACCAACGTGTAAATGGCTTGAATTTTTTTTGCAGTCATTTAGACCCAAAATATGCTCCCACACAAGATCTTAGGTTTTTTTAGGTGAATATTTTCATTTTAGGTTTTTCGATTTATTGCTAAACGGGCGGAAAATGGCAAATTACATCATGGAAACACAAGAATTTAGCATGTATATGTGCATACATTTGACTCCTAGTCCAAATGAGACCATGTGAAAAAGTTTGGCATGGTGCCTATTCTTTTTGGGGTAGCCTCAATTAAACCTAGAATTACTCGGCCTCGTCGCGCAGAAAATCAATAAAACTGCAGAAAGTATCAAACCAACTCCTAAAAATCTCCAAATTTTTGGATGACTCACCCACTGATTGTGAGAGACTTGGAAAAAGTTTGAGACCGATAGGACACCTGAGAGCATTTGAACCACGAGTAACATAAACCTAAGTGTATAGTTACGGTGACATGGGATCATGCATGTAACTTTGTGAAGCAAGTGTCATCCACCAACGTGTAAATGGCTTGAATTTTTTTTTGCAGTCATTTAGACCCAAAATATGCCCCCACACAAGATCTTAGGTTTTTCCGATGAAAATTTTCATTTTTAGGTTTTTCGTTACTGCTAAACGGGGCAGAAAATGGCAAATTATATCATGGAAACACAAGAATTTAGCATGTATATGTGCATACATTTGACTCCTAGTCCAAATGAGACCATGTGGAAAAGTTTGGCATGGTGCCTATTCTTTTGGGGGGTAGCCTCTGTTAAACCTAGAATTACTCGGCCTCGTCGTAATTGAGAAAATCAATAAAACTGCAGAAAGTACCAAACCAACTCCTAAAAATCTTCAAATTTTTGGATGACTCACCCATTGATTGTGAAAGACTTGGAAAAAGTTTGAGACCGATAGGACATGAGAGCATATGAACCACGGGTAACATAAACCTAAGTGTATAGTTATGGTGACATGGATCATGCATGTGCCTTTGTGAAGCAAGTGTCATCCACCAACGTGTAAATGGCTTGAATTTTTTTTTTTTTTTGTAGTCATTTAGACCCAAAATATGCCCCCACACAAGATCTTAGGTTTTTTAGGTGAAAATTTTCATTTTTAGGTTTTTTCTTTCGCTAAAACGGGCGTAAAATGGCAAATTACATCATGGAAACACAAGAATTCAGCATGTATATGTGCATACATTTGACTCCTAGACCATGTGGAAAAGTTTGGCATGGTGCCTATTATTTTGAGGGGTAGTTAAACCTAGAATTACTCGTACCTCGTTAATGGCTAAAATCAATAAAAACGCACAAAGTACCAAACCAACTCCTAAAATCTCCAAATTTTTGGATGAGTCACCCATTGATTGTGAGAGACTTGGAAAAAGTTTGAGACCGATAGGACACCGAGAGCATATGAACCACGGGTAACATAGGAAACATACAAATCTTAGGCTTTTTCCTATCACTACCGGTTTATTTGTTTAACAAACGGCTGAAATAACCGACAGTGAAACCTACTTGGTAGTGATAATGGCTATCACTCTCGGTTACGAACCGGCAAAGTGAACCTAAATTCCTCTGTTTTGGCTCTTGATAGAAACTTTGTTGCAAATCGAGAGGCACATAGTATAGATAGACTAACTCCATAGATTACATAGTTGGTGAAGAACGTTAATTTGTCCAAACATAGTGATTACATTTAGTTAACAATAATGGAACTCCATCGATTACATATAGTGAACAATGTAATCTAACTCCATCGATTACAATAGTGATTGAGCTTGTACTAAGCAGGTTCACCTTCACCCTCATCTACGATCGGTTGGGCTACGTTAACGGCGAATGCAGGCATTTCGTGATAACCTCTGTAGTATTCAGCTTCATCCGTCACTCCATCCACTCCGACAATCTTCCTTTTCCCTTCTAGCTGTACGTGTAGCTTTCCATTTGTTTTGTTGTCCGGTGCATAGAAAACCTGCGTAACATCTTTTGCAAGGATGAAGGGGTCCTCTCTATGTGCGGTCTTGCTGAGATCAACTATATTGAACCCTTCTGGATAGATGTTGATGGCTGATTTCCGAACCCATTGGCTAGTGAAACAGAGCTGCCTTCAACTGACCGTAGTCTAGTTCCCATATCTTCTCTATGAAACCATAGTAGGTATCTTCCACTTTGTCGTTGTCATCTACAGATTCAAAATGAACACCACTGTTTTGGTATTGGCTCTTTCCATCTTGCTTTCTTGTGTCAAATGTGTATCCATTGATCTCGTACCCTTGGTACATAACATATGTACTCTTAGGCCCCCCACCCGGGAAATCTAGTTGATTACCCAACTCTTTCCCAAGAAAGCTTACTCGCAACCAATCGCAAAATTCATCCGTATGTTTCTTATGTAGCCCATTCTCTGACATGTTGGGATTTTGCTCTTTAAGCATTGCCTTGTGCCGCACAAGGTATGGCCTCGCGTCCTCGACTTCTTTGTAAAACAGCCGAAAATGTGCCTGTCTCGAAAAGCAATGGGGTCTTTTTATCGTAGCTTGATTTAGGTCCGATTGTTCCTTTGCCACATATTCTTCCCGTGGCGAGATCTTTGGAAGTCCAATCCTCTCCATGTCTAGATAATATGTGCGAGAACTCGATGGCTTCTTCCGTTGACCATCCTTCAACCATGCTCCCTTCTCGGTGCGAACTTGTTCTTGACATACTTCCTAAAAACTTTCATCAACTTTTTGAAAGGTGAACATCTGATGCAGGTGCATTGGGCCAAGGCCTCTAATTTGTTCAACAAGATGAACCAGCAGATGCACTGAGATATCAAAGAAAGTCGGCAGGAATTCCACCTCAAGCAAGCTTAGTGCTTCGGATATCTGCTGCTGCAGCTGGTCCAGCGTGGACATAGGAATGACCTTTTTGAGATCGCATTGAGGAACAAGCACAACTTTAGGATTCCCTCAGTGAGCCTTGGGGGAGACCACGTATAGCAACAGGGGAGCGGTTGAGTCATAATAACATGACAATCATGGGCCTTCATGCAGCCATAGTTGAACTTGAGTTCTTTCATGTTCACTAGCCTCTTCAAGGCTACCACGGTAGCTTTGTCGGGAGTTTTAGTTCATTGAAGGAGATAAACTTTTTCTTTGCTGCCCCGTTCAAGGTCCATGTCGCAGCGGAAGGTACACTCGATCATTCTCTAGCCGCTTTGGATGCGAGACCCTTCATGATTCCCAAGTGCTCCATGTCTTCCCGTGTGGCTAGTGAATCCTTCGAGGTCCCCTCGGTGTTCATCAAATGGTTTAGGGTGTCACAAAGACACATTTTTAGTAAGGTGCATGGGATCAAGACGGTGGCGTACCCTCAATAGTGGCCGATGAAGGTAGTTTCCAAAAAGCTTTTTTTTCTTCCGGATACTCCCTTCGGTACTTCTATCGCCACCTCCCCTTCCCAAGGACAAAATTCAGTTTGTCTAGTTCTCGAAGCATCGCTTTCCGTCTCGATAATCTGGAGCCCTCCCTCTTCATATTCCCGAACGTTTCTTTTGTTCCTTGATGCGAGTGTCCCTCTTGTAGGAACCTATGGTTTCTCATATAAATTATTTTATTGTTGCCCGGTAGATGTACCGCATGTGTTTCATCCAAGCACTCGACACATCTAGTGTAGCCTTTTGTCTTTTCTCCAGATAAGCAACCTCGGCCCGGCAAGTCAGTGATTGTATCGATTAGTGTTCCCTTGACCGTGACATGTTCCTTTTTGTACTCGTCCCAAACATCCTTCACACCTGCTTGAACATCTCTAACAGTTCATATCCCACGGTTCTAGAAGCGTGTCAATGTCCTTCCCTGGCTGTCTTGGCCCTTGGATCAGTAGTGGCATTTGGATGAACGAACGCTTCATCTGCAGGTGTGGCGGAAGATTGTATATCTGAGTGTCACTGGCCATGTGCTATGCTTGCTCGTAACCTGGTCGAAAGGATTCATCCCATCTGTTCTCAAACCACACCAAAGGTGTCTTACCTCTCCACCGAGCTCCTTGTAGAACATAGTATTGACAGTCCTCTAGTCACGCCCGTCGGCTGGGTGCCTCATCTTGGTGTCTTTCAAACGCTCTTCGCCATGCGGTAAGCAGCTTGGGCGACTTTGCACATGCAAACAGCCTATGCACCCGGGAGCTATTGGGAAATACCAAACGACTTTAACGGGACCTCCTCTGCTCTTGCTACCTTCATTTGATGGCCCATGCTTGTAGCATGGTTCTTTACACTTGGGGCATGCATCCAACTTTCCGTATTTTGTTCCACGGTACAATATACAATTATTGACACATGCGTGGAATTTTTCGACCTCGAGGCCGAAGGGGCAGATCATCTGCTCGGCCTGGTATGTCTTCTCTGCTAACTCATTGTCTTTTGGGAGCAATTTCCTGATTACACTTAACAAGAAATCGAAGCCTTTGTCGTTCACCCCTTCTACGGATTTGTAGTCTAACAGCAATATGTTGGCCTCCAGTTTGCTCACTTCACAATCCTTGTACAATGGCATTTTTCCATCTTGCCTCATTTTCTCTAGCTTTTTGCAAATTTGTTTGGCACTAAGAAATGCGGACTCTGCATTACGTAGCAACGAAGAAAGGCCATCGTCTTCGTCGTTGTCATCAGCAAGAGTACCACTAAGCAAGCCAGTAGTGCCCTCATGCTGCTCGTCCATGGCGACGTCGTTGTTTTCCTCATCATCATTGTTTTCCTCGTGCACGGCAGGAATGGCATGATCATCACTGTTTTCCTGCGGAACATTCAAACCAATCTCACCATGCTCTGTCCACGTGGTATACCCTGGCATGAACCCCCGTCTATACAAGTGGTTCCGGACACACTTTGTGTTAGCATATTTCCGTTCATTCTTGCAATCCAAGCATGGGCATAAAACATACTTCCCAACCCTAGCATGAGCTC
The DNA here is from genome assembly GCA_015847255.1 of Hyparrhenia diplandra. Classification (NCBI taxonomy): domain Eukaryota; kingdom Viridiplantae; phylum Streptophyta; class Magnoliopsida; order Poales; family Poaceae; genus Hyparrhenia; species Hyparrhenia diplandra. The sequence goes on from JADLZK010009400.1 coordinate 437,607, forward strand.
TGGCAACAAGCAGAAAATGAGAGACTCCATGAAAGAACCCTCGGTTTGCACGGGACCCATACATCCACTCTCGATCCATCTCTACAAAAAAGGTGAAATTGAAGACTTGATCAATTCAGCTCAAAAAAATGTGGCTCGTAGGTGACACATGGACTATTTAGATCGGCAAAATTGTAAAATCTCGACTAACATATTAACCAGAAATAATTATAGCACCACAGGAAAATGGCGTAATTGATTAGGCGACCAACCTTGTAGATGATGGATTGTCCACAAATTGCTTGGAAGCCTAGCAGAAATTACATTCAATTGGAGCTCGCGGCTCTACAATGTAGAAAGAACAAGAACAAGAATCAAGGGATGTACCCATCATAACAGAGGTAATTAGGGAATAAAATGAAAGGAGCAGATGATTGTTACTAACCTTAAACCAAATACCGTCAAGCCATTCTTCAAATACAAGCGATTCCTTCACGGATTAGAACGGTCGCAGCACTGGAGGGGAGGGTCTAAACGAGCGCCTCTGTTCTTGGGATGGTACAGAGTAGGAAGGAGAGAACACTCCTGTTACCCTTTTGAGGTGCCAGCTTATCACTGCCGACATTATTTTAAAACCGAGAGTGAACCGGCACAGCACTACCGGATCGGTCACACCATAGTTTTCAGTGACAACAACCGACAGTGCATGTAGAGAGATCGTTGTCGGTTCTTATTTACACCCGACAGTGATATGAGTCCATCAGATCACTGCCGGGGTTTAATTTTCACCGGTAGAGATATAAATCTTCACTGCCGGTATTGGTCGAGTCCGTGGAGTTTCTGGTTTGTCCCGCGCCTGAACGGTTCATCACTACCGGGCGCAGTTCATCGCTGCCGGTGAACTAAATTTCGGCAGTGATACCGACGGTAGTGATGAACGAATCTGTAGTAGTGTTAGATAACATGACCTTGATCAGATACTATCTTAATTCTTACATAGTACACATGTAAATTGAAAGTTTTGGAATACTTTATATACACTTAAACTGAAGCATGCTTATAGAGATGCTCCAGTCAAACCTATGTTGAACAAAATAGGAGTGAGGGAATATGATCCCAAAAGTCCAAGATATTTGGGAAAATTAAACCTTGCACCACGCATTGGAGACTCGGGACTCAACTTCAGATTTAGTCATTCAGAGAAGAAACAGTACTGGATCCATGTGATTTTTGGTTCTGGCCGACAACTTGAGCTCCTCCCATATGGTTTCTCCTATTTTTAAACCATTAGATCGGATGGAATGGAGCCCTCGCATTATTTCCAAGCGTGGTAAAAAAATATCAAATAAAAACGTCTGTGTCGAGTGCTAGGCTTTAGTACCTGGCAAATTTATTTTTTTTTAGCCGTCCTACAGTACTAGATACTCTACGTTAAAATTTTTCAATGGATCCAGTGCTGTGAGGGCGCCTTTTATTTGTCGAGGGCTGCCCCAGCACTCAGCAAAGCCTTTGCCCAGTGCCTGACAATAGCACTTGGCAAAGCCCCTGAATCGAGTAGTGATCAGTCGACTTCCCGATCCTCTCCACGTATGAGCGACGGCGTCTGTTGTTTCTGACTAGTGAGCCTTGAACCGACTTCTTCAGCAACACTTTGTACCCTGCTTCTCTGTCATATCATTTTTTGGCCATAAACAAAAAGGCGACACCACAATATGATGTTGGCCTCTAGCAGCATGGGATCCTCAAGATCCAGCTCAGAGCGACTCAGCTTGCTTACAGCCAGCATTCAACTTTGTCTCCAGCTGCAACCTTTGGCGCGTTGGTGTCTTGGTGGCTGGCCGGTCAACTAGCACATGCCACCATGGTCAGTCCAGACATAGCTTTATTCTTGTTTTATTTCTCTTTTTCGCGTCACATGTGACGTTGGCGACACAAACTAGGCATGTCAAACACACTACTGCGGAACACGCAAAGCATGTGATTTGTATATATAGTCAGACTTCCCTTCCCCCGATGTCCACTAACTCTGCTCACTTATTCCTTCAGCGTACAAAAACTTTCAAAACAATTATCAATGACGTCTTCAGGAAAGAATCCCTCTACAGCTATGCTCCTAATTATCATTGTGGCCACCGGTATGTCCTTACACATATACGAACTGTTGGAAATGTAAGTGAATTAATTGTTCATATATCTCGTAACACCTTAAGTTTTGGATTTGAATAGGTTGGTGTCCTTGTAACTAAATATGTTGTTTTGATTAACCTTTTGGCTAATTAGTCACGTTCTTGCATGTGCTAGTATGTTCAATGTCTACATGCACGATGGCAGATGATTGCAGGCACCTGAGCGGCAGTTATCGAGGACCGTGCCTTTTCAAATGGCATTGCATTAGAGCATGCAAACAAGAAGACATTAGCAACATTTGCGGAAATTGTGACAATTCGATGAGATGCTGGTGCTTTACATGCACGTCTGAGATTCACTAGCACTCCGACCCAGCCATGATGCAATGGCCCAGCTAGGCTTTACTTAAATAAAATAATTATCCCTTGCTGGCTCTTATGTAATAATACTTATATAGTGTTTTTTTTAAAAAATAATCGGAGCGACTAAATGTGCTCGGCAGTCCAGACCCACGATGGTAGATTTGTTGAGGGGAACAAGAAGGCAGCAGAGACACAGTGTTTAGACAGGTTCGAGCCACCGACGTGGTGTAAAACCCTACCACAACAACCTAGAGCCCCGATTCACAAGTCATTTATACAAAATCTTCAGGTGAAGTATATGAGGAATCAAGATATTGTTCTCCGATGCATGATAACAAAGACAGATAGGTACCCAAACGTGATTACAAGAGAATCACGTTGAAACTGTACTACTTACAAATCAAAAGCTAGGGTATAGACGAATCGGACATGTAGTTTAAAATCTGGAATAATTGCAGCTCCAGAGAAAGAGGCATGAGAAGGCAGTTTGCATGCTTGTTAATGATATGTTGTTTCCCTTCAGCTTCTATTTGCAGGCATGTGTCGCCGCTGCTTGTAGTTCTGGTTCTGAGGGGTTCTTATTTTCTTTCTGTTTTAGGTTCCACTTCCAGTGAACTATTTAGGAATAGTTTGCTCTCTGTATCTTTCATAAACACTTGCAGGGACAATTCAAATCCTATTTCTTTTTTTATCTGTTTGTTATCTCATTAAATGCGTGCTTGTTTCAGAGTTTCAGAGGAATGTACTTGTATAGTTGCAGTCCATCTGGTTGTCGTGAGTACAAACTGTTATATTCAGCTGTTGCCTTGTACAACCTGATAGATGCTAGTGTGAATAGCAACACGGTGGTATACAAAAATTATATTTATAATTGATCATGATTATTCGTAAGCATTAAACCACTTACAAGTGGTTAAAAAGACAACTAATGTCTATGGGTTATATGAGGTGTCTATTTAGTCGCCTGTGTTGTGGATTACAAGAACTTACAGACGTACCCCTGTCTCTCGGGCTGAACATGCCCTAATCCCTCCGTGTTTTCTTAAGTGTCATATTTGATCTGGGAGCATAGACCAAGGGAAAAATAAATATTAGTATTATGCTTCGTACTTAGCTCATGACTCTGTCTCTATCCCTACAATTTAATAAGCATGACTTGCATGCGGACTGGTTGCATGCATGCGGGCTTAATTGCTATGAAGAAACTGAGGCATATCTATAACCCCTGTAAAGGGGAACCCAACTAGGAGTTTCTCGGCCGCGTGGTGAAGCCACGTCACCCCTCCCCACTCACAATCCCGACCCACACCGCACGCGAACCCCTTCATCGTCCTCATCGTCCACCCGCCTCCTCCCGACTCTTCGATGCGAAACGTATGAAACCCACCCTACATGGCGCCGCTCTCCACGACCCCCGCACCCCCTCCGAAGCCTAAAGGATCGGCTCACCGTATTCTCGCCCCCTCGGCTCCACCGTCGTGCTCTGCCCTCGGCGCGACCTGTGGATGGCGCTGCTCGGCGGATCCAGCGCACGGCCACCAAGCTCCAATCCAGGTCCAACGTATCCTCCCTGATCCGTTCCCCTCTCTCATGGGCTGCAGTACTGATCCGAAGCTGCCCCAGGTCTCCGCCACCCAGGTGGCGACGCCGTCGTCGAGGGCCACGCCTAGGTCTCGCTTCGCGGCTCGCGTATGAAGAGGGCCACGCCAGGTCTCCGCCGCCGCCATCGCGCCTTTTCGCCGTCGGCGTATGGGCGCCACGCCCAGTCTCCGCCGAGCCGCGCCACGCCTTCTCGTGCTCCCTTTCCCCTCGCTTCCTCTCCGCTCCTACCAGCGTCGCCACCTCCTCCGACCATGGCGGAACCACCGTCGCGAACCTCGCGGGCGCGCCCTCCCGACCCGGTGTGCCACGGCCTCGCGCTGCCGCCGCCACGCAGCAACACCGACACGGCCCCAAGCGCGGGCGCCCCCCCCTGTCTCTCCTCCGGCATGGCACGGTATCCATCGCTGGCTGACCCCGAACAGGACGCCCCGCGGCGCTGCCTAGATGACGCGGCCATGGCGATGATAGCGCCCTGCGCCCTCCACCAAGGCTCGGTTGTGCGTTTCCGGGCGTGGCCAGATGACGCGGCCATGGAGTGGCTCGGCTCCGCTCCGCGGTGGGCGGCGGGCGTCGGCGGGCGTTCGCTCCGATCCGCGTTCACGGTAACGCGGCACCGCCCCCGGGCGGCGTTTTGCGTTCTCGGCGAGCGGGACGGCGGCGTTGCGTGGGGCCTCGGCCCTCGCGGCCATGGGTTCCTGGCCGACACGCTTAGCGGCGAGCACGGGCTCGCGCCGCTGTGCAGTGGGAGGCAGGGAAAGCTTCAGCATCGGCGTGTGCGGGCCTTGGTGGGCGCTACGCCTCCCTTTTCTTCCTTCGTCGGCATCGACAACGATGAGGTGTGATTCCCCCACCCCCTGCACCTTCCTCTCTCAATCTCTCCTCTGCTTCCTTGGGAATTACTAATTCAGGTCTGAGTCATGCCAATTTGTCTGTGATTGCAAACCGTGGATGGAGTCAATCCCCATTGTTATAGCGTGGGTTTAGCTGCTGCCATCCATCTGCGCTCAGCCATGGTTGTGACGAAAATGAATTGGCAAGGAAATAGTATTATGCAGAACCTGTGAACCACAAAGGTTACATTAGACCACAAACTCAAAGCAAAGCAGTGAATTTCGTTCGCTCTATGTTATCATCCTCTAACAATGAATTCGAATCATTTTTCACAGATCAAGCAGTATTTAATATTGTAAACAGAACATGGGGGATGTTTTTTGCTTGATACTATGGATTTTGCTCATGGTTCATATACATGTAAGGAAAGCTAACTGAATACGCCAATTTTTTTAGAGTTCATCAATGCTGCTTCCTTGAATTAACAGTAAATGTTAGCTTGATACTTGGTCTCTACGCATAGTGAGTCCCCAGCCCCATCTCATATGTTCTTTCTTCTTTGCTTTTGCTGTTCTGGACCTTCAGGTGCTCGGTGAAATGCCCAAAAGAGATCTGCGTTCTAATTGTGCAAATTGCCTTACAGTCATCTAATTTATTCCTCCCGGTTGCTAATGTATACCTTAGCAGGTGTTATCCTTGCATGCTCAATTTGCATGTACATAGACAACCATTGATTTTGCTTTATACTGCAGCAAACACTAACAATCAAAAGCTGCAAAATGTTGGCTTCTCTACTCCAGCTTTGCCTCCACGAAGGCCAATTTCCGAAAGCATAGGTATGAAAAAGGTTACAAAATTTTATTCCATATAATATAATTTCCCAAATACACATTTAACCTTTCACAAAATGATGTCTATTAGATTCCTTGACTTCCATATATTCTAATATGGGCTATAAGGAATTCCTACAACCTTAGCTTCCGCTCATACCTCACAGTTTACACGCATTCAAATTATTGCCGTAATTTTTTGAGTGCACATTTTAAAACGGAGTTCTTCTATACCTACATTGCCGTGTTTAGTTACCTTCTACAATTATTGTCTGACTGACTCACCCATTCACAGTTCTCACAGTTTTTTTGCTGTTACTTTGGTACATCAAACTCACTTTAATTAGGGATTGCAGTTTTTTTTTTTGCGAGGTTAGTAGGGATGGCAGTCGCTACAGAGATCTCAAGGGAATGATGTTTCATGGGATTTTCATAGATTTTAGGATTGCTACTAATTGGTCCTTGATATCACCAGCGAAGCTGCCATTGGCTGACGCCCGCACTGACGGCAATCATCGTGAGAGCGAGGCCGGTGGCCATCGCACTGCTTACCAGACTGGCCATCGGCGGCGTGTCAGGAAGAGCAGTCACCTCACCCGTCTGTCAAACAGGACCGCCAAGATCAAGCGTGGTTCTAGCAAATTAAAGCTGGAGGAGGCTGCATTGAGTAAACTGAATTGTGAGGGAGACAAAGGGTGAGGGTGCCTTTATAACCGAATTGAGCTGACTGGCAAGTATTGTGTTTACATTATGCTTAAGTGTTATGATCATTTTCATCTTATAACCATACATATAAATCTCTGATTTTTTAGTGAATAAAATTATAATCTGTTTAAATTCTTTATTCATTCCCGCAGCAACGCGCGGGGAATTCTCCTAGTTATATCAAAATGCGACACCTAGTTGTAACTTTCTTCTAAAAGCAATATGATATTTAAAAAAATGGAGAGAATACATTGTTACTACCGAGAAGAATCGAACTCTACAAAAAGTGAATGTGTATATATATTCTTAGACATGTGTAGACCACAAACCATCTCCACATACACATCGATCTGCAGGTAGGCACATACTTTTTGCTAGTTGTTGCGTACATAAATATTTTCTTCTAAATATTTTGGTGGCGTGATTGCTTGCCTGACTAAGGGCACTCCTAATGCATAAACTATGGATATGTTTTATGATCTAGAACACTATGTCAAGAAACCATCTTCTACAATACATTATTTTTTCCTTGGGTCTATCAAATTCTTCACCCTTATTTCCTCCAGATCCTCTGCTCCTCCTTTTCTACCTCCCGCCATCCACTACACGGGGACGGCGAGGCCATGTGGAGGCAACCTCTTCAGAAAGGTGACCTCCATGGGCCAATCTCGGTTTACCGAGTTCTACACGCGTGTTCCATTGCGCGGACAGGAGCTCCGCACGTGACCATGGGACGAGGTCTCGCGACGTGACATCGGGACGAGTTCTAGGGGCGCTTTCATGCTGGACATCTGTCGGGGTGGGGCGGGGGGGGGGGGGTGCGCCACGACCTCCCTATTCCTGTAGATGGCCACATGAGATGCCCATGCTTCTTGGTTCATTGTGTTCCCTCAACATCTCCACGGCCAAGGCACAATTATCTGAGATATACATTCCCTCAGCATTAAGGTCTGTGGTGAGCTTATGCTTCGTAGTGCTACTACCGCTTTGTTCAGCCCCGCTGTCGCATGACTGGTTTTGCCCGTGGCACTAACAATACCTAGCTATTTGGCGCGTGCATGAATGCCCTGCCCAGGCCGCTGTCATCCTTGCCTCGCTGACTGTGCCACCAAATCGTCCAGTAGCTCACACGTGCACACTCCAATGACCAAAACACCTTGATGCCAAAAACTGAGCCCCTCCACATATCAAATTCCGCTAGCTCAAAGCCTCCTAGTTCAATTCCTTGCACCACTCGGTACCTATGGAAATCGTCTAGCTAATGAAACTGTAGCGAGAGTCCTCATATGGAAATCGTCAACACATTTTGGAAATTCATCACCACCTTTGGACAGTCCTCAAATGAACCCACCCAAATCGAATTGGGATAAGCCTCGATTTATCAATATTTTTCCAGCTCCTTGTCACCGTCACCCACTTGCAGAATCAACCTAGGGAGCCATGTCAATGCCATGACACACCACAGCCAATCATGAATTTGCGCCGCCCCACCGCTCGCATGCACACGTGGCCAGCTTGTCTTGGTCCTCCATGCCCCACCAAATGTAGGGGCCGGGGAGGGGCATGCTGGCGGAGCAGCTGCTGGGCGCAACTGCGGTAAGGCTTCAGTCGGGTCACATGGGCAAGTTGGACTGGGTAGCGTACTGTTGGCAGAGCTGCACACGGCACGCGCCTATCGGGAACGTTGCCACAGGGAAGGCCATGGCCGGAGAGGTGGGAGGAGCCGCACCTCCATGTCCGTTTCGACATCATCTAGGGCGGTCACCGTGGAACACGGCCTATTGTTTGCCGTCCAAGTCAGCATAAAAGTCCACCTCAGCACGCCAGCGTGGCCAAACTACCCTATAAAACAACCATGGGGTGTTATATCTGAATGGTTTTGCAAAGATGACAGGGTTAAATATCTAGTTCTTAGGTTATGGGATAACGTAGTCGAGTAGCGACAGGTGAGCGGGTTATTTACACATTTTGCACTTTCAAGAGTTTGCTTCTCGGTTGGCATATAGTGCATTCGACTAAGACATCAGCATAGTATGAAAGTATGATAGCATTATATAGTTCAAAACAACATGTTATTTTCCAGTTGATTATGTCAACGTTGCTCAATTATTAATTCTTATTGTATTACAACAGTTTCAATAGAGAGACAAACTCTACGTGATCATGGCTAGCCCTCCCTACCCTGCTGAATGGGCCAACAACGACTTTTCCAGTGCTGGAGGCATGCTGGTTTCTGACTTTCTTGAATATCTCCGAACAAACAGGCCTGAAATAACAGTTTATGATCAATTGAACACAAGGGATTCTCCAGACGGCAGCCTCCCTAACACTCCTTGTGACCCAGGAACCACGAGTATTTCTTTCCTCGTCCAGACGGACGATGGCCAGGAAAGGGTTGTAGGAGATCCAGCACCAAGAGTTCGTGTGTTCTTCTAGCAACTCATTTATACCTATTTATGCCTTGATATATCCAAGGCATGCAAAAATAAATAATGTGTGTGACATCTGAAGTTCAATCCTTTTGTGATTGATTTCATATATATGTTCACATGTCTATGATGAATCTATAGAGTAGTGTACTGCTACTCAATATATATAATAATAAACAATATGTCTTATGTTGACTTCATGAGATCCAATACTCATAGTGATATGGACATCAATATTAATTATTAAAAATGAATGAGATGCACATAATATTAATTAATGAAGCACTAGTTATAACAATACGTATGGGTGTGACTGCTTGGTGCCTACGTGCATGCACTCCACTTGTAACAAGAAACTCCAAAAAATTTTAATTATCAAATAATGAGTAAAAGTAATTTTTAATCCATAGTCCAACTGTTTTGCATGGTGGCACACCAATTCATCCTTTTAAGTTGTTGTCTCTCGTCCTCGGCTGTGAGCCCGGCACCAAGGTGATGTTATGGTCACGGGTGCGAGAAGGCATCACACTCTGTGGCTCAGCAAAGTATGGCCTCTAGTAGATTATCACTAGTGCAGGCCTTTACATCCATGTCACGGCATATCCACGCAGCACACTATTGATGTTGGCAGGCAGTGGCCGATGGATTCAGTCTTTGCCTCAGCGACATCTCAAAAATAGAAGAACTAAAGAAAACGATAAATGATCGAATTAAGAAATTAGGGATAAAAATTCAGACATTTGTGCCGTATGTTTGTGCTCAGCTTAACAAACAGCACTTTGTGTTTCTGGCTTGATGCAATGTCTGGCTACAGACCCAAATTGATTCTCATGTGTGAAACATGCAGCAAAACGGAGAATTGCATCCATCAGCACGAACCAGATCAATCGGATCCATCCGCACAAACCAAACAAATGTACAGAGAGATGAAGCCTAGGAATTCATCGGGCATAGATTGCTTACCGTAGTATCGATTGACAACCTGTCTTGTCCTGGACGCCACGGCCTGTCGCTCCTGTCCATGGTCATCTTCGCAGAGATCGACTCCTCCTTCTCCGGCATAGATGGGGACGAAGCCGTAGGGAAGCCGCGACAACGTGCCAACTGGCCGGTGTTAGTGGGCGGCAGGGGCTGTGGCTGTGGCGGCTGCAGCGCGAGTGCCGACGGCTGTGGCACACATACCTCTCTTCAGTCCTGACTAGCCACGCATGGCCCTACCGAGGGAAACCATATTAGCGCTTAGTAGAGTGACCATATATTCTACCGAGCACCAACCTACTGCGCTCGGTAGAGTTGGACGGCAGGGGCGCCGTCGACGATGTCGACGCTGGGGCGTCAACTCCCGGAGGGTGGTTCTCTGCAGAGCGATGGCTCTCGGTGGAGGCAGACTACCGAGGGCGCCCAGCGTTATCGAGGGTAGGGCTCTCGGTAGAGTGATCTCTACCGAGAGCTTTCTTTCTCCGAGAGATGCTCTCGGTAGAGGGAGACTCTACCGAGCCCGTCTTGTAGGGCGCTAGGTACACTTTCTGGTGCTCGGTGGAGGCCATATGTGCGGTAGTAAATTGTAGAAGTAGAAAACAATTAAGGGGTTTTCAGACCATTTTTCATCCCTAATGTTATCTATCTTTCGACATGCCTTGTAAATATACAGGTGGTTAATATTGATTTAGCATATAGATAAAAATATTTTAAAAAGATAGAAAGGCCAGTATGTCAGTGCCTAAAAATAATTTAGTACCATACTTGATCCTCTTCGATTTCTAGAATTTCTAGAATTATATAGTTAATATTGATTTAGTATATCTATACCTACCTAATAATAAAATATGAAATTTCTGCCAATCTGCCCCTAATCTGTCCGCCTGCATGTGTTGGACGTGGATACGTTAGCCACTTAACCGACTGCATGGATCGGGCTGAGGTTGGTTTTTAGGGAGGAGTGAGACAAAAGGAAATAAAAGAGGAGGGTTCCAGGTGTAAAACGTGTAAGAGAGAAAGAAAAAGTGGAAGGATCTAAATTGAATTCGAGAAACTTGGAGATTCCAGATATAAAAAATCAACTTAGGGTGGGCCTTTTTTACTAGGCTGGATTCTTCCCATGGGCTTTTTTTCTCCGTGGAATGTGCAAGCCATGGACAAAAAAAATAAACTTATAAATTACGTGGAAATTGTAGGAACATAATTTTTAAAAAAAAACGCAGAACTATTTTTTAAACTCCTCACGACTAGGTCTATATACTAGAACAAAATATTTGGTGTAGTTATAGTTTCATGTTTTCCTTCATATACAAATAGAGGATGTTTCCTTAGTATTTTTGTATTGAAAATTTTATAGTATTTACCTCACGACTAGATGTATATACTAGAACAAAATATTTGGTGTAGTTATACTCATGCAATTCAGACACAGAATGTACCAACCACCATACAAATTATGTCTAATTTTAAAATATATTAGAAGCGATGGTATATGATATAAATCCCGTGGCAACGCACGGGCATTTTTGCTATTTAGATAAAAATTGCATCTTTTACTTGTCATCATGCTCAATTATAAAATATCCATCAATGTTTTAATATAGAACTTCTTTAAATGACTACATTTGTCTTTTTATATGAGATATAATAAACTCATATGGACATTGTGATAATGATGGTATCATTCCGATGGACAAGGACATATGGAGTCGGATGAAGCTATATGGGGCCCTATATGAGCGCTGGCGCAAGACTTTCAATAAGAAATGGGACCGTGTTGAGATGGCTCGCCCGTTCAAAATATTCAAACATCATGCACAACATGTGCACAAATGGAACACTTATGTTCCTGCAGATCCAAAGTTAGCAGACGTTTTCTGTCGCAAAAGAAGGCAGGTCGATTCACTTCTTTTAAAAGGAAAAGACGTCTCACACTTCCATGAACAGTATCTGCCATTGGAGTTATATCTTCACGCTGATGGGACTAATCCATTTCTTAATGAATATGATAAGGCCTTGTTGAAGGGAATTAAAGAGAGGGAACTGCCAGAGTCATTTGCTTAACTATGATAATACCGGACATTAATTAGCTTGAATAAGATGACAGGAAGTCGATCACCAATTCACTCGAATGTATAATAAGTCATGCTTTGCTGTTCCATGGTGTGCTAGCAAAGTTATTCTGTAACATCACTCGGATATAATAAGTTATGCTTCCATGTGTGCTAAGATATATGTGGACACAACACAACAAAAGAATCGCAAACTGAATATCTGGCTTAATTGTGTTCACCAGTCACACACCACATGATTAAAACAGCAAAACACTATCAAACATGAAACTGACAATAAGATCAACGATCATAATACAAACCACTTCATAGTACAATTGATATATATAGCGACCTGAACAAGAACACAGCATCAGTTTGTGCTGATCGATGGCCCCGATGGCTACCGTCGTGTATAGGCACGCACAACTCGAGACTTGGCTTTGACGACGTCGTTCTCCGTGAACCAGCGGTGTTTGAGAGCGTCGGCGGCGGTGGGCCTGTCCGCCGAATCGAACGCCAGCAGGCTAGCAAGCAGCTCACGCCCGGCGAGCGACACCTCCTCCAGCGCGCCGTCGAACGCCTCCGCCTTCACTCCAAAGTCGAAGAGGTCGTCTCTCAGGTCGACCGTCTGATCGAGCAGCTCATCCCGTGTACTCGCCGTGAACAGGGGCTCACCGGCGAGGAGCTCCGCCATGACGCACCCGATCGCCCACACGTCCTCGGACGGGCAGTAGCAACGGAGGCCGTTCAGCTGCTGCGGCGAGCAGTACCGCAGCGTGCCCATGGGCGGGCCGTGCGTCTCCTCGTCGACAAACCTCTCCCCGGCGTGATCGCGCACCGGAACCCGCAGAGCTTGAGCGCGCCGCCAGCGCTGACGACGATCGTGTCCGGGTTGATGTCGCGGTGGGTGACCCCAGCGCCGTGCATCGCCTCCGCCGCGCCCAGGAGCTGCCTCATGAGCGGCCGTGTCTCGTCCTCGGAGAACCGAGACCGCCGCGTGAGCAGGCTGCGGAGCGTGCTGCTGCCGGGGATGAGGGGCTCCGTGACGATGAACAGGTCTCCGGTCTCGTCGTCCGCGGCCACGCCCTTGAGCTGCAGGACGTTGGGAGGCCGAGGCAGTCACGCAGGCACCAGGCCTCGCGCACGACCGCGGACAGGCTCGCCTCGCCGCCGCCGTCGCCCTCGCTGGGACGCACGCGCTTGAGGGAGACCGTCTCGCCCGTGTGGCGGTCCCGCGCCTCGGCGACGGCGGGGTCGTCGAAGGGACCGAAGTCCTCCAGCATCTCGTAGCGGTCGATGCTGTCGAAGTCGATCTCGTAGTTGACCTCCACCATGTCGTCGCCGATGTCGTCGTCGAACTTGAACTCGAAGTAGTAGTCCTCTGACGGCATCTTGTAGTAGCGCCGCCGTTGTTTAGGCTTCTTGCTGCCGCCGCCGGCCTTCTTCGCGCGGCTGCTGTGTGCAGGGCGCTTGCGATGCACGATCATCTTCAACGCCATGAGATGAAGGAAGCCGGATCGATGGACGGATTGGATCGTCGAAGCCCTAGGCACGCCGCCGGCCGAGACGATTGCTTTTGTTCCGGCGGCCGAGAGATAAATCGACTTGCCCTCCCCTTTCTCTCGCTACGTAACGTGTCGAGTCCAGATTTATAAATGCTGGCCGCCTGTTTCCGTCGCGGTCTTGGGTTCGAGTCCGATGTGGTTTAGAATTGCATGTGGAGGGAGTTGTGGTTTCCACGTGCCTGAGATGCACCGCCAAATTTAACTTCACCTTCAATCCAAGTCCGTGGCCCCATTAGGTGTAACGTACGTGGGGAACACACGCTGAGGAAGGCGCGCATGTGAGGGAAAGGCTTTCAGAGGCTGGTAAACCACGGGTGACCTAGAACGGCACTTACACCTAGTCGACGGGCTGTCCGGCCCGAGCAGTATATATATATATATATCTATATCTATATTCTGTTTTGTGTATTTTCTCGTGTACCTCACAATTGTATGGTTATACCGTTCAAAAATTCTATTTCTATTCAAAATTATATTTAAAAAAAGGGGCATTCGAGGATCGAATTCGAGACCTCTTGGTCCCAATAGATCTCTATTCTACCTCACAATTGCATGGTTTCTGAAAATTCTTTTTATTTTTGTCGGGACCTCTATTTTCTCGTGTACCTCACAATTGTATGGTTATTCAAAAATTCTATTTCTATTCAAAATTATATTTAAAAAAAGGGGCATTCGAGGATCGAAATTCGAGACCTCTTGGTCCCAAAATTCTATTCATTTTTTTTTTATTTAAAATCACAAATGGTTATTTTCAAAAATTCTTTTTTTAAAAATTAAATTTTAAAAAGGGGGCATTCGAGGATCGAACTCGGGACCTCTTGGTCCCAAACCAAGAATCATACCACTAGACTAAATGCCCTTTTTTAATATATTTTATTTATTACTACTTATATGGTATAAAATTCAATTTCATGGATATACCGTTCCAAAACTCTATTTTTATTCAAAATAATATTTGAAAAAAGGTGGGCATTCCGTGAATCAAACTTGGGACAAAACTCATAGGACACTGCCAGCCCATCGCCCGCAAACGCGTTCTGTTCTCATCCATTCCTCTTCTTAAGCGTTCGTCTCCTGCCAACTACAAAAAATATTATCCATCCTTATCTTGTCCCTTCCTCTTTCTGCTCCGTGCCTAAGGTGGGCAAAACAGCCGGTCGCGCGCGCCGCTCGCTCCCCGGCGTCGTCGTGGGACGAAGAAGATTGCTCACTGCTGCTGGCTCATCCCCGTCACACAGTGCTCGATCGTCGCGGTCGCGCGTGGTCTTCGCCACGCCCTGGTGCGACATGCGGACGGGCGAAACTACATCCTCCACTACTGGAGGCACCACCTCTACCGGCGCCGGAAACACTCAGTACAGGGCTAATAGCGCCGGTAGAGGCTCTACCGAGGGCTGCTCTCGGTAGAAGCCCCTCGGTGAATCTTTGCACAAGAACGGGCTTTTACCAAGAGGTCAAAACGGGGCTCTCGGTATAGCCTCTACCGAGCGCTGAGCCCCTTTTCGTTAAAGTTGGCCCGGCGTCGATAGCGTTTGTCATAGTCGACGTCAACTTCAGCGAGCCCTAACCCCCCCCCCCCCCCGCATCTCGCTAAAGGAAGGTGAACATCGATGGCGGCATCCACTTCACCGAGGGCCCCCCACAAAGGCGCTCGGTGAAGTTTTATTTTAAAAAACTTTATAAAGCCGGTGAAACCCTCTCTACCAAGCGCCCTGGGTCAATTTGGCGCTCGGTAGATTTATTGTCGTTTCACCGAGTCCCAAGGATGCGCTCGGTAAATCGACCATATTTCTATCGAGCGCCCTGTTTACCGAGTGTTGTGCTCGGTATACCTAGGAAAATGGGGATCCCAAAGCCCTATTTTCCTAGTTTTAAAATTCTGTTTTTGGATTCCACCTTTACAAATGTAACGTATAAATCATATATCACATATATATCACATCCATACACTGATACAACTCATTTATCACATATATATCGCATCCATGATCCAAACATAGATTAAGTGGTCCAATATCCATCGCAAGTCATCAAGTCTAGTTCCACTGATACAACTCACGGGCATCCATGAACTCCGATATCACATCCATGAGCTCAAAACTATTTTAATCAAATGTTTATCTAAAATGATGATTTTAACCTAAGTCAAGCTGCTTCCCAGGATACGGAGTCCGATCTCATGACCCTGTGGCAACACACGGGCACTTATAATATGTCTAAATATATAGTAAAATAAATGGAGAAAAAGTCAATGCGACTTATAATTTAGAATGAAGGGAGTATATATTAGTTTGAATAAGACATACAGAGTCATCCTAAAGCCGGAAGTTAATTAGAACTATCCGTGTTCACACAAGAGTTTTATTAAAATTGACTTACATTTGTTTAAAATGATTTAACACATCAGGGAACTACTCCATGCCAATCGACACCGCATTATCCACAGGTGAGCCAACATTATTAGAGTCGGATCCTGGAGCTAAAATCTCACAGGTATATTTTAAAAAGATTTAGAGGAATTGACTGAAATTTATTAAATACAATTTGCTTTGAATTGATAAGCCGGCTGATCGATATCGGCTGACACAATAGTATTCTAGCATGCCAAAAAGGTGTGCTTCAGTATGTTTTGACATATTTCAGCTTATTCTCTCCCACAGTCCCAGATATCAGTCTTAAGTTCTAAATAAAAGTAAATAAATACCGCTCGAAACTTCCACTGATTTATTCAATTATATGTTACTTTCTTTTTCGTTTTTAGCAAGAATTAAATTATTTTCACACCAAAACATAGTGAGGTCTGCCGGGCCTGGGTCCGCTCGGAGCCCAGCCCAAATAATTGGGTCAAACACGGCTTGTACAATGTTTGTGGGTCTGATTTTCTAGCCTAATAAGGGCCCCCAACCCCCAACCCCTTTTGTTGTAAAAAAAGCTCCCCTTTGGAATGTAACCGAAACAAAAGAAAAATGTGGATTGAAATTTGATAAAAATAAATCCTATTTCAGCCTTTGGATTGTAGGAAGTGATCATAGGAATTACAAAGGGAACTTTTATTTCCTTCAAAATTTCATAGGAAAGCTATAATTAATAACAATCCATTTGGACTTCATGGAAAAATTGCTATACATAAGGAACAAGGCAAATAATGGATCTTAGAGCTAGATTTGTGTCTATGGTGGCACTAGCGCCCGGACATCCGAACGGAAACGTGCGCCCATACGCCCATGCTTGCCCAGCCCACAGGGCCCGCCCCGCTGCCCAAATGCCCGTACCTGGCTCCGCCTACCCACCGACCTCAGCCCAGCCACGAGGGAGCTCGAACTAAGAAGAAGAAGAATAATAATAAGAAGAAGAACAAGAACAAGAATGTTGACGTTTGTTAACGTCGCAGAAGAATCCGCAAGGGTACAGAATTGTCGTTGTAGCTTTCACCTGGATATATTCAGGGTATCGTATTTTCCACAGGTACGGCTGCCCAGAGGGCTTTCTGAATAGTGTATACCCAAGGCAAGGTTATGTTCTAAGAGTGGTGAGGTATCTCTGTGTGCTTAAGTTTCTAGGCAGGGATTTTCTGAGCTTGTTAACTTCTCACTTCGGGCACCGGCAATCGCCCAAACTGGGATGGAGACCGGCAATTGCACCGCGCCACACCCGAATGTGGGGGGATTACAAAGGACGGACAAGGCTGTCACTACCCAGCCGCCTACCCCCTCAACCGTGGGATGCGCCACAAAAGATAGGCTACCACTAGTCCAAACACCACGTTTGCACTGATGATTGCTACTCTAGGGTGAATTCAAGGCTGACCCGTCCCCGGGGTCCTTCCACTAGAGCACCACCAAAAGACGACTATCAATCCCGTAAGATTGTAACAACTAAGATAATATGCTTGAAAAGTAATAGGCCGAAAGATAATTACAAACTTCTTACCAAAGCGTAAGTAGATTGTAGAGGTACAAGCGAGGTGGGTACCGACAAGTTTAGGTAGAAGGAATCAAGTTTCCTTCTAGCCTTTCCTCTCTCACTCTCTAGAATTCGAATAGGGGTAGAGATAGAAGACTCTCTCTCTTGCTCACTTGTGCTTGTAGCTCCTTATGATGAGTGGTAGAAGAGCTCTACTAAGAGAGGGAGAGCTCTTTACCTTTCGAATTGGTGTTGAGAGAGGTGAAAGAGGGAGCTATTTATACACAAGGGGGAGGGGCCTAAGTGCTAAAAACACCAAAACCGACCTACGAACACCTTCCAAATCTACCAAACCGACCATCCAACGTCGGTAGCGCCATGTATGGAAGGTAACAAACCGCCTCCCCGGCTGGGCTTGAACCGCCTCGCCAGGGGCGGCCGCACCACGGGTGCGCGCGGACTTGGGACCGGCTCTGGCTCGAGCCGGTGGCTGGGCCTTCTTGCATTGAAAAGTTGTTCGGGGTGATCTTGGCCTGCACGGTTTTGACGATTTGTCCCGAATCTTCTTTGGGCTTGCCATTTGCTTCTTTGGGCCTTTTTCTATTTGTTGGATTTTATTTCTTTTTCTTTGTATTTTTGGCCCAAAGTGATTGTTCTTGAGTTGGTACCGCAAGTCCAAATAAACACCAAAACCATGGAATATGTTAGTTAAAATCCCTATTTCTAGGTTGTTTTGGTGTAGTATTGACGGTATTTAATACGCAGTTGGTCACCGTCAACAAACTCCCCCACACTTAGCCCTTTACTCGTCCTCGAGTGAAGGCATAGGGACTAAAGTGGTTCAATCTCCAAGATGTAGACCTGCCTACAAGTTATTCCAGGCCTCACCTGCTTTGTGAGCATTCAAGAGTGTCTACCATGTTATCTTGAACGATTGAGCAATGGAACAGCATGAATTCGTATCTCCTTGCTACTACTCAAGTGCAAAGACTTGGATGATTTTTTTGGATTTTTAAAGATAAAATAGCAATGCTCCATGGTTGATTCTCACATAGTCACTCATTTTTTTGTGTTTCCTTACCAAAGCACTCTTTGCTCTCACTCATCCTATCTTTTTGCAGTGTTTTGTGGATCTTTGGAGTGGAGTGATGCATACGTACCTCTCGTATGTGTTGTCGGGTCAAACTCTAGATCGTTGGAAAGAGGTGCCATACTCCTAGATCGAAATGTGCAAAAGTGTGTGGAAAATATTTTTGGTATTTTTGTGGTTACTCCTTGACTCATGGTCTCTCTTTTTTTTGTATGCTTTTGGAGAGATACAAGCTACTTTTTCTTCTATCTTTCTTCTTTTTTTCTTTTTTTGGAGATGTGGGCTCTACTCGCCCTCGGACACGTGTCCATTTTTCATCTCTTTTTCTCTTCTTTTTTTTGTAGCCTGCATCCTCTTTTTGCATGATACTTTTATGATAACAGGAGATGATCATGTTGTAACTTGGATGGAGTATTTATTTTGTGGATGGTAGGGGTGCATGTTGTGCGCAATTCTCATTGTGAGAATCGGCGTGTATATGTGGGTGTACATGTTTTTCGATCTTGGGGGTATGAGCCTCTCTCAACGCAGATCACGGAGCCCGACAAAACTCAATACAGCAGGGAAGTAGCTATAGTGGATATTCATGTCATTATTCAGGGCTTTGGTAGGATTTGTCTAAGTCAAACCGGGAGCATGCTTTATTTGAATTTTTGAAATAAAACCAAGTCTCATTGCATAAGAGAGCAAGTGTCAAGTCATTCTACCCTATCTCAAAGCTCAATTGTTTAGATGAACATGGGGTCCCTAACAGGTAGTTGCTCATCAAAGTATGGTTTTTGGCGAGGAATAAAATGTATGCATGCCATGAATCAATTGGTAGACTAGAGATGGAGTTTTGCCAACTTGGTTCAGTTTTAGCATCATTTTCATGAGGAGAGGAGAAAGTATGTCACAAGTCAAAAATTTTGAATTTATACAATGCGTACCTTTTGACTTTGTGAGAGACGAGTGCCTCCCCCACACTTGTTTTTGTACCTATCTCTTTTTTTCATTGTGCACAAGAACAAAAATAAGTGGAGACATACACAATAATCCAAAGACAAGCTTTATTGATTAAATTTGACGATAGAAAATGAATTGTGCAAAAACATAAATGAATTAAGCAAGCCTAAATCAGCATGAACTAGTGAGGGTAAAAAGGTAAAAACAAGTATGAACATATCCTCACAAGTTTTTTTTTATTGTTATACTGATTATCATGAACTATCTTCAAAATATAAATCAATTTTATCAAGCTCCCGGTAAGATCAGGCAATGGCTCAAAGTAAAGCTTGAGGCGTTGACCGTTTACCTTTTGTATATTACCTGCGTCATCTTGAATTGTGATCGCGCCATGTGGCGAAGTGTTGATGATGGGGTATGGCCCTTTCCACTTGCTCCTCAGCTTTCATTCGCCAAATAACTTCACCCGGGAATTGAATAGGAGTACTTTATCGCCCGTGGTGAATTCCTTAAGCTTGATGCGCTGATCATGCCATCTTTTTGTGCGCTCTTTGTAGAGCTTTGCACCGTGGTACGCCTTTTCCCGCCATTCTTCAAGTTCAGAGATTTGTCTCTGTCGGTTCTTTCCGGGCGAAGTTTGATGTCCATGTTCCATCTCTTGATGGCCCAAAGTGAGCTCGATGCTCCAACTCAACCGGTAAGTGGCGGGTTTTGCCATATACCGGTGATAGGGTGACATGCCGATGGGGGCTTTGTATCTTTGTCCGATAAGCCCAAAGAGCATCGGGTAGCTTATTTTCCAAGCCCTTCCGCATCTCGTTGACCGTCTTTCGCGGGATGTTCTTTATTTGCTTATTTGATGTTTCGCTTGCCCGCTGGTTTTGCGGATGATAAGGGGTAGCTATGTTGTGCTCGGCGCCAAGTTCTTTCAGGAATGTTCTGAATGCCTTGTCCTTGAAGTGTGATCCTCCGTCACTTATTACCATGCGAGGCATTCCAAAACGGCGGAAAATCACTTCATGGAACATCTTCCGAGCATGTTTGGCGTCAGCAGCTCTGCATGGTATTGCTTCTACCCACTTCGACAGGTAATCCACTACCACCAAGATATACTCACAATCGCCAGACTTTGGGAAGGGTCCCATGTAGTCAATGCCCCACACATCAAATATTTCTATTTGAAGATTGTAGTGTAGGGGCATTGCGTTGCGAGCTGTTATACCTCCAGTCTTCTAGCAGCTATAGCATCTTCTGATGAACTCCTTCGTGTCGGCGTACATTGTTGGCTAGAAGAACCCGCACTGCCAGATTTTGGCTTGAGTGCGGAATACTCCGAGGTGGCCGGCATAAGGTGATGCATGGCATTTTTCTATGATTTGCATCCCTTCTACCCTTGGTACGCATCTTCTTAGCAAGCCATCTGTGCACACCCTGTACAGATACGGGTTGTCCCAAAGGTGACGTCTGCTCTAGAATCAAGTTTCCTTCTAGCCTTTCCTATCTCACTCTCTAGAATTAGAATAGGGGTAGAGATAGAAGACTCTCTCTCTTGCTCACTTGTGCTTGTAGCTCCTTATGATGAGTGGTAGAAGAGCTCTACTAAGAGAGGGAGAGCTCTTTACCTTTGGAATTGGTATTGAGAGAGGTGAAAGAGGGAGCTATTTATACACAAGGGGGAGGGGCCTAAGTGCTAAAAACACCAAAACCGACCTAGGAACACCTTCCAAATCTGCCAAACCGACCATCCAACGTCGGTAGCGCCATGTATGGAAGGTAACAAACCGCCTCCCCGAAGCTGGGCTTGAACCGCCTCGGCGAGGGTGCGGCGCAGGGGGGTGCGCGCAACCCTCTTTGGGCCCGGCCGCTCGAGCTTCGGGCGGCCGGGCCTTCTTGCTTTGAAAAGTTGTTCGGTGTTCTTGGGCCTGCCTTGGTTTTGCCGATTTGTCCCGAATCTTCTTTGGGCTTGCCATTTGCTTCTTTGGGCCTTTTTTTCTATTTGTTGGTTTTATTTCTTTTTCTTGTATTTTTGGCCCAAATTGATTATTCTTGAGTTGGTACTGCAAGTCCAAATAAACACCAAAACCATGTAATATGTTAGTTAAAATCCCTATTTCTAGGTTGTTTTGGTGTAGTGTTGACGGTATTTAATATGCAGTTGGTCACTGTCAACAAAGAAGAAGAAGCATGGCGATCTACTTTTGAAACATCTGAAAAAAAGAGTTAAAACATACGACTGAAACTAGTTGAAACACTTGAGATATGCCTTCTAGAACATTGATGAAATATATCTCTAAAACATATGAAACACTCGACCTACTTTTGCAACATACATATGGTTTAGTTAAATCACACCTCTGAAACAACTGAAACAAACAATTGAAACATTGGGGGACAAAAAAGAAGCATGGCGTGGGGAGCGCTATGCCCACCGGGTGGGAGACCTCGGTCGGAGAAGGGGATGCTAGGGGAAGTGAGGGCATTGCGCTGCCCGCGCCAGGGGCGTCCCTACCAGGGAGGACGCCGCACCGAGTGGGTCGACGCCGCCATGGTCCGGCAATGACGCTGCACTGCGCCTAGGGACTCCCCATAGGAGAGGACGCTGCACCTAGGGGCTCCCGTGAGTGAGGACGCTGGATCCGGCCACATCCACCATCACAACCGCTGGATCTCATGGTTTCCATGGCCGCTGTTGACACCTGTTATAGTATAAAATTATAAGTTAAAAAACATGAATTAAGGGCTCAAGTCAAAGACCAAACATAAGTCTAGGGGTCTAACTAACATAATTCCATGAGTTTTGGTATTCTGTGACTTTCTAGGGACTTGATAGATAATTGCGAGAGAAAGATGGAGAAAGTTCCAGAATATACAAGGCCTATGAAGACAAGACTTAACCGTGAAGCAACTCAACCCGAAAAGTGAACTAAAACATTCTAGAAGATACCAGAGGACACAAGAAAAAGACGGGAAGCCAAGGTGGCATGCCACCGGGCGGCCGCCGTGCCAACTAGGCCGGCCGCCGGGTGGGCCACCCCGTCACCTCCCCTTTCTAGCTCGGTTTACTACCGACATTGAGGTTGTTTCTACACCGTTCTTTGAAGGTCGGTTTGATCCAAGGGTTGACGTTCATCGCCAAGTACTATATAAAAGACTAGCCGACCCCCGAGGCTCATATCAATTTCATTATCATACTCATTCATCAATTCATACCCATCTAGTCCAGCCAAGTCTAGACCTAAGCCCTAGTTCATACTAGAAGAAATTAGCTATCTAGCTAGTTCTAGTTGAAGATGAAGTTCATCTTGAGTTCCTGATTAGTCAAGAAGTAGCAAGGATCATCGTTCTTGAGACTTCTCTCTTGTATTCAATCTGTAAGTACTCTTATAATTAGAATACAATTGTTATGGCTTTGATCTATATAATTATTATATTCTTATTGATATGTGTTTATGCTTGCTATGATTATATGTTTAGTTTAGTAAGATTGCTTTATATTTATGCATGCAATTGTATAGCATCCATATAGATGATCACTATGTGGGTGATAAGCAATGTGTAAACGTGGTGTTTATACAACGTTTATCTGCAATTGCACCCTATATTCTGGGCCGTGTGGTAGATCGTAGGAGTGACAGCCCTGTTGAGTCCTTTGGAATCCACCCTCCGAATGTAGGACACGTCGAGCCTATAATTACGGTGATGAACAAGTTTCGTCTTTGTTTGTGATTGGTAATGCTTGCCATGTGTAGAAGTAATCCAACCTTGCCATGATAGCTAGATGTATTGCACTAATTGTAGTATTCATTGACATATATGATTAGGAGTATCTTAGGAATATTCATTCTATTCTATAACATGTTAATACCTCGTATGATTCTAGTGGCTTATGATGATCTTAGACTTGGATATTTATCATTTATATAATTATCTTTATCCTGTGACTTATCTTGTTGAGTAATGTTCGATACTTATGGCAACTCTGCATTACATTCTTGTAAAGTGGATGATCTCATAACTAAATCACAATACAAATCATTAGAAGCCCTTTTCTCTCTACCTTTCCATAGACTCCCTTCCATGTGGTAAAATATAAATACGATACGGATTACTCCGGTGAAGTGCTACAATTGGTATTTCTATCTCAGGCGCTGCGAGATATCATGTTCATTCTTTTATCAAGGCCAATCAAGAGTACCATGCCCCGCATTTCTTTGAGCGTTATTGCTAGGGTGACAGACTAGTGTATAGGTAATGCCTAGAAATGTGTGGTAAACCTTGAGTACATATCCTGGTGAGATTAACTCCACTATGGATAATGATACTATGTTACATCCCACTACTAACACCGTTTAACTTCGCTTTGTTGGATCATGAGGTTAATCCCATATCCAAGCTAACATGATTAGATAGATATCCCATATATTTCTTTCGCCTTCCTAATTGGGATTGTGTAAGAAATATCAACGGCCGCCGTTGTCGCATCTAGCATGGGCACTGGCACTTGTGAGCTCGATGAAAAAGAGGGTAGGGTGAGACCGAGGGCTTGTGGAGGGCGAAGGAAGGGGAGCGCACGGGGCGGAGGGAAGGTGGAGGCCGGAGGCCGGTGCGGGGCGAGGAGCGGAGAGGGAGGGAGGAGCCGCGTTTGCGGTGCGGATGAGCGCGAGTGGGAGCTAGTCGGGCTGAGTCGGTCACGGAGAGTCCGGATGCCCGTAGATAACAATTACCGATGTGTCTGTTCATGTGAGTGGAATGAATAAATTAGATCGATTAAGAAAGCAACCACTATTTTCTCCTAAGATCCCTTTGTTTCTCCTTTGCCTATCCAAACACCTAGGTATGAAAGTTCCAATGTTTTTGAATCCTTTGCTTTACAATTGCATCCCTATAAAATTCCTATAATTTTCCTATC
Source organism: Hyparrhenia diplandra (assembly GCA_015847255.1). Lineage (NCBI taxonomy): Eukaryota > Viridiplantae > Streptophyta > Magnoliopsida > Poales > Poaceae > Hyparrhenia > Hyparrhenia diplandra. Next base: position 461,916 of record JADLZK010009400.1, read on the forward strand.
CTAAGCCTTTGCAATCCTACATTCCAAAGGGGCCTAAAAACCATGAGATTTTTTTGAGGTCTATCTCGGGAAATACTCAACTCTACTTAATCGTCCCATGAATTTAGCATGGTAAGGCCAACATGTGTGCCATGAAGCATTACGTTTTGGAGGACAACACATTATGGGATGTGAATCTAAAGGAATTGCCAGCACATCTCAGCAAATTGATACCAAAGGAAGAGGTGTCACTACTTGGACACAACACTATTACAAAGATGAACTTCCGTGGCGGGCAAAAATGATTTTCCGTGGCGGTCATTTTGCCCGCCACGGATGGAAGGTCACAGAAATCGAAGAACCGGTGGCGGTCATTTTGCCCGCCACGTTAATAAAAAAAAAATTAAAAAAAAAAGAAAAAACCGGAAGAAACCCTAACGGGCCCGAGGCCCGAGATCCGGGCCCGTTAGGGTTGGGACCGCCGGCGGTGCCGCCGGGGAGCTTCGCGCGACCGTCGGGGGGAGCCCTCCTCTCCGCGCCGCCGCAGATCTCCGCCGCCGGGGTCCCACGCGCGGGATCTTCGCGCCGCCACCGGATCTCTGCGTCGCCACCGTGAGAGTGCTCGAGCTCCGCCGTGACCGCTGGGATCCGGCCTCCGCTATGGCCGCGGGAACTCCGAGAGCCGCCTTGGCCGGGGAGCCGCGAGAGGCCGGGGGGAAGGTGCGGGACGCCGGGACCTCGGCTCCGCCTCCGGGATCTCGCCGGATCTCCGCGCCGCCGTCGGGATGTGCGTGGCGCCGCCGCCATGACCTCCGCGGCGCCGCCGGAAGTGCTCCGGGAGCCGCGCCGCCTTGCGCCACCACCTCCATGTGGTGCGCCATCGCCGGATCTCGGTGGGATAGAAGGGAGTAGTGGGCGCGGCGTGGGGTGGGGGGAGAAGGGAGGGGTGGCGCGGCGGAGGGTGTGGCGCGCCGGAGGACGGGGTGGGGAGAGAAGGGAGAGGGTGACGGGAGGGGCCGGGTCGGGATTTTGGGAGAGAAGGGAGGGGAGTGCGGCTGGCGGTGGGAGGAGTGTGAGTGAAAAGAAACCCTAGACTCCGGTATTTATATGAAGTGATTCGAAATGGGCCGATTGGGCTAGCGGGTTGGGCGGATTTCCGTGGCGGGCTTATTACAAAAACCGCCACGGTTAATCGATTAACCGTGGCGTTTTTCCTCTGGGCCGGAGGGGGTGCGAGCCACCTATTTTCCGTGGCGGTTTCTCAAATGCCCGCCACGGAAAATAAAATCGAACATCACGTAAAATCAATTTTGTAGTAGTGCAAGTTCTTTGTCGAGTGCTGCTGCCGCACTTGGCAAATGATACTAGACAAAAACACGGTAAAAGTTACGTGCCGAGTGCCTTTTGTGGGGAACTCGGCAAAGGTTTTTTTGCGAAAAGAACAAAAAAACCCCAAAAGTAACATTTGTTTTCCAATGTGTCTCACCGGCCAGCCTAGCAAATACCACACATTGTAGTCTTTTTTTCATGGTTTCTACTAAACACACAGCCACATGACTTCGAACCCGTGACCTTCCTCCTCTACCACTGCACTAATCTATCACTTGTGTGTAGATTTTGTTTCGGTTTCTCAAATATTGAGTGTAAATTGCTTTTTTGAGGCCTAAATGAATTAAAACAAAAAATTTGTTACTAAAAAGTTTAGGAAGCTTTTCCATCCGAGGTCGCTTGAAAAATTCAAATGTTAAGATTTTCAAATTCAAACATCGTTTTGCATAACAATATGATGTCAAATTAAAATGTTGCCAACTACAAAATTTCAACACTTCTCATGATCTATAAACTTTTTTGTTGCTCATTTTCTCATCCTACATAGTAGTAGTTACATTGTACAAAAACCTTATATATATCTTTCTTCTTGTTTCTTGAAACTAATATGAGAGATATGAGATGTAGATTTTATGAACAACCTTATTATCGCTTTGTCAATTGAAGAAATGACCAAAATAAACTTTATAGATCTTGACAAATTATACAACTCTGTAGTTCAAAAGTTTTTCATTTGAATTATTGAAGGCCTAAAATTACAAAGAAAAATGATTTACCGAGGGCCAACAAAAATGCACTTGGCAAAATGCCTCTTTCGCTGAGTGCTTTTTTTTCTAGCACTTGGTATTGAAGATGCATTTTGCCGAGTGCCGAGAAATGACATGCGACAAAATACATCTTTGCCGAGTGCCATAAAAATGGCAATCGGCGAAGAATCATTTTGCCAAGAGCCAAAAAATTGACACTCCGCAAAATACAAATTTGCCAAGTGTGGCACTCTCGGCAAAGACGTATTATCTTTGCCGAGTGCCGTCTTTACCGATTGTTTTTTTTTTTTTGTCGATTCTATTTTATTTGGCACTCAGCAAAGATCATCTCTGTCGAGTGCCCGATAAAATGCACTCGACAAGACCTTCGCCCTTGGCAAAGATCTAGATTTCGTTAATGTGTTGAAGCCTCTTTGATCCACATCTTGCATATGATACAACTGCGAGGGCAGGTGCATATTCCTTCTCCTAAGGATATAAGTTGTGGTCAACCTGAAGCATATTCATGGTGGATGTACAAATATATACTTCCATTCAAAAGGTGATATGCAAACCAACTTTTGAACAATATAATACAAAAGTAAAATTTGAGGTGTATTTGCACAAACACACAAAATCATTGGGATTGTCTTGTGGTGCATATGTATCCAAAATTTGTCATTTTTGTATGAATGTTTCTATTTTGAGCTTGTATCCTAACTTTTGTACGTGATTATAGTTTTGTATGCACTATGGATATAGAAAATTTTATTTTTTAAAAAAATGATCAAATACGCCGGTTGAATTGGTTTCCATATTTCCACCTAGTATGTAGTTTCCACCACATATATTTTTCAGTGTCAAAAGCTTATGGGTGTTTGAACCGTACCTTTAAGTTCTAGTTCTCTCACTAGAGATAGCATGTTGCTAATTGCATGCAACTTTCAACATCTTGCATCTACATCTATATCTTTATCTGCATATATCTATATCTATATCTATATCTATATCTATATCTATATCTATATCTGCATATATCTATATCTATATCTATATCTATATCTATATCTATATCTAACTAGCATTAAATAAATATAAAATAATGGTAATAAGCAGGAAATTTGAGGATATCAACATTGCATTTATTAGTAAATTCATTAAATAAATTAACATAGTCTTTAAAGACCACATAGAGAAAAGAGAAATCAAAACCAGAGCACATATGTTCATATGTTCATGAACTGGATTGATATTCACATTTTAAATGTTCGTATCCTCGGAGATATGCATGTAACAAAACCACATTTATGAGCGAGATACGGAAGCACACTGGTCCTGGATACAGTAGATGACCACAAATTTTATGATAGAATGCATTTATATGCAGATCAGTTGTTCTTCTATATAAGAACCTGCATACTAAAATGGAGAACAAATACACATACACACACTCTTCTCTGCAGCACATCAGAAGGACAAAGGGAATTTGATCTTCTTTTTCTCATGGCGGTGGTCAAGAAGACACTCATCATAGTCCTGGTGGCAGCGATCCTGTCTTCAATATCTCCATGCTACGAAGCTGGCCCAAGCTGTAAGAACCACCCTAGTTACTTTTCATTATTCTTATTAAGAGTAATGAGTTTTAATCAACGATTCTTGTTTGAACTGTGATGCAGCATGTGCAGGCATTGGCTGCAATGATCAGCTAGATGCAACACCTTGTGTGGACCCTATCAAGAATGACGCCGACCACTGTACAACTGCAACATGCGCTTTGAGATGCCTAGCCGCTAAACACAGGACCAGGTCTGCCTACTGTAAACATGAGGGCAACAAATATGAGTGTTGTTGCCCACCAATGAACTAAGTGCAGGGGGTGTGTAATACATTGAATACATAAAAATTCGTGTGTCACCAATAAAGAGAGGAAGGAATATTGACTTTATGAAACACTAGCTCACATGGATGGTTGGACAAAGAGCTTTTTGAAATGTATTCATTCGACTGCGCATACTGCAGATTGGCATACGAAAGGTTTAGATATATCAACGTTATGAGATGGGCTCTCTCTCTGTAGTATCCAACCTTCTTCCACCTTCACTACTGGAGGCCGCTCCTCTACAGAGCGCCACAAACGCTAAGTAAAGGGCTAACAACGCTCGGTACAAGCTCTACCGAGGGGCGCTCTCGGTAGAAGCCCCTCGGTGAAATTTTACACGGGAAAACCCTTTTACCGAGAGCTCAAAATAGGCCCCTCGGTGCACCCTGTACCAAACTCTACCGACGGATCCGACCCCTCTCGCTAAACCTGGCCCGACGTTGACGGCGTTTGCCACCGTCGACATCAACTTCGGCGAGAGCCCCCCTCCCTCTCGCCAAAGGACTGTAGTACACCGAGGGCCACCCCACGAATGCACTCGATAAAGTATTATTTTAAAAAAACTTTAAAACATTTTGTACCAAGCGCCATGTCAGTGGGGCGCTAGGTAGAATTTGATTTTAAAAAACAGGGAAACCATCTCTACCGAGCGCCACATCAGACAGCCGCTCAGTAGAGGTATGGTCGTTTCACCGAGGGCCGTGGCCGCACTCGGTGAATCGACCATAGTTTCATCGAGTGCGCCCCTCGGGATACCTGGGAATATGGGGATCCCAGACCCCGCTCTCCCAGATTTACCGAGTGCTACCCTCGGTACAGTCTCCTCTAACAAGCACCCCGCTCGGTGAAGTGACCAATTTTTTGTTTTTTATTTCTGTTTTTCCATTCCACCTTTACACATGTAACATAGGAGCCATGAAAAAAATAGGGCGCTATAGCGGCGAAATAGCGCGCTAATAGCGGCCAGAAGCACCTGTCGCGATGCCAAATAGCACGCTATTGCGCGCTATAGCGCCAAATAGCACGCTATTGCGCGCTAATAGCGCCGCTATTGCGTTTTGGCTAACCTCCCGTTAAATTCTATAGCCCGCGATTTTTTTCATGGCATAGGAGTAATCAATGTGCTAGGGAGGCAGGCGTCGCGTGGAAGAAGTTCCGCCATCCGCGACATGAAAGATGCAGGAGTGCGAGCGTTAATAGGAAATTGCCAATGATTGCACGCCAAAGAGACGGATGGGTGGGATGACGACGAGCGGGTGGGAGATGTGTCCCATACTTTTGATCCTGATCATTGAATCGTGAATGAGTAATTAGAGAAAAGGTTGAGAAGCAATCTGCATGGTTCACTTGAATGGATTTGAATGAGAGACAAGTTGGTGCATTAGTAGGGTAGATAATATATGTGGAGATGCTAGCAGATTTTTTCACGCCCCATTATCTCAAGCACAGACTGTCAACACTGGTGTCAATTTAACAATGCACACCTAGTGCCACCCGATGCACACCCCAATTTTTCCCACCAGCTTGCAGAACGAACATGTAGTGCCACTCGATGCAATCCCTCAATGCAACGCACTAATGCCACACATTAGGAATCACTCCCTCACTCGATCGGATGAACACTCTCAAGTACAGGTGAGTTGGATGGCTTCCAAGCACTCTTGTTTGGTTCATGGGACTAGGGACTAGACAGACTAATAGAACTAAAATTTAGTCCCTAGTCCCTCCTAGTAGTCTATTGGACTAGAGACTAAATGAGACAAAAATTAGCCCCTAGTCCTCTTGTTCGGTAAGTTAGGAACTAAATGAGACTAAAATTTAGTCCCTATACCTAGTCTCAAAGAAACCAAACAAGCCCGAAGGCCCAAAGGCCGACACCTACCTCTATTTATTGCCCCCAAGCCAAATAGAGCAAGTTATGCATTTTGGAGCCCAATTGCTGCGTGGGCACCAAACAGGCGATGGCACACTTGTCACCCAAAGGGGCGGTGCCCCAATGGTCAAATTGTCTTGGCTAGTTCAAACTAGTCGTTGGCTTATTTGGCACCATACATATAGGGGCGGTGCCCCCCAGGGCCAATGCCACACCGCCGTGGTCCCTAGAAAAGGAGGTGGCCCGAACATGCTCCAAATCAAAATCCACCATTAAGGGATGTATAACATCTTGTTAGCTTTCCATAGAGTCCTAGAACATCAAACACAAGTAAGGATCTAGGGGATATGGCTGATTTACCGAACTTTGCTTCCATAGTTTTCAACCATGGGAAAAAAGGACAATGCACTACCACCCGGGAGCGGTGTACACCGGGCGGGGCGGTGCCCCCTTTCTACGCCCACCAAAGCAAGCCTCTCGGAGAAAGGGGCGGTGGCACCATCACCCCTATTGTGGTGCACCGCCACCCTAGGAATTGTGTGCACCAAATGGGGCGGTGCACACCTTAGCCTGAAAACCTCTGTTCGCTCAAACAACCGTAACTTTTAGCTCCGAAGTCCGATTTCGATGATCTCATTTTGGAAAGCTTATTAAGTGGTCTATACAATCCATTAACATTCTTGATCCAACCACAAAGTAGAATTCTAATCCAAGATCAATCACCTCTCTTTTTCAACACAAGTTTTTTTTCAAAACTTCTCCAACCAATTGTGCATCACTATGTGCATGTGTGTTAGCATTTTCACAACCATTTTCAAAAGATTTTCACTTGAGTTTACCACGCCACTCGATCCTAGCATATCATAATGTTAGATCGCTCAGGTGGCACTAGATGACCGATATGCAAACAAGTTTGTCCCTCTTAATAGTACAGCCATCTATCCTAGACCCGGTCATCTTCTTCTCTACAATCCCATGACCGGCGAAAATAAAATGCCCTAGGTTATACATTTGCCTTGCGCATTCCATTCCACCGCCTCCATTGTTCATGCAACACATGCACCAACCTTGATCAACAAATGATATGATTCACTTCATGTCATCACGTGACTTTATTGGTTCATCGATCTTGACCTCACTTACACGTAGGTGAGTTTCAGTGGTGTGGATCAAAAACGTGAAAATATGAGTGGTGTGTAACCAATTAACCCTAGATTATTTGGAGTTGCTAATAAGTGTTAGTTCACATATGTATATATATATATATCATCAACTCATTATCTAACCATATATTAAGCAGGTGGATCCAAAGTATGGCGTTGTTTGCGTCTCTCCTCTCTCGCTCGCTGATTCACACAGACAGTTGAGGCAGCACCGGCACCTCAGCTTTGTTCGGTGGAGAGGAATCTACTCAGAGCAGTGTGCATTGAGAAGTGTGCTAGCACGGATCACAATGCATATCATGTGGTCCACAGTGTGGGTGCATGTGCACCTAGGTGTAAATTTAACTTACTCAGCCTAATTCCATCATTGTCATGGATAGCACTCACCGAGCAACGGAGAGGAGAGAGTTGACGCTAACTATTGCTGATGATATCGTCATTGACTAGAGTCCTAACTATGACGCTAACTATTGCTAAAATTATCATTAGTAGACCCAAACAGATCTACTAACAACCTGCTAATTATTAGCTGCAGGTTTTAATTTGGATCCATACGCCCCTCGCTGGCTAATTTTTAGTGCAAATGGATCCATATGTCCGTCCCTGCTCACTCTCGCTCATTCACAGTACAGGGAGCACCGGCACTCATCAGCTTTGTTCGGTGGAGACTGAGGCATCTGAGACAGAACCTAGAATGCATGGGCCATGGATAGCACTCACCGAGCATCGGAGAGAAGAGTTGACGCTAGCTTATGCATGGCCACTACTAGTGGAATATCGCATTATTCTTGCTACTAAGCGCTAGCTAGCTGTAGCAGGATATATATATATATTATTATGCTTCATATTGTACGTGCAAGCTAGTGCCCCTTGATGCATCATGTACGTCAGCTCCGTTGCTTGTTGGTGTTGCCTGTGACGGGGTCGATGACGTCTACACTTCTACTAATGCAAACATGTGCGGAACAAGCACAAAAGTCATGCAAATGATGTATGAAGTACTTCTACTAATGCAAATATGTACGGAACAAGCGCAAATAATATTCTAGTACCGTAGAGACATGTAGTCAACTATCTAATGATTACAGCTTTAGCGCAACAAAGGATACCCCTATAAAGGGAAGCTATCGAAAAAAGCAAAGTGCCAACCACCCACATATCAGCTTCTTATTATACTTTATGGAAACGTGTTTCACCACAGATGATAGATCAGCCTCTTATTATACTAAGAAAGTCTAAAAAAAAACACACTTTTGATTGTTGGTATGGCAAATGCTTCTTAAACATGGCTAATAATATATATATACTCCCTGTCTCCCCTCTCCATACTAAAAAGCATGCATTTTAATTAGAACATCAGATGAAGTTTAACCACTTTATATTAAAAACTAATATTTATTATAGTATTAATTTGGTATGATTAGATTTCACGAAACATGGTTTCGTAAGACATTTACAGATATTAACATTTTTACATATATAATTTTACGTATTTTACATATAACTTCAGGCTAGAGCTTGTGCTTCACACTGATTTGGCTATCTCACCGTCACTCGGCCGCAGCATATGCAGGTGGTGTCTCACTGTCTGTGTACATATCTCTGTCTGCCGTGGTTGCATTATTGCGCTCCAATGTTTCTACAAGTGGGGGTCCCAATCAGATTTCCAATTACACACCAGATCTTTTCATATATCGCTATAAAGTTTCTAGAACAGATAAGCTAACACTACAGGAAACAGGATCTTCGCCGACGGGACTGCGTTTCGCCGACCACCTGAAAAGCTCACCGTCGGCGAAGATTTCTTCGCTCGACCGCCGCTTTTGGCAAAGAGAAACGGTCGGCGAAGAAGTCTTCGCCGACCGCCAAGTGCTCGGCAAAGAGCAACGCTTGGCAAAGCACCCTCTTTGCCGACCGCCAACGGTCGGCGAAGAAAACCCGTCGGCATTTCTTACGCCAACGTAACGGTTAACGGTCACGCAGACTTCGCCGACTCGTAACCGTCCGATCGTCGGCAAAGATCAACATCTTCGCCGACCGCCCACCGTCCCGTTTTCGGCAAAGTGTATTTTTAAAAAAAAATTATAAAAACAATGCCCGTGTTGCCACGTGTCGTGGGGAAAAATACCGGCGTCGGCGCTTCGCGGAGCACCGGATATGGGCGGTCGGCAAAGGTGGTCTTTGCCGAGCACTGTACCATCAGTGCTCAAGCAAAGATTGCCTTTGCCGAGCACCTTTTCCAGTTCTCGGCGAAGTATATTTTTTTTTTTGAATTCTGCCAAAATTTCTAATTTATCTCATATTTTTTCTTTTCGAGAAAAAAGAGCCCGTCGAAGTACCTCGGCGTCCCCGATCTTCTTCCTCTACGTTGCGGGTCTCCCGCACTGCCGCCTCACACCGCCACCCTAGGTATGACTATCCCCTGCTCCAGTCGCATGGTCATAGATCGCGTAACCTAGTTAGGCGTCTCCCGTCCGAAAGAGATACGGTTGGAGGTATGGATTTCTTTGCATATCTACGACCGTGACTGTTTTCGGATTGTCCACATTTTTGGACAGCCCACGGATACGTAGATGGGTCGATTTCCATGTTCCGCTCGGTCGGCGAGAGTTTCGGCATCACCTCCCCACCGTTCTCCGGATACACACTCTCCCTTCCGGGACGTGTATCGGGAGAACAGCGGGAGGTGCTGCCGGAATTTGTCTCGGCCGGATCGAGCATGGAAATCGACCCATCTACGCATCCGCTGGTGGGATTAGGACCTATCCCGGCCTATTAGAGAGTAGGAACACCATGTAGATCGAACTCATGGTTGGAATTCGTGGTTGCTAAAGGATGGACGACATCGCCGGTGGATGTACGACGGTTGGAGAAGTAAGCGTGATTTTGACGAAGAATGGATGGACAAGACCAATAAGTTCTTGGAAATGGTATGGGGCAACGCTCGTGCTCGTGGACATTTGCTAGTTTGGTGTCCCTGCAGTAAATGTGACAACACGAGAAGAGTCAGCCGAAAGGATATGCAACGTCATCTTCTAGATGTTGGATTCACCAAGAACTATACCGTGTGGGTATACCATGGTGAAGCACAACGTATGAGAGAGGAGGTGGTGAGAGCACGCCTCGAGGATTGTGATGGTGATGCCGGGGTTGTAGATATGTTAGATGACGTCCACCAAGGACTTTTCAACGAAGCACGTGATAAGGAGCCGATGGAGAAGGAGGCAAAGAATTTCTATGAAATGTTGGACTCGGCGGCGAAACCCCTTCATGAGAACACAACGGTTTCAAGAACCTGGATGGCATTTGTCGCTATTAGGGCTGAAGTCTGAATTGAACATCAGTTGAGCAGGCTTCGATAGGGTGTTGTCCATTGTTGGCACCCTGCTTCCAAAGGGCCATAACCTACCATCGAGCATGTATGACTCCCAGAAACTCTTTACGGCACTTAAGATGCCGTATGAGCAGATACATGCTTGCGAGAATGGGTGTGTCCTATTTAGGAAAGAGCACGCCGATGCAAAGCACTGTCCAAAGTGCAAAGCCTCTAGGTACGAAGAGGTCCCAACTGGAGATGGTCAGATGAAGCAGAGTAAAGTCGCCAAAAAAATACTACGGTACCTACCGTTTGTACCGAGGATTCAACGACAATACATGACCGAGGAATCCGCTAAACAGATGACGTGGCACAAAAATGGCAAGCGATACACTCCAGACAAGATGATACATCCATCAGATGGTGAAGCATGGCAATACTTTGATGGAAAACATCCCGAGAAAGCAATGGAGGCGCGTAATGTGCGTGTCGCCACGGCAGCAGAATGGGTTCAATCCCTATGGAATGAGTACGGCCCCATACACTTGTTGGCCCGTGATTCGTTATCCCCCGAATCTCCCCCGGTGTCGCCTTTCAACGGGACACCATATTCTTGTCGCTATAATTCCGGGCCACCCGGGAATAAGATGGGTGTGTTTGTTTGTCAAGGGGGAAAGCGAAAACAAAAAAAAATAACATTTTTTCGGGGCTTTGCCGACCGCCCGAGCAATTTGCGGTCGGCGAAGGAGGCTTTGCCGACCGCCCCCGCGCAATTGCGGTCGGCAAAGCTGGGGAAAAATGGCCGGCTGCGGCCACATTCCTAGCTTCGCCGACCGTCGACGGTCGGCGAAGGTAACTCCTTCGCCCGAGCATCAAGGCGGTAGGCGGTCGGCGAAGTTTTTCAAAAAAAACAGATTTGCCGAGCACCTACATAGACGTTGGTCGGCGACGATTTTTAAAAAAAAAAAATAAACCTTTGCCGACCGCCCCTAGGGAGACGGTCGGCAAAAAAAGAACGTCTTCGCCGACCGCCCCCTGTCGGCAAAGATGTCGTGAACGACGTCGACTTCGGTGCTCCGTTAACGGCTACTTTTCTTCGCCGACCGTCGTTTTTGGTGGTCGGCGAAGGCTACGCCGAGAGGTGGTATTTTGGGTGGTCGGCGAATCTCTTATGCCGACCAAAAATTCCCCGACAGGGCTTCGACGAGCAAAACGGTCGGCGAAGCCTTCGCCGACCGTTTTCTGGCCTTCGCCGACCGCTGCGACCGCTCGGCGAAGGACCAGTTTCCTGTAGTGTAAATACATTGCTCATCATAGCCACTAGAAAGTTAGTCAGCCAGAGAGGTGCATGCTAACTTTTGTGGCATAATCTCATAGAACCTGTGGCATAAAACCTGAGTTGCAGTCTTTACAAGTTACGATTTCAAGGAAAAAAAATACTTGTGTCTTCTCGCTCTATGTATAGAGATATATAAAACCAACAATCTCTGTCAGGTGTGCTAGAATTGGCAATGATCCAGCTTCACTGCTGAATTGTAAGCCTGTCATGAACCAGAATTGGGCCACTCAAATAGCAAGCAAATAAAAAATATCTTTCGCCTTCAGTCTTCGCAACCGCCGCCGCCGCCCCCTACCCCGCGCAGCAGCGCCCCGCTGCCGCCGCCGCGCCCGGCCGCCGGCCACCGCCGCCCCTCCCACGGCTCCTCCCTCCACCTCGTTGCTCGAGCTGCTGCTCGTCGCCGCCCGGCGAGAAGCTGCAGCCCCGCACGCCATCTCGAAGCTCCAACGGTCGAGGAACACGTGTCAATTCCGGCCCAATCTAGCCGGAATCTGACAAAGCCTTGAATCGGAGCAATGATCGAGATCCTATGAACCCGATAGTAAATTAAGACTTTCACAAAAAAAAAGATAGTAAATTAAGAGCCCGTTTGAACGGTGTCCAGAAGATGCCGTGCCGAGTCTCTGGCTTGGCAAAGGTGTTGTGCAGAAAACGGCCGCCGCAACTGCGACACGATTTAGCAGCTGAACTGGACGAACATGACGAGTCTGCGGCGGCCGGAAATGGGGCAGCAAAGCAAACGCACGATGCAACAGCGCGGCGCAGAGGGTGCGGCGTCCGTTGGTTGTTGCCAATCAAACGCAGCCTAAAGCCACCTATCACCATCGGATCCAGCCTTTGACATATCCCTCCCTGTGGGGTATAACTACCACCCAACACTCATACATGGAGGTTCAGGTCGTTTCAACCCAACAATCATATATGCCTGTGTCAATCCATGGCATGAACCGGTAGTGTGGTAGCGCGATATTGCTGTCGAGTTTTGATAGTGTTGACGCGAATCGGTGACCGCTACAACACACCAGCGGGTCTTGGACGCCTCTCGAGGTTGTACACAATCTGTAAAACAACAAGAACTGCAGCGTAACCAGCCAAACTGATCTAGAGATCGAAGAGGCTGATATATATGGAGCTCGGTTTTGGCTGAAACAATTAGAACACCTGTAAGGGGGGCGCACGTGAGGGATCTCTTAGGACTAGCAAGGCCGCCTAGGGTTGCCGGTAATCTCGCTAGGAATATGACCGAACAGCAAGTAGAGGGTTGAGAGAGAAGAAAATTAGGGTTAAAGGAATTTGTTGGGTAGATTGATCGATTGGATGTAGATGGGATCAAAATACTCATTAATCTCTCATTACATAGAGGGGGTAGTCTTATCCTCTTAGGAAACCACGTAGATGCGTTTCCAAACACCAAACCTTTCAAAAATCGATTAAAAACCTAATCGGTTTAGGTAAGCTGCAGCCCGAGTACCGCCGAACGCCCGTGTCGGGACTGTCGGACGCACAGGTCTAGCATTCGGCGCATGCTAACCTGGTTAAAACCGGATCTAATCGGAGCGCGCCACGTCGGACGCATGAGGGCAGTGTCTGGCGCGCCTCCAGACGCAGTCCAGAGAAGTCCATGGCCTGGGCTATCGCCGGACGCTAATGATCGGACCGCCGAACAAGCGGGAGCCAGCGTCTGGCGCGCCTCCGGACGCAGTCCAGTGAAGGCTACATCTTGGGGACACCGCTGGACAGTCCAGGGCTTCTACGCCAAAGCGCTTCGGCTGAGTTCGGCGTCGGCGCATTATGCGAGCAAAAAATCGAGTATTCTTCGTCAGATCTTTTGATCTTTCGGCCTTGCTGTTGAACTCCAAATATGTCCATGGCCTCCTTCACTAGTAACGAATTGATTTTGCGTGACAGCTCCAAATATTAACCGTGGCGTTCATTTTTTTGCCCGTCCACGGTTAATCGCGGCCGCCACATCCAGTTAACGAATTGATTTTTGCGTGGCGGCTCCAATTGATTTTCCGTGGCGGGCACCATAAAACGCCCGCCACGGTAAACATTTATTTTCCGTGAAGGGCATCCTAACCTGCCCGCCACGCAAAATAGATTTTACGTGGCGGGCATCTTATTTGGCCAGCCATGAAAAAGATCGCAGCCCAATTGGCCCAGCAAGGCCCGATAGCATTCATCAACTATAAATACAAAATTCTAGGGTTTTGGGGTTCACTCGTGCATCCGCCCTCCACTCGCCTCCACACTTCTCCCGATCCCCTCCCCTCCAGTACCGCACTTCAGTTTCAAAAAAGAGTACCACACTTTCTACCGATACCCTCCCCCCGCCCTCCGCAATTTGCCGAGAGCCCAGGCGCAAGGTCCAAGGCGGCCACCCGGCGGCGCGCGAGGTCCAAGGCGCCCTCTCGGTGCGAGGTCCAAAGCGAGGCGGCCACCCGGCGGCGGCGCGATCCTCGCTCCAGCGGCGGGATCCGGGCCCAGCGACGGGATCCGACGGCGGGCCGAGGCGAGGTGCAAGCGAAGGGATCCGGCGACGGGGATCGACGGCGGCTCCGAACCTCCAGGTGGTGGCGACGGCGGTGCTGCCCTAGATGGGCTCGACGGGCCCACGGATGGGCTTGGCGGGCTGTCTAGGGTTTTTGCTTTTTTATTATTTTTCTTGGACCATTCAGTAGCGGGCGTTCTAATGTGCCCGCCACGGATAATGGATTTACCGTGACGGGCGCTGTAGCCCGCCACGCAAAATATCACGATTTTTACGTGACCTCACCGGGGTGACGACTCACAAAGTGCCCATCACGCAAAATGGAAAATGCCCGTCACGGAAAACATTTTGGTTACCAAAAATCATAGCCGAACATTTTTGGGTGTCAACATATGCCCCCCTATTTTCAGGTGAGAAGCGCGCGAACCTGAAAACACAACAAACAAGAAAACTAAACAACAACGAATTCCTATCATATCGGTTCTTCAGCAGTTAAGCACGATATCAAATATTGGCCATTTGTGATCTAAGGGCGATGCATGCATCAGCCATTATTTGGAGAGCACTAGGCCTCTTGCCAAACACTTGGGAAATATCTTTTAAGATACCTCCCCTAAATCGCCTTCGGAAGACGTTCACCACTAGTTGACTCAAGCACATACTCCCTCCGTATTGAAATAGTATGAGTTTCCAAAAATCACCATCACTTTATAAGGACCTTCATGATTCACATATATTTTGCGGAATAACCTGCTAATTTATGCATTGATGCAAGATGGTCCCAGAACTACTTTTCATGCAACAAAATGAATATTGTGCGCAGAATAGTTTCATGGTCCAAAATTCTTTGCGGAACCGTGTCCTGTCTCTCCTTTTTTTATTTGTGTCCTTCACATAACTGGCATATCATTAATCCAAATTAAAATAAAACAGCTATAAAAGAATTATGCTGCATAAGACAGATTGGCGTACCACTGGTCCAAAACAGCTATATATACACTTTCAAGCAGCATACACAGGCACATATGACGATGTGCACTCATCAGAATAATCCAAAGATGGCCTCGAGATGGTCACAAGATATCTCATCGTCTGCGCTTGTGCTTGGGTTCCTCCTGCTACTGCTGCCCTTGCAGTACACTGATGCATCATCAGGCGAAGTAAGCCGTTACCTCTTCCCTGAAGATTTGGTGTCTCTGTAGGTCGGCCTTTCTCTGCTTGTCACTGATGCTGGTGCTTACTGAAAAATTCAGACGACGATCTACGTTGTGTACATGGGTAGGAAGATGCACCATGACCCATCCGTGGTCACGTCATCTCACCACGCCGCGCTGACCTCCATTCTTGGGAGGTAATGGGGCTGCACACACATTTATATATTTATAATAAGCTGGCTTTCTATTCACCTTTTCATTTGTATCATCCATGGAGCATGCAGCAAGGATGCAGCCCTCAAATCCATAGTCTACAGCTACAAGCACGGATTCTCCGGTTTCGCGGCGAAGCTCACCGAGGCGCAGGCAGAGGAGCTTCGGAGTGCGTGTTCAATCATAAATCAAGCACCGATAATCGATAGTATGAACTGATAATAACGAATCTATTTGCAATATAATGATGATGTTGTAGAATACCCTGGTGTTGTGAGAGTGAAGCCTAACACTTATCACAAACTGCACACTACTCGGAGCTGGGATTATCTTGGCATGAGCTACGGCCAACAGCCGTCGACAGCGTCATCGTCACGGCTCCTTAGGAAGGCCAAGTACGGCGAAGACGCCATCGTCGGCATCATAGACTCAGGTTTTGATTTTGATATATTTACTCATTTGAGCTTCATCAATAGTAATTAGTAAATCAAATTTGGTGACATATACGTACACTATTCTTCTTCTTCTTTTTTTTACCAAGGCATCTGGCCGGAATCACGGAGCTTCGACGACACCGGGTACGGCCCCGTGCCTAAACGGTGGAAAGGTGTGTGCCAGACCGGCCAGGCGTTCAACGCGAGCAACTGCAACCGGAAGATCATCGGCGCGCGGTGGTTCGCCGGGGACGCCAGCGAGGAGGACCTCAAGGGCGAGTACATGTCAGCGAGGGACGCCGAAGGCCACGGCACGCACACCGCCTCCACGATCGCCGGCTCGCCCGTGCGGGTCGCAAGCTATGGTGGCCTGGCCGCCGGCCTAGCACGCGGTGGTGCGCCGCGTGCGCGGCTGGCGATGTACAAGGCGTGCTTCGGCGGCTGCGGCGATGCGTCGGTAATCGCGGCCATCGACGCCGCCATCGGAGACGGCGTGGACGTTCTGTCCATGTCGTTGGTTAATTTCCTGGGGTACATGGAGACGCAGGACGCCGTCTCGGCCGGGATCACAGTGGTGCTCGCCGCAGGAAACTATGGCCCCGTTCAGCAGTCTGTCCAAAACGCCCTGCCGTGGGGAATCACGGTGGCCGCCGCCACCGTGGATCGCTACTTCCCGACGGCCATAACATTCGGCAGTGGAGAAAAAGTGGTGGTACGTACTTCTACCATGCACTGCTGCCATTCATGATTCACCCCACTTCAGATATGCATCACTGTCACTGGCCTACCTACCAACAACCGACCGCACTATTTGGCAAACGCTCACTCCACTACTGGAATCCGAGGCTTTAATGAGTGCTCGCCTTTTGCCGAGTGTTTTTTTTTACCGTGTGTTTTTTATTTGGCTCTCGGAAAAGAGGCTCTTTATAGAGTGCCCGATTCTTCGCCGAGTGTCAAAACAGAAAGCATTCGACAAAGCAATTTTTCAAATCAGATTTTAAGGCCCAAAACGAATTCAAATAAAAAAGTTTTGAACTACAAAATTTTATAACTTCTCAAGCTCCACAAAGTATATTTTGGTCATTTATTCATTTGACAAAGCGTTGGTAACATTGTTCGTAAATTTTATTAATGTAAATTTTATTAATCTCTCTTCTAGTTCCAAGAAACTATGAGAGAATAACTTTGTAAGTATCCAAAAGATATGAAATTCAAATTTTTCAAAACGACCTTGGATGGAAAAACTTGCTAAATGAAAATGGTAGATTTCAAAAAATTATGAAACTTTATAGTTGACAACTTTTTATTTGAATTCGCGTTTAAGGCCTAAAAACTGATTTGAAAAACTGCTATGCCAAGTGGCTAATAAAAGACACTTTCGGCAGAGACCCCTTTGCCAAATGTCCTTTTTTTTGACGGTCAGTAAAGAGTATCTTTTGCTATTATTTTTGGGTTTTTTCACATTTTCTCTTTGCTGAGTGTAGATCTTTGTCGAGCGTTTTGTCACACTCGGCAAAACCGTTGCCGAGTGCTCAAAAAAAGACACTCGGCAAAGACCCTCTTCGCCGACACTTCTTTTTCGAGTGTTCTCTGCCGAGTGTATTCGGGCCTTTTGCCGAGTGTATTACGTACTCGGGCGAAGCCCCGGATTTCGGTAGTGCTCTATTCAACAACTGTGAACCATATTACGACACGTCAAAACTCTCTATTTTCAAAAAAAAGTAACATATTCTGACCTATCAACCACTTTGTGTATACATATTAGCTTATAACTTATAACTTATAGATTTTACAAAAACTTAAAAAAAATAACAGTTATAAACAGAACATATGTAACAAAAAGTTATTAAACAGATAGAAACAGATTAACTTAAAATTTACAATAAAACTTGTTAACACGAGTTATGAAACACAACTTATGTCCAAAAGTTATTGAACACAACTTAGGGCCTGTTTGGTTTCCATAAGTCAGGGTGACTTATAAGTCAAAATTTTAAAATAAGTGACTTATTTTGCCAAACAGTAGGGACTTATAAGTCACTTACAATCATTTTCTCTTCTTTTTCAACCTGACTTATAAGTCACCCATTTTTCTCTTCTTTTTTTTTTCTTGACTTATAAGTCGGTTGAAACCAAAAAAGGCATGACTTATAAGTCAGCGATTTTTAGTCCCGACTTATGTCACCGACTTATGAAAACCAAACAGGGCCTTAAGCTCATAACGTATTCTTCAATTTACATACGTAAGTTATTCTATACGACTTGTCAACGTGATCGTATTCTTCAAGTTCGGTAAAGATTTTTTTTAAAGAAAAGAAAAATACTTTGCTGTCAGCCGATGTGGCCTTGGCAATGATTTTTTTTAAAAAAATAGAAAAATACTTTGCACTTCATGGCACTTCATGTGTCCTAGATATGCATCTAGATGAGACCTTAGTAAATTAATAGTACATCAACATTAAATAAATAGATTCTAGGTTCTAGACTCCCATCTTAGTATTTTAAAAATTATTCAACCTGCACCACAAAATTCATGAGGTTAAATTTTCTATTCTTAAGAATTGCATGTGTATTGTTTTATAAAAAAAATATAGTGGAATTAAACTACAAGTATTAATGTGTCATAATGTTTGAATCAAATGTATGAACTTACATAAACTAAGAAATTACAAAATTTTATCTTAAAGCCTTAATATAATTGAAACATAAATCTACGGGGAGATTGTTGGTGTTAGTCCCACATTGGTTATCGATGGTGGTGGGGAGCACAACATATAAAGGCAGAGCGGTCCTCACCTATCGGTCCCCTAGTCTTTTGTGTTGAGAAGGCCCATGATCATGATAAGTTGTGGCTCGGTGCGCTTGTGGAGGCACCGGCTCGTGCGTGTATAGTGAACTGGGCCAGATCGGAAGCCGAACCCAAAAGTATCGGTTCCAACAATGGGGTTAGTCCCACATCGGTGTCATCACCTATCAGACTAGTGTTTTGGGTTGAGAAGGCTGGTGGGTCTGTGGAGGCACCTAGCGAGCTGGGCCAGATCTAAAGCCGAGCCCGGTCTCGGTTCCAACACCATGAACTTTACTCTTTAATCAATTATTAGATCTGAATGCCCTGGCAATTGTGGCTACCTTCGTTGCCCTCCCACGTTCGGTGGCCACGCGTATGACTAGTGGCGACCTCCAGTCGCAAAACACCTCCAACGATGCCCCAAATTAGCAGTTTCTTGCCCTGATTTGCTTCCTCGGCTGCGGCAGATTGAAGGCCCATGGAATTATTTTTGATCTAATGTAAGCAGTGGTAACATCTGATGTCGAAGATGTGAACCCTACGATTGAGTAATACTGTTACATCCTTATATGTGGCATGATGAATCCATATTTTAGCTGTCACCATTTGAAATCATTACTTGTTGCAATTTTGTTACATGTTAGGTTGAAATTCTAGTGCTTATTGCATAGAATGTTTTAAATTTTGTACTTTGTTACAAAATAGGTTATATATATAAATAATGTGGTCGAGTCACATGCAGGGGCAATCACTTTTTTACCACAACCGCTCCACGGCATCCAACAGCAAAGATGATTTTAGGTCGCTTTATTTGGCACTCGACGGGTAAGACATGCACTTTTGCTTTCCTACATACTTCGAGCATCTCCAACAGTGTTGCATATGGGTTTGGCATTTGCATTTTTTGTCAAAAGTGTAGAAAACAATGCTCCAACAGTTTTGCAAATTCGCATTTTAGTGAGTTTGGCAAAATCAGGTCCTCCTTTCGCATTTTTGCCAAACTTGGGAGCTTTGGCATTTCTTGCGTGCATCTCTTGCATGCTCGACGCATGGCGACTTGCGAACAGGATCCGACAAGGAACCAACAACCGCTCCCTCTTGGTCTCACTTTTCCCATATGCCAAACCAAAAATAGCAAACTGTTGGAGAAAGTCTTTTTTTTTGGCTTGGTATTTGGAATGGGGAGTTCGCAAACAAGTCAAATGCCAAATCAAAAATACCAAGACTGTTGGAGATGCTCATAGAGCAACTCCAAGAGGCTTGCTATATTCTTTTTAATTCTTAGAAATCGAAATTTTGATGAAAAAAAAACACCTCTCTAACACATTCTACTTTAATTGGCTATATCCAGTGTTATAGCCATCCTCTATTTTGGATTTCGCGCTAGCCAAAGATAAATAGAAAAATGATTTTTATGCACATATTATCTATACAATGATGATTAAAAGAGTGACTTTTACAAAGACTCTTCACGTACGTACTCCTGCAGCTGCGACGAGAGTAAGCTGCGGTCCGCAAAGATCGCCGGGAAAATCATCGTCTGCGTCGCACCGCCGTTCCCGCAGACCTATCCTCCCAGTATAGAGTTTATCAAGGCCACACAAGCCGCCATCGCCGGCAGGGCCAAGGGCATGATCTTCGAGCAGTACAGCACCGACGGCCTCGACTACCAGGAGTACTGCCAAGGCCACATGCCCTGCGTGGTGGTGGACAGAGAAACCATATTCAGGATCATCCAACACCTAGGTGACGACAGGTATTGACTTTTCAGTTATGATGGTCTCTCCTGTTCTTCTCGGGATCAATACCCTGCCGTGTTCATTCCTGAACTTTTGCCAGCCCGGTGGCCAAGATATCTCCGGCAGCGACCGTGTTCGGAGCCCAGGTTGCCTCACCGAGAGTCGCCACCTTCTCGGCGAGGGGTCCCAGTGCACAGTTCCCCGGTATACTCAAGGTGATGTGATTCAGTGATTGTGGTCTAGCATTGATCTTGGGTCCTCATGACGTAATGCTGCGCCCTTGGTTTGTGTTTGGACGATCGACAGCCGGACATAGCTGCTCCTGGAGTGAGCATCTTGGCAGCCAAGGGTGACTCGTACGAGCTCATGTCCGGGACATCCATGGCATGCCCTCATGTCTCCGCAGTCGTCGCCTTGCTCAAGTCCGTTCACCCGGACTGGTCGCCTGCCATGATCAAATCCTCCATTGTTACCACAGGTAGGGCAGGACGGGCATATATAATTAAATAAAAAGCAGTGACAATGCCAGCCTAACATGCAACGCTAACAAGCTACTGTATTGTACGTCTGCTTCAGCGTCGGTGACCGATCGATTCGGCCTGCCAATCCAAGCCAACTCAGTGCAAAGGAAACCGGCCGACCCCTTCGACTTCGGCGGTGGCCTCATACAGCCGGACAAGGCCATGGACCCCGGCCTCGTATACGACATCACACCGGAGGACTACAACAACGACGACCTCTCCGCTGAAGAGCTCAACCTCCCCTCCATCGCCGTGCCTGACCTCAAGGAGTCTGTCACGGTCCAGCGCACCGTCACCAACGTCGGGCCGTCGAAGGTGGTGGCGACATACCGGGCCGTGGTGGAGGCGCCGGCGGGCGTGAGGATGAGCGTGGAGCCTCCGGTGATCTCCTTCAAGAAAGGTGGCGCTAGGAACGCCACGTTTAAGGTGACGTTCGTGGCGAAGCAGAGAGTGCAGGGTGGCTACACGTTCGGGAGCCTGACATGGCTGGATGATGGCAAGAAGCACTCGGTGAGGATCCCTGTCGCCGTTCGGACCATCGTCCGGGAATTCGTCGCCGACACATCTTGACTTCTTGAGCTCAGCAAATCAGGCGGAACGCTACGGTAGTAGCATGCATGTTTGCGCGTTGTTGATTCAGGCAGGCTCGTAGCAAGAAACATGTTCAATAATACCCTGCCCATTCGAATCAGTTTAAACTATGATCGTTTTTCCTTTGGGACACTATTGTTCGTTCTATTTGAACATTGCTCGTTATTACCACTATCTAGACATAATTTATATTTAGATACATAGCAAAAGTTAAGTTCCCTAAAAAACCAGAGGAACATGCAGCTCTATATATGTGCAGAAAGCACCAGGCCTGGCATGGCCCGAGGCACGAAAATTCGTCCCGGCCTAAACACAGCACAACCAGGTTGGAATTGTGCCCAAGCCGGCCCGAACCCTGCTCTAGGCCGTGCCTAGACCGCCACTGCAGCCCGCCGGGCCGCACGGCACAAGATAAGATGAAAAGCACGGTTGAGGCCCGTGACTAAGCAGGCCAACAACCCAGCAGCAGTTAAAGCCCATCCCACTAATCCGGGCTCTACTCCATAGCAGCAGCGTCCTCCACAACGGCCTCTCGACGACGTCCTCCACAACTTGATGTTGTCGCCTCCCTTTCCCAAGCAGGCTTCCAGTCGGCCTAATATGCTATTGGGCCCATGCTCTTTGGGCCGGCCCGGCACGGAAATCGGCTCATGTGCCATGAATTCGGATTATTAACTTAGACGATCGCGAGTATCTATCACTTTTTTGCAAATGTTACTTAATTATGATGATTAACTATAGGTACTCAAAACATTCTCATGATTAACTTAGACGATCCATGAGTATCTATCACTCGTCGGCCCATGAACATCAGTTGAACCACAGGGAAGTCAAGTGGCTGCAGTCATGGGGATAGGAAGATTTAAGAGACCCATGTCACTATCTTTGTTTATACCGTAAAAAATCAGCAGCCAGAACAAAAAGGAGAGGTAAAGGATCTCCCTGCCTTACTCGTCTTCTACAATGAAAAGTCTTTCTAGGTAGCCCATTCAGGAGCACTACTGAAGTTCCTGAAGAAAAAATTTCCTTCATCCAAGTCAACCATTGTTGCCCAAAGCCTTTGACCTCCATCAGATTTAGCATAGCTTGATGCTCAATTTTGTCGAAAGCCTTTTCAAAATCCAGTTTGATGATGACAATCTCTTTCTTGGAGTGGTGGTAGAGGTGAAGATATTCATAGGCTCAAGCCAAGCAGTGCTGGATTGTTCTTTTCTTGATGAATCCATACTGATTTTTGTGAACAAGAGAGGTTATGGAGGGTTGAGGAGGGAAATTGGTCAGAATTCTAAAACAAGTTTGGCCCCATCCACCTTTGGAATGACCTCATATTTGAAGGAATCAGTTTGAATCTTGTTGATTGCAGACATATATTTTTCAGGGAACTTATGCTTCTATAGCATAGAGTACAGCCTCGTCAAGAAAATCTTCCTTTGTCGTGTATTCAAAGTCTGGCTTAGAGTTTATCCTTATGTAAGTAGTCTTGAGGGTGGAAGGGAGATGGTGCCGTTAGAGCCACCCGACGTTGCCTTGGGCGACGGCGGCGGCGCCACCTCCTTCCATTCCAGCTACGGATCCGAGCTCCTCGGCCCCTAACCTTCACGCTTTTGGGTGTCTTAGCTCGCCCCTCGGGGGTGGTGCTGTCCCCCGGCTCCACCGGCCACCTCGGACGGCACTAGCGACCTAGGCCCACCGGTGGTCCTCCCGCCCCGCCATCCCCCCTCCGACCTCGTCGGGGCTCGTGGAGTCTGCGCTGCCGCCTCGTGCTTTAGCGGGAGGGAGGCCCTGGGCGGACCTATCTGCGGGCGGCCGCTCGGGCCCACCGCCATTTGTTTCTTCTCCACCACCTCAGCCCTCTCTTCCCGGGTGTGGGAGCCTGTCCAGAAGGAGGGTACCCGACCCGAACGACGGCGTGGTGGTGCGTCGTGGCCGCGGGTCCCCGAGGCCTACCAGTGCGAGGGTGGGCACGAGTGCCGCGCCGGAGCCGGCGTCGCCCGTGTTTGTTGCGCCCTGCCCGCTGTGGTGGGCATGCCGCAGCCGGCGGGAGAGGGACCTGCGCCGAGTAGGATGTCGCGCGGCGTCGGCCGTGCCCACTCCTCCAACCGGCGGCGGTGGTGGACGCGCCGGTTAGGGGCATGGTCTGCGTCCCACCGGAGCTTGTTCCTGCCTTGGATGTCGAAGAGGCGAGCCAGTTCGAAGCGATGGCGCTCCTTTTCGGGCACGGCCTCCAGCGGGATGTGCCTCTCGCCCGAGAGCACACCCCTTCTTCCCCTCCTCTGTCGGCGGGACTAGCGAGGGCGTTGGGTCGTTCCCACGTCCAAATGCTCCGCGGCGAGTTCGAGGACCCAACCCCGCCGCCGGCTTCGCATCCTCCACCGCCCGCTTGCTTGGCGGCCCTCCCGAGGGCGAGCCGCGCTAGCTATGTCCTCGCGGCTCGGATGTGCCTTTGCGCGGTCGCGGACTCCACCTCTGTTGTTGTGGTGGAGGTGCACGGCCGGGGCTGCCGGTTCGAGGAACAAGGCCTCCGCCCCGTATGCTAGTGGTCGGCGGCGGCGCCGACACATGAGGAGTTCGTATGTCGTGGGCAGCCGACGCAATGGATTGGCAGGAAGGAACGTGTTCCTGCGCATCCGTGTCGGACCGTCATCGCCACACGTGGGCGAGGACGAGGGCGCCCGAGGCTGCGAGGGACACGCCGACATCTATAGATCGGATCCCAGCCCACCGGCGGCTGGGTTCTCGTCGTCGAGCATCGCCATCGGACGCGAACCGAGGATGCCGGTGCACCGGCGCCTCGAACACGGTCGCGGGGCATCACTGCAGAACACATCTCGGCTGCCCCATCACGGCCCAACCTCCGCGTCTCCCCAAGCATGCCACTTCTTCGGGGCTAGTTGAGCCTCCCGGCTTGAAGGGCGGTGCTCTCGCCGTTTGCGGCGAGGCGTGCACGGGCGCCCGACGTCAGGGACGGAAGCGCGAGCCGCCCGGTTCAGCGGCGGACGGAGAGGGTGCTGTTCACTCGCGCCTTGGCTCCTATCGGCGTGCTTGGGCGCCGGATCGAGGGCTGGCAGGAAGTCTTGCCGCTGCGGCATCCCCAGGATGCCCATTGTGGCGGTGAGCCCGCGTCACGGGTACACATGGTGTGTGCCGCTCGTATTTGTCAACCCACATGGAAGGCCGAAGGCGCAGAGGGATCGGTACCTCAACTTCCTAGCGGCCGGGCACCGAGTCTCTACTTGCAACCGGTCCGCTGCGCTGCTTGCCGATTGCCACGGCGAAAACCACTATCGCGGCGTGATCGCAACAGCGGGTCGATGCTACCTCCGGTAGCGTCGGCGTCCCGGCATCGGGCCTGTCCGCACTAGCATCTTTGCGCGACGTGGGACGCCGCCCGGGGAGCGAGATACCGAGAGGAGGACTCCGTCACCACCTCGGTCGATTGTTACTAACGATGTCACCGACACCATTGAGCTAGGGACACACAAGCCCGACCTCACAAGGCAAGGTCCCGAGGCGGTTCTTGACATCGGGCGTTGGGATCTTGCCTGGGCCTCGGCTTTGCAGGGTCCTCTCCCACCTCGTGGCCAGTCGCAGCGCGCGGACAGCGAGGCCTTCGACACCGCCTGCCAAGGTGGCCAGCGCCTTGGCAGCAGGCGCCTCCGATGGCGTCACTCTGGCGCCATGGCGGTGGGCGGTCCCGGTGGGCGCGGAGTTCGTGACTCCCCCCGCTTTTGCTGCCGTGACTAGTGGTGGGCCTCGGCAGCATCGGCCTCGGCGACACGACGCCGAGGCCGGGACTCAGTTTGGATGCTCATGACATGGCGGAGGTGGTTGATGCCTCCCGGGGACCAGTCTCGGATGTTGTTGCAGCTGGAGGGAGTGTCGCCGGGGGTGCAGAGACAGATCGAGGACGAGGTCTGCCTCCCTTTCGAGACCCCGATCTTGCGCAACCGCCCAAAGCTAAGGCGTGCGTGTACGCCAGGCTCTATTAGCACCCTCAGGAGGAGTAGGCACATTGCGGCCAAGCCAAGGGCGCCCAACGCTACGCGGCAGGCCCAGATCGTGTTGCTAAAGAAGTTGGGATCACAAGTGAACGAGGACGCCCCTGACAAAGACATCGATGCCAATTTCGTTCAGGCATTTCGAAGTGACATGTCCTTCAGGAAGCAGAACGTGCTCCAGGTGTTGCTCAATGGTGAATTCAACCCAGCGGCTCTGAACCTCAACTTAACCGGCTTGGGCGATGGCATGGCGTGAGGTGAGGAAGTGATGGGTAATTTGAGGAAGGTTTCTCGCGATTGGGGTAGGGGGCGAATGGAGGAAATTGGGTATGATCTTCCATTATTACTGTGCCCTCGCATGGGGAGGCGAGGCGATGTCGGGATTCTCAGGATCATAGGGGAAGGCAGGTGAGCAGTGATTGCGGTAACGCACGGGTGGAACTCTCGATGCACCAAATTTTTACCGCACCAAACTAAGGCCTCCTTTTCATCCTTTTTTATGTTGTGTAGTAAGATAAGATATTATTTTGAATAAAAAGAGAGTTTTGGAATGGTATATGCATGAAATAGAATTTTATACCATATAAGAATGATAAATAAAATATATTAAAAAAGGGCATTTAGTCTAGTGGTATGATTCTTGGTTTGGGACCAAGAGGTCCCGAGTCCGATCCTCGGAATGCCCCCTTTTTAAAATCAAATTTTGAATTAAAATAGAATTTTGGAATGGTATAACCATGCAATTGTGAGGTACACGAGTAAATACACGAAACAGAATATAGATCTATATAAATAAAATATTATAAAAAAGGTATTTAGTCTAGTGCAATGATTAATTCTTGGTTTGGGTCCAAGAGGTCCCAAATTCAATCCTCAGAATGCCTTTTTCTTTTAATATAATTTTGAATAAAAATAGAATTTTTGAACGGTATAACCATGCAATTGTGAGGTACACGAGGAAATACACAAAACAGAATATAGATTTGTATATATATACTGCACGGGCCGGACAGCCCGTCGACTAGTTGTAAGTGCCGATCTAGGTCACCTGTGGTTTATTGGGAAAATATATGGTGGAAACCACATAGTAGGCGGAAACATGGAAACCAATTTAAAAAGTCATATCTTCGCTGTTTCAAAAATTCAAAAATTTGGCACACCCATAGTGCATACATATATGTACTCACATGCAAAAGTTAGGATGTAACTCAAACTAGAAAAATTCATACAAAAATGACAAATTTCAGGTGCTTGTACACTAAAAGATAAAAATCCTTTAAATTTTGTCTTTTAGTGCACAAGCACCTAAAATTTATCATTTTTGTATGAATTTTTCAAAGATAAGTGTGCATGTCAACTTTTGCATTTGAGTACATATATGTATGCACTATGGGTGTGCCAAGTTTTATAATTTTTGAAAACAACGAAGATATGACTTTTTGAATTGTTTCCATGTTTACACTTACTGTGTGGTTTTCACCATATATTTTCCCTGGTTTACTAGCCTCTGAAAGCCTTTATATACTCTAAAAAAAAAAGGCCTCTGAAAGCCTTTCCCTCACATGCGCCTTCCTCGGCGTGTGTCTCCTTCATGTACGTGACACCTGATGCGGCCACGGACTTGATTCAATTCAAGTCCGAGTCGGCGGCGGTGCATCTCAGGCACGTGGAAACCGCCCTCCACATGCAATTCTAAACCATATCGAACTCGAACCCAACACCGACGGAAACAGGCCAGCATTTATAATTCTGGACTCGACACGTTACGTAGCCACACAGCAAGAGCAAGTCGATTTATCTCTCGGCCGCCGGAACAAAACCAATCGTCTCGGCCGGCGGCGTGCCTAGGGCTTCCACGATCCAATCCATCCATCCATCCATCCATCCGGCTTCGTTCAC
The DNA here is from genome assembly GCA_015847255.1 of Hyparrhenia diplandra. Taxonomy (NCBI): domain Eukaryota; kingdom Viridiplantae; phylum Streptophyta; class Magnoliopsida; order Poales; family Poaceae; genus Hyparrhenia; species Hyparrhenia diplandra. Next base: position 489,368 of record JADLZK010009400.1, read on the forward strand.
TCGTTGTTCGCTCATCTCATGGCGTTGAAGATGATCGTGCATCGCAAGCGCCCTGCACCCAGCAGCCGCGCGAAGAAGGCCGGCGGCGGCAAGAAGCCTAAACAACGGCGGCGCTACTACAAGATGCCGTCAGAGGACTACTACTTCGAGTTCAGGTTCGACGACGACATCGGCGACGACATGGTGGAGGTCAACTACGAGCTCCACTTCGACAGCATCGACCGCTACGAGATGCTGCAGGACTTCGGTCCCTCCGACGACCCCGCCGTCGCCGAGGCGCGGGACCGCCACACGGGCGAGACGGTCTCCCTCAAGCGCGTGCGTCCCAGCGAGGGCGACGGCGGCGGCGAGGCGAGCCTGTCCGCGGTCGTGCGCGAGGCCACGTGCCTGCAAGGCTGCCTCGGCCACCCCAACGTCCTGCAGCTCCAGAGCGTGGCCGCCGACGACGAGACCGGAGACCTGTTCATCGTCACGGAGCCCCTCATACCCGGCAGCAGCACCCTCCGCAGCCTGCTCACGCGGCGGTCTCGGTTCTCCGAGTCCGAGGACGAGACGCGGCCGCTCATGAGGCAGCTCCTTGGCGCGGCGGAGGCGATGCACGGCGCCGGGGTCACCCACCGCGACATCAACCCGGACACCATCGTCGTGAGCGCCGGCGGCGCGCTCAAGGTCTGTGGGTTCCAGTGCGCGATCACGCCGAGGGAGAGGTTCGTCGACGAGGAGACGCACGGCCCGCCCATGGGCACGCTGCGGTATTGTTCGCCGCAGCAGCTGAACGGCCTCCGCTGCTACTGCCCGTCCGAGGACGTGTGGGCGATCGGGTGCGTCATGGCGGAGCTCCTCGCCGGTGAGCCCCTGTTCACGGCGAGTACACGGGACGAGTTGCTCGATCAGACGGTCGACCTGAGAGACGACCTCTTCGGTTTTGGACTGGAGGAAGCGGAGGCGTTCGACGGCGCGCTGCAGGAGGTGTCGCTCGCCGGGCGTGCGCTGCTTGCTAGCCTGCTGGCCTTCGATTCGGCGGACAGGCCCACCGCCGCCGACGCTCTCAAACACCGCTGGTTCACGGACAACGACGTCGTCAAAGCCAAGTCTCGAGTTGTGCGTGCCTATACACAACGGTAGACATCGTCGGCACAAACGTTTGCATATGGTGACCGTGATTCAGTGTTCGTTGCTGTTTGTTCAGGTCGCTATATATATCAATTGTACCACTATATGAAGTGGTATATGTTATATGAAGATGTTCATCTTATTGTCAGTTTCATGTTTGACAGTGTTTTGCTGTTTTAATCATGTGGTGTGTGACTGGTGAACACAATTAAGCCAGATATCACTACATGAGACGCGTCCTTTGCCGAGTGCGCGCGCGCACTCGGCAAATGTTAGAAGCACTCGGCGAAGGCCGCCGATCGCCGAGTGCCGCGACTCGGCGACCCGCACTTTCGGCGAAGATTTACTCGGGCGGCCATCTTCGCCGAAGTGCCAAAAGTAAAGCAGTCGGCGAAGAGTTGGCCGAAAGTGCCGTGTCAGCACTTTCGGCGAACCCGGCGTCGACCGTTAAATATGGAAGGGCTTTGCCGAAAGTGCCAAACGCCCGGCACTCGGCAAAGATTTGAATATTTTTTAAATCTTTGCCGAAGTGCCGATGTTGGCACTTTCGGCAAAGTATTTATTTTACGAAAAAAAACAAATGGACTTTGCCGAAGTGCCGTACGGGAGGCACTCGGCAAAGTTATGGTCATTTTGCCGAGTGCCACCTTTTGCACTCGGCAAACCCGCCATTTTTCCTGCGGGTTACCCGGCTTTGCCCGAGCGTCGGCACTCGGCAAAGCTGGGAATTTCATTTTTTTTTTTGCTGTTTCTATTGCTTGTTGCTGCAAATCAACATATACATATACCATAAACATTCATATATACATCATAAACCACATAGATCACCGATTCACATATATAATCCACATATCTCACAAATTCACATATATAATCCACAAATACCACAAATTCACATATATAATCCACAAATACCACAAAATCCAACATGTCCAACAACCAAACGGAATCTAACATGTCCAACATCAAACGAGATCCGTCACAAAGGTGCAACATATCCAACATCTAAAATAAATCCATCACCACCACCTCAACTTGACGGAAGGGCGTGCGAAAGAGCCCTCACCTTGCCCGGATACCACCCGGCACCGGGTAACGACCACACCGTGGTGTGGAGGGACGTGTGGAAAGTGGTGCGCGCCCGGAGGAGGAACGCCACCTGGCCACGTGCGTGCGGTCGGGCCGACCGGATAGGCTGGATGGGGTGGAAAAAGGGCTGGAGGAGAACCCGCCCGTGGCTGCACAAGTGTGAGGCGATCTCATTAGTGCGGGTGAGCCGCACATGCCAAATAAATGAACAACAACATATACTGGGAGTCTGTTCACGAGGAGGAACGGGAAACGGGGTGGAGCGAACAGCGAGGGGGAGGCATGGGGAGGCGGGGTCACACCGGGATCTGGAATTTCGAAGTAGCTCGCCACGTCCCTGCGGCGCACCGAGTGTTGCGTGATTGCCCAACTCCGCCGATGGGCCTCTCGCCACGGGGCCGCCTGCTGGCCGCAAAGGCAGGCCATCCGGACCTGCAATATTACAACCGTAACATTGAAACAATGCATAGGTAGCTGGTAAAAATGTGTAAAACCGGTGAGCGACCGATGAAACTGAAGTTACTGCATCGATGTTGCGAGGTGCATGGGGATGGTGGAATTGAGCGAATCACCTCGACGTCCCGAGAGGGCGGGTCGATCGCGGCCGTTGGCCATCAACCGGGCCCGTCCGCTTCCCTCCTCCCAACCTCATCACCGGCGTGTCCGGGGGCGCGGTGGCGGATGTCCTCCCCATAGCCGCCTGTCTTGGGTAAGCTTGGGGAGACGCTGGCGTAATTTGTACGCCTCGGGCCCCTTCGCCGGGTCATAGACGTTTCGGCCGGCCGCCCCGCCCGGGGTGAGTCAAGGCCCACCCCGCGTACTCGGTGACCTCCCGGTTTTCATCGCGGCCGAAGGGTAGATGGTTAGAAGTGAAGAGATTTGAGCGCTTGAATAAAAATATCAACACAATCGTACCCATCTATCCATATACACCGGGAGGGGCACGCCGCCTTGGTGGTGTGGAGCGCCTTGCATCTCGAGGCGACACCTCCGACGGAGTCTCTTGCACGCGCACGTCTCGCCCAAGAGCCACTTGTCCACAATGGGGGCCAGCCCTTGTACTTGCCGCACCACTCCGGACACATCCGCATGACATAGCGGAGAGGATTAATGCCGCTTTTTTTTTTTATTGAAGAAATCTGAATAAATGCGTTCTACGAACCTGGATGTACTGCTCCCCGGTGAGGTCGGTCTCCCCTCGGAGCATCATCTCCCCTTGTTCGTTCTTCTTCACCACCTTGCCAAGCACGCGTCGGCGTTGTAGGAGGTGATGCAAGAAACGCGCCTCGTGGTACAGGTCCTTGAGTCGTTCTCGGCTGGACCCTGTCCCGCACTCTAGCGGCCTCCTCCTCCTTCCCCCTCGCACGTGAAGTAGTTCGCATAAGATAAAACATGTATCATTCAATTATTTAAGAAACATAGTATTCAAAAAAGTAATCCCGCATACACACTCACCCAAAAGTCCGTCTTGAGTTCGCTCACGGAATGGTATAGGGAACCTCCCTCACGTTGTTGAAGGTCCACCAAAGCCGGGTAGTTCTCTCTAATCGGCAAGGCTCGGATGCCATTGATACCGCCTCCGCTACAACCGAGGCATTAAGACAAATTGTTAGTTTGAAGTTCGATTTTCAACATGTCATATGAAGAAGTAGTGAAAATATCAATGGCTACTTACTTTCATTGGGTCGAATCACGGGGGCGGTGAAAAGGGATCGGTGGGAGGCTCGATTCTTGGTTTGGGACTCGAGGAGGACGTGTGGGTGTCTCTTCGCACCGAGTCCCGAAGCGGTGGCCCGAATGGCCCCGACCGGTCCGACGACGACACAAAGTCAAGCCTCCGTGAACGGGACGGCGAATTTTGCGCCTCGGCGTCTCCACCGTCGGGGGCTGCTCGTCGGCCTCCTCCTCGTCGGCCTCCTCCTCGTCGGCTGGGGAGAGGGTGAGGGGGTCTCTTTGAAGTAAATGGACAAATACGCGAAACAGCATTTTTGTCGAGTCCCGCAAAAAACAAATAGTAAACCAATTAGTATTGCAAAATGAACGAAAAATATAATTGAAAGGTAACAATAATAACAAAATAGTATTACATGATTTAGCAAGGCTGGCATGTAGTCATCACTATCGCTACCACTATTGTAATCATCAATGTCACCATCCTCATCAATCGCCCTCGGCATGTGCATCCTCCAACCGGCCTCCATCGTTCAAGAATTTGCAGGTCCTTAGCATCCTCGCACCTTATCACCCTCGTCCTCATCGATGGCGTTGTCTACTTCCATGCCCATCGGCGAAAGAATGTCTATCTCCAAACGTCCTTCTAGCCCCTCGGGTTGATAGAGAATGTTTGGGTCAGGATTGTAATCATCATCCATGCGGCGATTGTGCACAAGGTACCAACCCGCAAGGTCCTCGTGAACGCCCATGGGAGGTAATAAACTTGTGTGGCGTGTATATTAGCCACAATATAGACATCCTCTCCTCCATATACGGAATATATTTCGACTTGCCCAATCGTAGGGTCCACTTTCGTGTCATCGGGATCGAACCAATGGCATTTGAATACCACTAGCTTGAGCTCTTTAGGACCCCCGGTTGAGCTCATATATTTCTTCGACTATGCCGTAATAGTCCTTCTTATCCAAGCCGGGCGTCACGAACTCCGGTGCACGTTGTTTTGCGGTTGGGCCGACTCTCCTCGAGCTTCTCGGAAAGCGATAGCCATTCACATCATAAACGGTGAACGAGTTGACCCTACGGGGAATTGCCCACCTGTTTTAAATCTTCGCACATTTCGGCATCCGTGCGGGCACGGAAGGTGAGGCCACGTAGATCGTTACATTATATGTTACTAGGACCAAAGTGGAATATCAAAGTCGGAACGAGGTTAGTTGGATGGTACCTTTGAGCGTAACCAGGGAAATAAAATCGGGTCGCCCATTTTTTAGAAGATTGTCTTCTTGTTGCAAGGTAGGAGCCTCATTCCTCTCCGGTGTTGACCAATAAATTCCCCGAAAAACAAGGCCGAGGTTTAGGGTCGATAGGTGGAGGATAGTGACGGCGTATGGAACAAGCTCATTGAGAACTTACTTGTTGATAAGGAAAAGTTTCGTCAAGGTTCAACAACACATAGAGCATGATAGTGCGCCACTCATCAAAGGACAAGTGCTTGTGGGTAGGCGCGCTTCCTCTTCCGACTTGCCCTCCTAAAAGAGGTTCGATGAACTCTCGTCGGCGTTGTAACGAGGGGTAGGATTGTGGACGGGGAAGTTTCTGTATAGTACGCTTTGTGTGAAGGTCGACAAATGTATGCCTCTCGCCACGGAAGGCTTTCGGCTTTATTGCATTTTCTCCGAAGTACCTTGAGAGCCCTCTCGATTGATAGCACCAACGGAATCGCACGGGCCCCCAACCGTGCCTGCCGGGCAGTGCAAAATCAGGTTTTCGGCGGGAAGAAGCGGTGGAAATATCATCTCCAACTTGAGATCAACACAAGTGCAAAGACGCTCCGGATCAGCAATCGCATCCCGAGATAACTCCTTAACACAAAGTCGGGCGGAAGAAAAAACTTAACTCGCCAGGGCGTACGGGAGGTATAGTCATCGCAGAAGGATCCGCTCAATCCATATGTGGAAGTCATGACTCTTCATCCCTAAGACTTTCATAGTGCGCAAGTTCACTCCCCTACTCAAGTTCGCCGCATACCCATCGGGAACGATAACGTCTTCATCCCTTTGTAGCACTTCCTTCCTATCGCCCTTTTGATGATGTAGTCGGCGGGCCCTTTTCCATCTCCTCCCGGGGCTAGGGGTCTCTATCACTAGCTTTGGTCTATCGCAGACAAAGATCTCTATGTCAAGTCTAGCCTTAACGTTGTCCTTTGACTTCTTAAGGTCCATGGTTGTTTGCGAAGAGTGCCTCGTAGATATTCTTTTCTCGTGTGCATTACATCGATGTTGTGTGGAAGAAGAAGATCCTTGTAGTAGGGGAGATTAGTCAAGCCCGATATATAAGTCCACATGTGTGTGGTACCATATCCATCAAAACCACCTTTCTTTTCATCGATTTTGAGACCGGCTAGCTCGGCAAGGACCTCTTCACGGTCATAAACTTTGGGATGGGATCGGTGACTTCAACACCTTCGTGAAGTGCTTTTTGTCTAGTCTCGAATTCATGGTCCTCGGGGGAATTGACGATGTTTGTCAAACGAAGAATACTTGCCACCCGTGTGAATCGCCCAAATGCCTTGCATGTTGGGCAAGGGAACCTCCCATGAACACACCATGCGCTGAATATGCCATAAGCCGAAGTCATGCATTGAATATAGGTACCACACATGCATTGTAAAGTTTGTCTTTGTAGCTCGATTGGCCACGTCACCCCATTTTGCCAAGCATCTTGCAATTCATCCCACACCGACGCATGAACACACCCATATTGTTACCCGGGTATTATCGGCGTCACAGTGCTTGAGCTCAAACATGACACCGGGGAAGATTGAGAGGGATCACTTAACACGGGCCAACAAGTGTACGGGCCGCATTGACCCGGGTTGAACCCATTTTTGCAAATGCTACGGCGTACATTTCGAGCCTCCATAGCTTTTCGGGATGCATATTATCGGTGCTTCCATGCATCACCATCCGATGGGTGTACCAACTTCTCGGGACTGTATCTTTTGCCCTTCTTGTGCCATGTCATTTGTTTCGCGGACTCCTCCGTCAGGCCGTTGGAGCCTCTCGATCGAAAGGAAGGTGTCCACGACCATCCGGGGATCCATTTCTTCCCGCCATCACTACATTCTACCTCCACAAACCTACAGGCTTTGCACTTTGGACGCTTTCCTTGAGATCTCCCCTAAATAGGCGCACCCCTTTGACAAGCATGGTACGACTCATACGGCATCTTGAGTCCACGAAGAAGTCTCGTGCGCCGTGTTCCCAGCACGTGACCCCGCGGTTTGCCAATAAGCGACAACAGGGTGCGGCGCCTCGACTAATGCTCAATTGCGACTTCAACGCTATAAGGCGTGAAATGGCATCGCCAGAACCATTGTCTTGCCGTGAAGGGGGACGTGCGCCTCCATCATCTCGAGAACGCCTTTGCGGTTTCCTCGGAGTTCCTCCTCCAATCCTCCATTGAAGCGTGCATCGTGAAACGACGCCATCATGTCCGCCGATCTTGATCATATCGAGGAGGGGTCAACGACGAGTGGAAGATCCTATAGTTTCTAATCCGTTGTTGTAAATATGTTTACCCATTTCAATCTTGACTTTTTCTTGTTCTTACGCAGATGGGCCAAATGCATGGAAAGCATCGGTCCCCTAACCCATTCAAGACTCTTACTTGCGGCCGTGTACATCCGTTATCCATCCGCCCAGGCACATAAGCGGCAATTGACGGCGTTCCTACCATCTAATAGGTGAGGGTAGGCGACAAGGTTAATTAGCATCCATGCCTCGAATTTCGAGCGCGTCCCGTCCCAGCGGGGAGAGTGTGTATCCCGAGAACGGCGGCGGCGAGGCGAGCCGGACGGGCCGCGCATGGATGCTAACCTTGTCTCACGCAGGCTGTCCAAAAACGTGGACAATCCGAAAGAGATACGGTCCTGCATACCAACGCCCGTATCTCTTTTTGGACGGGAGACGCTGGTCGCGCTATGTAAGACAACCAAGGATGGGACGGCGTGATTCATACCCCAACGTCGGTGGAGACGCGGTGCAGCAAGACCCGCCCAGAGCGTGGCCGTCCTCCTACAAAACAAGGCCAAAAAAAAGTTAGTGTCCACGACAAAGACCCCGCACGGGAGATACCCAAAAACCTGTTCATCGTCAACGGATGCATATACCGAGAATGGGCACGGCGCCACCAACCACCAATATGGGCACGAAGGCCACCAACCATCTGCGCACGCGGCGCCGCCAACCACCAATATAACAACCACCAATATGGGCACGAAGGCCACCAAACTATTTACTAACTACTACTACTAACCCTACTAACTACTAGTACTAACCACTACTAGAAAGGCGCTTACCGGCGCAGAACGGCGATGCAACGGCCGCCGGCGTCACCGTCGATCACCGCGACATCAACCCGGCGACACCATCGCGTCGACCGGCCGGGCGATGCCGGCGGCGGTCCGAGAGGCACTCTCTTCCTCCTCCTCCCCTTCCCCTTCTTCCTCCTCCCTCTTCTTCCCTTCCTCCCTCTTCTTCCTCCTCCCTCCTCTTCCTCTTTCTTCCCTTCCCTTCCTCCCTCTTCCTCTTCTTCCCTTCCCTTCCTCCCTCTTCCTCTTCTTCCCTTCCCTTGTGGGTTCCAGTGCGCGATCGGGGCGCCGAGGGAGGTTCGTCGTCGAGGAGACGACGCACGGCCCGGCCCATGGGCACGCTGCGGTATTGTTCGCCGCAGCAGCGGGCGCCACGTACCGGGGGCTGAACGGCCTCGGCTGCTACCGCCCGTCCGGAGGACGTGGCGGCCCGGGGCGATCGGGTGCGTCATGGATCCGCCGACGGCGCGGCGGCCTCGCCGGCGGCGCGCGTGGGGAAGAATGAGGAAATGGGGCCCCTGTTAGGGGGCTCTCGGCAAAGGTGTTTTTATTATTTCAAATTCGTTTGCCGAGTGCCGCCCTACGAGGCACTCAAAAAAAAAAAACTACCCTTTCAGACGGTCGACCTCGGAAAATTTGCATCTTTTTGTTTTTCGTCCCATATTTTTTGTGTGGCCTTGGTAGGATAATTACATCTCATGTTCACAATTTGGGACAAATTGGTTTTGCTATATTTCATGAATTATTTTTTTATTTTCTTGCATTTTCTTGGCGAGGCAAATTTGACGGCATGCTGCGAGTGGTCATTCAAAAAATGTTATTCGCGATGTTTGGCGTATGTTTAGGCGGGCTGCTGAAATTTGCTATGCGGAACATGACGAGTCTGCTGTGTTTTTTAAATTCTATAAAATCAAACGAAAGTTTCGATGTCTTGGCGGAAAACAGGCCCATGTCGGGAGATGCCGCCAACTTGCTCGAAACTTTTTCAAAAACACCGCCTGAGATGACAAGACACCACGCCAACGAATTTTAAACTTCGTTTGGAATTTATAGATTTTAAAAACACCTTTCCCAAGTCTCGTCAGTCATGTGCGTGACATAAATGTTTGAAACACAACGGATTTAGCCTAAACATCGCCAAACATCGGAATAACATTTTTTGAATGAACGTCCATTATTTCATGTGTTCAAATTTGAGTGACAAGAAAATGCAAGAAAATAAAAATAATTCATGAAATATATAGCAAAACAAATGACCGTGAAATTCTCCCAAATTGTGAATATGACATGTAATTAGGGTACTAATGGCACACAAAAAATATGGGACGAAAAATAAAAAAACGGTTTTAAGGTGGCTATATATATATTTGCCGAAGTGCGGGAAGGTTGGCACTCGGCAAAGCGCCACTATATGAAGTGGTAGACATGTCGGCAAATGTGAAGATCCGTTTGGTCATCCTTTCGAAAGTGTATTATTTTGCCCGACGGCCACACTTCGGCAAAAGTATTGTTTTTCATGTTTGACAGCGGCAGGTTTTGCTGTTTTAATCATTGGTGGTAAAGGTGTGACTGGTGAAGCGCGGCGGCTTTTTGCCAATTGGCGAACCTCAGCAAAGACGCGGTTTCAGTGTATTCAGTTGCGATCCATTTGTTGTGTCCACATATCTTAGCACACATGGAAGCATAACTAGTACTAGTACACTAGTGGTGTGGCGCGCGCCTCCGCGCGCCCGTGCCTGAATAAGTGTGGGGGCTGTAGAAACAAATAGGAACCTTATTGTCACATAGCAACTTTTCATCTTTAATCAGTCAATGCATAACCAAATAATACAAAGACACAGGCATTAGCTATGGTGCAAGAATGTAAGCATTAACTATGTGGGAGAACAACACAATGAAAAGAGAAATTTTGGGGCAAGGCGTGTTTAGTTTTGCCATGGTAATAGGATCAGGGAGAGAACATACACATTTATGTTGCATTCGGTCATATATATACATCGTACAGAGCCATTACACAAGCTTAGCGATATTTAATACATTATTTAGGCATACTGTGCTTAGTGACAAGCAATTTACAAAAGCTTAGAGATATCAAAGGTCCCACTTCTATTGACATGGACATATACATCCTATTTCGTTGTCTGTGTTGGCAACCGTGACAAGAAAATATTGTAGCTGTATCCTGGCGTGGCAAATAGGGTGGTTAGTGTCTCATAAAGAAAAGTGGTGACTGTCTGAAGAGGAGTATATAATAAAGTGCTGACCTCTAAAAGACAATGAAGCCGGAGTAGTATTTTTCTTTGGCCTACTATGTACAGACGATACAAACAGTATGCTCTATATGTACATTTATGTGTCATATGGAGATAAATACTTCTTTATAGATGACTTTCTTTTTTGTTTCATTTAGCTGCCATCTTCAGCTTCCATCGAATGGTTGTCACTGCCTGCAACATCCCAACCATCAACAAGAAAGATGTAGTTAGTAGACTTGGTAATAAGCAATCCAACATGGCACCAGGAAGTACCTCAGTGCCCGGCAATGAATCTAGAGACAAGAACATTTTGATGCAAAATTTGTTGTGGTAACAAAGAATGGACATACATTGCAGAAATATCTCTGTAGGTTTTTTTTTATGTAGCATACATTGTGATGGCAAACAAAGCATGTCGAGCTCTATTTATCAGACATCTTGACAAGGAGAAAAGAAATTGCTGCATGAACAGGACTCAGAAATCCAAAATAAGGTATGCAAGGCTGAAAACTAACAAAAGTAAGCTGAACTAAACATAACAGAAATAGAAGGTAACGCTTATGTGCCAACTGCGAAACAAGCAGGCTATCATGTTCTATATTTCAAAGCATCAGCTCCTATATATTTAAGGAAAAGTTGTCAAACAAATGTGACCTGAACAAATATCATCACCTGCAACAGAGGTATGCATGAAGCCCATCTCACAATTCAAGAGCATGAGTTTGGCATACGGGTTTTCATCCGCCTAAATTTCGCAGTTGTCATGGAGACTAAGAAAAAGTTGTGATCTTCATTAGACAGACAAATGCAAAACCTAGACGACTCTCCCAGTGTGCAGCCTGTGCATAGTAAAAGAAGAAAAATAAACATATTCCTAATGTGATGGAAGGAAAGCAGAGAAAATCATAGAGGAAAAAATAAAGATAGTTAAGAAACCTATGACCTATAAGACACTAAGATAGCAGAATAAAATAAAGGAAATCATATTTCATTGAATATTTGTCTTCATGAATCAGTAAAAAAGATTTTTTTATTTTCATTTGTTTGCTCATTTGCTCTTATAAACCTACAAAGCTTTTAACACTACTAAGGAATATGGGAGCAACATTTCCATTAGTCAAGTAAGCAGAGATGGGCAATTTCATAATTGCCTGTAGGATGCAAGGTTTGAAAAAATAACAATCACTCAAGGGGAGTACTGTTAAATCATGGGTCATATATGACTTAGTTTTTACTTGGCATCACCATCCAAAGTAGATTTGGCGTTATAGGTTAATGAACATTATAACAAAGGCAATAGAATAACTATTGACATTATAAGCTAGAAGAAAAGCAAGTTGATAATTGGTAGCTAACCGTTGCTATAATTTCCAGGAGGGTAGCGACAATTTGGTATGAAAGGAGGGCATCTTCATCTGTAGATCCCAGTGGAATTGTAATTTCAGGTACTGCATCACTTGAATCATGTACATGAGTATCAGTGAGAATAGTCACCAGCACATTATGCGTATGCCAATATCCAACATTCAGATCTATTATGAAATAATCTAATGTAACATCCAACAAGGGCTGAGGAAGAGGATAACTGACCAAAATGATTAGTTGAACTTGAGAAGGTGTCCTCCCTTGATTGAAAAAGTGTTGCATGTACGTCAGTAAGAGAACTCAACCTAGAAAATACAATCATATTATAATTGGCTCTGGAAATATCAAAAAGAAATAAATCCCTTTCGATTTTGACTATGCCAGTTTTTTGGAGGCACACAATAGACCATAGAACTAACTGCCTGCACATCTTGGCACTGCTCATCTAATCAAACAAATTGTTTTCTCATTGTAGACAGGACACACTTACAAATACTTATTTAGTATGAGAACATTGCAACCAAATTTACATGTAGCAAAAGATTAATGTACCAAGCACGGTACACGCAAGGGAAAAAGAACAGGTAATGAATTTAGCACCTTAGATAGAATGAATAGTATTAAAAAAATAGGACACTGAGATGATGTTGAAATCATTTCAGAAAAATTCATTTCTAGAAGTATACACACGTTCATTAAACATAAACCAAAAATTAGACAGCTGCAGGTGAGAAGACATCTAAGACGACAATAGCACACACAAGACTAAAAATAAGCATGAGAGAAGGCACGAAAACACTAACCAAATGTTGGAGACTCAGGTGCAAAGCAACACCCAAACCTTCCAGATGTTTCGGACCTATACATACAACAAAGGGAAAAATAAATAAAAGCTAAATATTTGGGAAACATATATAATATATATTAGAAGAAAGGACACACATTATATTTAGGTAAGGTGTCACCAATGGTTCGGCTTCTGCATAAGCAATGTGTACATATTACCTATTTTCTGTATATATGTAGCCAGGCAATTGACAAACAGGAAGTAGGCGCGTCGGTAATCGTCTTGGAGCACGGCGAGCACGTCGTCGACGCTGCCGCAAGGCGGCGGATTCGGGTCCGGCTGTTCGCCGGCCAGAGAGAGTTGCGCCTTCCATGCTGTCGATGTAGTCCTGTACGTGCAGCAAAAACAAGATCAATTTATCTAAAGCTTCATTTACAATGTCCTGGAGATGTTTGCAAGTCGCAACATAGGAGCAAAAAAAATTCCAAGGTATTCAGACACCATAAATTGAAATTGAAATGGTTATCTGAGCCATTGATTAAAATAAATACACGGTGTTCCAACATTATCTGATGGTTTTCTGAGTTATTGATTTTTGTTGATGGCTGCAACTTGGTCAATGTTTTCGGTGTACAATACCCTATGATCCAGAGAGGAAGAAGTTTTTAACGGGCGTCTTCTGATCAGGTCTGAATGGGTCATTTCCAGGAGCCTCGCGGTACAACGATTGTCCAATCCTTACCACACTGGATCATGTAACTTCCAAACCCTGGGAAGATGGGGACAATTCTACAACCTGTGGGAAATCATATATATGCTTTTGTTACTGCAATGAGTTTTGGAAGAAAATAAAAACAGCATAAGCAGAAAAAATCACCCCTTACATAAGTGCTCTGAATGAGGTCTTTCTTAGTTCTGTGTAAAGGGAATAACAGAAATTTGACCAAAACAGAAGCTATTTAAACCTACCTACTTTTGAACCTTACTAATGATCTCCTCATTTGGCAATGGCATGTATGGATCGCCAGGAGTCAGCACAGCTCTGCAGATGAAATAAGCGCGCAAGATGAATACATTTGCAGAGCGAGAAATCAATTTGATACTTGAAAAGAAAAAGTAGACTTACTGGATCAGGGAACCTTGTCCTTCAATGTAGTAATCAGCAGGAGATGAGAGAGCAAGGTGTGGAAAACAGGTAAAGTCCGCATCTGCAGTGTACAGAAGGTTATCCAACCCAACCGCCTTTTGGAGTTGTCTACATCAAATATAAGAATAAATATCAATGGGCAGGCATGGAGGAATGCAATATGCATTTGCACAAAAAAAAATTGTTGAGACAGAAGCAATCTTCATCGAAGCTTACATTATGGGTGTGCATTTTAAATTTGTCAAATCTAAATCAATAAGTAACAAAATTACTAATAAAAACACTGGATACTTCAGCTACCTTGATCTCTCCGAATCTTGAAGTTCAGTGACCCATCCATTGTAGCGAAGCTGAACAGTGACAACAGGAACACCATCTAACCTACTTGTAGCCTAAAAATGACCAAATGAGTGAAATTTTAGTAATGAAAATATAAAGAACAGTTAAGATTACAGAATCGTGCAAAGCAGAGCAGTGATACACTGCTAAGAAAGCTTACCTTGGTGAGGAGAAGGCCTTTAACATAGGTCTCTCCATCAGGTGATTTATCATAGAGAACCTCTTTGCATCCCCACCTTAAGTGAAACCTGAAGGATAGGATGTCATCCAATGTAAGCAATCAATTCTACAGCAGCAAAGTATAAATTTCACAAGAAAAACTTGGTCTCTGTCACCATACCTACCACCCCTGTCTGTTATATACTTCTTTATTGGGCCACTTAAGTAAACATGAGGTGAACCCTTTAGCATGCGTAACAAGGATGCCTGTCTTTGTGGCAAACAAGGTGAAAATAGTAAGCATGCAACGTGCACTGATATTGTCACAGTCAATGAAACCCAAAGCGTAAGCAACAGGATCCCACATTCTTGTGATGCTCTCCCGAGTACCACCTTTGGACATGAACCAGTCACTGAAACTTATCTGAAACAGGTCAAAATTAAATTGTAAGTGTTTGAGAAACAAAAATAAATTGAGAAAAAGTTTAGTTATCAGTGAATTAGAATGAAACAAACTTTGAAAAGATACTGAATACTGCAAATGAATGCCCTAGGTGCACACTCCTAATGAATGAAATAAAAGCAAGGGATACTTGCATCATCCAAGTCCCGAACTTGCTGCAATGCACCATCCGGATCAACCAGAGCCCGAACAACTGGGCTAAGGGCAAGAGCAACTGCATTTGTTGCTTGATCATAAACCTGCAAAGTAATTTTAATATTAAAGATTAACGGATGTCATTGTGTTCTCAAATAGCACGTGCTTAATTAAAGATGCTGACAAATGACAAGACTTCAACCCTTATTTTAGAATCTTTTACACTCATGAGTTCTCCCCAAAAGATTATCCATTCGAAAAGGAATGGCAGTAATGTCTACAGGAAAGAAACTTAGAAGCAAAGCTTTGCAATTTAGATTTTAATAAAAGATGCATACCAAAATAACAGGTGCAAACTTAACCATCACTTAGTCTGAAAACATAACAATCATGAACAAGAATTTAGTGGCATGTATCTCTCATGTACCTAGCTATGGAGTTTGGCCGAATATCTAATAATAAAGTGCACATCCATCGCTTTAGTTGATTTGGAATTAATTGAAAAGGTGGCACCAAAATGTCTATGTAAATGTAATCGACATGTCAAGGAAACTGAAATAGTATACTCAAAATTCAGGACACATCCGGTTACAGATAGCACATCCGGTTAAAACTTAAAACTTGCAATTAGAGCACATCCGGTTACAGATAGCCAAATAGCTTAGATTGGTGCAGCAAAAAGGGACACAAAGGGGCCAGCATACCTGGATGCTCTATCGTCCCGTCCGCGCCGATGAGCCACCAAACCCTAGGGCAACCCGAGTCCGCGCCGATGAGCCACCAAACCCTAGGGCAACCCGAGCAGGCCGGGGGCTGTCCTTCGAGGTCGATGTGCTGGGAAGACGCACCGGCGAGCACGTGCAGGGCCACCCGGCGGCGGCGCAACCAGGAACGGCGACTGCTCGGCCCCCACAGCCAGACGCCGAACCGGCGCAGGAGCCGGCGTGGACGGCTGTCGCCCCCTCACCGGCGCGAGAGAGAAGGGCCGTGAGTAGAGGGGGAGGGCGGCGGTGGAGGAGGAGAGGCACAGGAGGAGGAGGAGGAGGAGGAGGAGAGAGGGGGGCGGCGGGATGGCGCTACCCAGGGCGCCGCCGCCGTCGCCCCTTCGGGCGTCGGGACTCGGGAGGACGAGGAAGCGTTTTTTTTTTTTTACACGGATGGATTAGGAAGGGAGAGTTTTCCCTGTATACCCTTATAAAAGTTTGCTTGTGCTGTGTACCCCTCAAAAAATTTCTTTACCTCTGTGTCCAACTTGAAATTTCTTTTTGCCCCACGTACCCTTACGTTTGCCTTCCGTCCAAATTCCTCCGTTAAGGCAATCGTAGCGTGGGACCGTCTTCAAAAAATGTCCATATTGCCCTCTGTCCAATTTCTCTCTCGGCTGGAGCCGCACCGAGTGAAACCAAAGGACCGAGCGTCTCTCTGTTTCTCTCCTCTCCCGGCACCGAGTGAAACCAGCGGCGCTCGAAAAAAAAAAGTTTGCCGAACCCTAGGGTTTCGGCGGCGGCGCTTGGGCTCCTCCGGCCGGCGGGCGGAGGCTCCTCCTCAGCGGCGGGGGCGGGCGGACATCGCGGGGCGCGGCGCGTCGGGGCGGGCCTCGCGGGCGACGGCGCGTCGAGGCGGGCCTCGCGGGCGGACTGGCGCGCGGACGACGCCGGGCGGGGGGGCGATGCAGCGGCGCGGCGGCCTCGGCCGCGGCGGCGGGGGGGCCGCGGGCTGTGGGCACTGCTGCGGCGCAGCCAGGGCTGGAGGATGGCAGCGAACAGGGGCGGGGATGAGCGCCCGGATTGGCTTCCGGATGGGTGAGTCTCGATCTGTTTCCCCACTGCTCGTTCATCCCCGCCAATGTAATCGACGTAGTGTTGATTGCCTGTTTCTTGTTCATCGTAGGATGGACTCAGCAAAGTAGCTACAACTTAGAAATCCGGATTGTTTCTCATAATTCGCGTGGTCCTTGGTATGAGGTGAATAAAGTTGTTGATGCTGACCGTACTAACTTCAGAGATTTGGTTGATGAAGTTGTAGACAAGAATCCTCATGGCTACGGAGAGTTAGTGAAAGTGTTTTATTACTGCATGGATAGTAAGGTCAACATCGAAGTATGTACTGACCACGATTTGTTGAGCATGTTTGCAAAACATGAGATTAAGAAATGTTGTTTCATGACATTTGCATATCACAAGCCAAATGTTGATCCCCCAGAGATTCCAGATTGGGGCTTTAGTAGCAGTACTGAACCCCCATGCACCCCTTCACTTGCAACTCCACTATTGGCAGAACCTAGCCACACCACACAATCTCAATCTACTCAACGTGAATTCCTAGCTAACCCAAACCCAATGAATGAGCATGTGGGTATTGATGATGAATGCTTATATATTGACATTGGTCCCATCTCCAAGCAACCACCCCCAAACCAAGATGATAGTTCTGAGGATGAAATATTTTCTGATTCGGATGAGAGCTGTGATGATGTGTCTGATGATGAAATAGTTAGAGATAGAGGCCCTGAACCTATGCTTGATGTGGATTTTGATAACATAGACCCTCCAATGTCTGTTGGAACTATTTATCCGGACATGGTTGCTTATAAGTTTGCTTTAGCTTCTCATGCTCTTAAATCTGAAATTCATTATGTCATTGAAAAGAGTGATCGGAAGAGGTACATGGTGCATTGCAAATGGAAGGAAGAACTTGGTTGTCAATGGAGAATTCATGCCTCAACTCTGAAGGATGGTGTCACAGTTAAGGTAATGTATTTGTTTTTATTCCATTCACAATCCATGTTACATCTATAGCATTTGTTGACAATAGCCATTGGTCTTAATAATTTGCAGGTCAGAACCAACCCACATGGTCATACATGTCGAGTGCTAAGAATCTAGGAGTTTGTGTAGGGGTCACAGTTTTGGGTTTGTGAAAAAGTTTTGGATTGGTTGAAGGAAGATAGTAACATTAAAATCAAAGAACCGGCAAGGAGACGAAGGCTCACCACAAAAGCCGAGGTACCATACAAGAGAGTGTACAAAGGTAAAAACCTAGCCATGGATAAGATTTTTGGGCCTTGGGATCAAAGTTTTGAGAATCAGATAGGTTTAAGGCTCAATTGGAGCAATCAAGCCCCTGGATCAACTCTTATTATTGATCACATCAAAGTCAACAACATGAACAGGTTCAGCAGGCTTTTCTTTGCATTGAAACCTTGTGTTGATGGATTTCTAAGAGGATGTAGACCATACCTTGCAGTAGATAGCACCTTTTTGACTGGGAGGTTCAGGGGACAGTTGTGCATAGCTTGTGCAGTAGATGGGCATAATTGGATGTACCCAGTAGCGGTTGGTGTAATTGATTCAGAGACCAATGATAATTGGGAGTGGTTCATGCAGAGGTTAAAGGATGTCATTGGATCCCCAGATGGCCTCACTTTCTGTACAGACTGTGGCCCAGCAGTGATGAGTGGGGTTAGTACAGTTTTTCCTGAAGCTGAACATAGAGAGTGTATGTACCACTTAACGCAGAATTTCAAGAAAAGGTACAGTGGAAAGGTATTTGATGATCACTTATGGGCTTCTTCATACTCTTGGAGCCCATATATGTTTGACAAACATTATAACATAATGGCTGCAGCCAAACCAGAGGCAATGAAATATCTGAAAGACAACCACAAGAAGCTTTGGACAAGGAGTCAGTTCGGGACTACATCAAAGGTTGACTATGTGACTAATAATTTGGCTAAATCTTTCAATAATTGGATAAAGCCCGAGAAAGGGAAGCATCTAGATGACTTGCTGGACACCATAAGACAAAAGTTGTTGATAAAATGGAACCATAGGAAGAGGGTAGGAAGGCAGCTACCAGTACTTCAACAAGGTACCTTAATATTCAATCTTGTCTAAGCAGCCCATCTCTTTTTGCATGAACTAACTTTTTTTTTTCTTTGTAACAAGGTCCTGCAAGTGGTTCTAGGTCCGGAACCGGTTCCAATGAACCCCAACCATCAAGTAGCCACTTTGCGTTGCCTCGTTTCCACATGACATGTTGATGGCCAAAGAAGCTTCTATTGTGCAGCCCTACTCCACCAAGATACAAGCTGGCGGGGAGAAAGAAGCCGACGCCAAGGAAGCTCGCGATTGTATCAGCCAGCCCTGCACGACCAAGCAAACCCTTCTAGCCCCGCTTCCAATACCGAAGCAAGAAGAAGCTGGACATGTAGTGATGCCATGATGAAAACTATTTCTTTTGCTATGTAATGCTATGTCCAAAGTGCTAGGGACATGATGAAAACTTTTATTTTGTTATGTGATGCCATATCCAGTGCTACAGACATGATGAGAATTTGTGGTTTAGCTAATGTGATGCCATGTCCAGTGTTTGGGACATGATGGAAACTCGTACTTTGATGGTTATTTGTTATGTTATGGAAACTTATGTCATGAATGCTTATATGTGTTATCAACATATGTGTTGTGATGTTGGGTCTCAATTCTTATTTTATTTATATCAACATATGTGTTGTGATGTTGAAAAAATTTGTTTCGTTTATTTATTAATGCATCCATCAGTTTGGGTGCAATATCTCTTTTTGGCAAAAAAAAAAAAACAACAACAACAACAGCCGCTCCCTGTACAGCCAGCAGCAGCCTGGTGCAATCTCTTTTGGCAAAAAAAAACAGCCGCTCCTTTACAGCGCACAGCCAGCAGCAGCTCACACAGAGGGGCAATCTAGTCTTTTCTCCAACCAGTTAACAGCCGTTATCTTCAAAATTTTGTAAGGGTATGTGGGGTAAAAGAAAGTTCAAGTTGGACACACAGGAAAAGACAAACTTTTGAGGGGTACACAGGGACAAAGAAATTTTCATAGGGGTATACAGGGAAAAGGCTCTAGGAAGGGGGTGGGAAGCATCTGGACTCTGTGGAGCTGACTATATATTTGTCCAACCGGATTCTAACGAGAAGCCAGAAGAAGCCCATTCTCATGAGAAGCTGAGGGGGTAAAATCCCATTAAGTAAATCAGGACTCTCTAATGCGAGATCTAACGGCAGTAAAATTTCTCGACAAAGTGGATAGGGTTCCTGGCCAGGAAGCTATTCACGGTTCTATCGTTTTAATTCTTTTTTTGGTAGTACATGGCTAATTAAAGTCCGGGATTACCATAGTTAAGCAAATGACTCTGGCAGTTCCCTCTCTTCAATTCGCTTCAACAAGGCCTTATCATATTCATTAAGAAATGGATCAGTCCCATCAGCGTGAAGATATAACTCCAATGGCAGATACTGTTCATGGAAGTGTGAGACGTCTTCTCCATTTAAAAGAAGTGAATCGACCTGCCAACTTTGGATCTGCAGGAACATAAGTGTTCCATTTGTGCAGATGCTGTGCATGATGTTTGAATATTTTGAACCGGCGAGCCATCTCAACACAGTCCCATTTCTTGTTGAAAGTCTTGCGCTAGCGCTAATATAGGGCCCATATAGCTTCATCCGACTTTTTTTTTATCCTGCAAACGGCTTACTGCCCTGCATTAATAGGAGATTGCTCAGCTAAATCGCGAGCCATCCAACTTAATAAAAACTCTGGGAGGGGATCAGCCCAAACATGGTACTGACCCGGGTCCCAACTCATCCCCAACTGAGCTGAGTCGTGGGCACACGCATTAACTTCTCTATGAATTTTACACAAAGTTCACTATACCACAACCTATCTATAGTGAGCTACGGATGATCGCTATATGTCAGTATAGCGACATACAAACGGTTGTCGATAGTAGTTGGTCGATATAACTGGCGTCGCTATAAGTTTATAGCGACCGACCTACTTATAGCGACCGACCGTTTGACGGTAAGTTAAACATACAGCGACCAACCGCTCGACGCCAGTTACAAACTTATAGCGACCAATGGTTTGATGCTATATATTATATAGCGACCAACCATCAGACACTCTACATAAGGAAATTACAGCATGATATTATAGCTTATACATTAATAACATGATCAGTACTAATCATATGGGCATTCAATTGACAATTCCATTTCGAAACAATACACAATTATGACACAATAGCTCATCATAACTAACACTTATATTCCACAATATTATAGCCATAAGGCATGTCTTGTGTCATTATCTATAAATCTTGCATAAACAAATTACATCAAGGCAGCATATGCGTTTTAGCCATCATAAGTACTAGAATAATGCATAGCACAAAGATGTTTGCGCTGGTTGCACTTGCACAACACACATCTCATATGGTTTGCTTGCACTCATTACAAAATGATTCATGACTAGTAAGTCTTAACAAAAGCATTAGTCTCTAGTCAAGACATCCAAAATAATGAACCGACCATGCGCACTTCAATCCGCTTCCTGATAGCATCAAGCCACCTCAAGCCATTACCTTCCACCTGAAAAATAGAAGAGTGCAGCTAAGATGATTAACCGTGTCATGTGTCATGTCCAGTAGGAATAGTGCAATAGGAAGGCCACAAATGTGACCACTGACATTTCTATTGCATTCAGGAAATAAGCAATGGTTGCTTGCCATATTGAATCTCCTGGTTCAAGCAGATCTTGAGTTCTTGACTGGTTCAAGCAGGAAGACACTTCATGCAGGGCACCTTATCTTGACTCCTGGTTCCAACAGAACAACGCCTCCCAGGTCTGCTACTACCTCCTGTAATTGAGAGAAGTGCCACTCCAATCACATCTGCTAATACCCAAGATTTTAGTACAATAAATAAATACATATACTACTATACTGTACATTCTATTTTAAAATTGGAGCAAGAGGCAAAAGCCCACAAATTAGCAGCAAGGAACCGAGCAGCCCGACATTTTCCTAGGCCCAAGTGGCCACCTCCCGTGATCCCATTGACTGCCCAAGTTCCTGTCCAAGCAGAAGCGACGATGGCAGCGCGGCAAATCTCAGTCTACTCCTACGAGGCATCACTGCTGCTGTGCTGAGGCGACCGACGATGTGGAACAGGTGGCCGCTGGCCGGTGACTACCAGGCATTCTGCTGGTGGGGATTATTTCATCAGTTAAAATGCCATTAACTTTGATCCGATAGGAAACAGAACAAACACATTGCATAATCAAGGCAACCCATCTCTGATCAAAACGAAGTTTCTCCATCATGCCCTTCAGAAAATTCCACTCAACTCTATCATAGGCTTTACTCATATCGAGCTTGAGAGCAGCATAACAATCAGAACCACTTCTTTTATTTTGCAGGAAATGTGTCAACTCATATGCAACTAACACATTATCAGTTATGAGACGACCAGGAATAAAAGCACTTTTGGTCGGTGAGATAATTTCATCAAGAAAACATTTTAGCTGGCTAGCCAGAATCTTGGAAGCAATCTTATAAAGCACATTGCGTAATAATCGGCGGGGAAGCAGGGGGTGCGGCAGAGAGCATCATCACGTGGCTTCGTGGATCCATCATCGCCGGAGCCGGGCAGCTCTTGACGACTCCCGAGTCCAAGCGGGGCGTGGCGCTGGCGCGACGACACCGCCGCACGCACGCTGGCGCTGGATGCCATCGCAGCGGGCGAGATGCGGCTGCCGCAACGGCGCCCGCACGCCGCTAAGCGGGATGATGCCATCGCAGTAGCACGAGTTGTGGCTGCCGTAGCGGCGCGAGATGCGTTACGGGAAGCCCGCAGGAGAGTCGCTGCCATTGTTGCCATGGCTGTGTGCTGATTCCCCTTTATTTGTTGCTGCATATATGAGGATGGAAAAAAACCCTAGCCACCGCTCCGCCGGCCGAGGGCTTTGCATTTATAACTAGCACGTACTAGTATGGGCCAGATGGGGTACGAAGAGCATCTCCAAGAGCTCTTGTATTTATGAGTAACTAAAATTCTAATTTAGCTATTATGGAAAAATAATTAACTAGCAAAAAAATTGATGAAATTCAATGGCTTCTCTAAATCCAACATGCAAGGAGTGGGAAAGATGACTGGCGAGATAGGTGAAAGGTCCTAAATGGCTAGAGGGGGTTGAATAGCTTAATAAAATTTCTACAAATTCACTAGAACAATTTATTAGACAATAACAAAGCGTAAATATGGTTGCTCTAGCTCTACTTGTCGGCAAGCCACCTAATAGCAATTCTAGGATTTACAATCTCTAATTCACACAATTGCTATGTCGCTACTTTACCAACTAGATGAGCAAGCTAATATTACACTAAATAATTCTAGCAAGCTACTCAACTAGCAATTCTACACAAGCACAATATATATCTCAATGTAATTGCAAGGTAGGGAGTAGAGGTGTTATACCAACACGTAGTGGCAAGTCAATTCAATCACCGGAAGATGATGAACACAATATGAAGCCAATCACCGGGAGAAAATCAATCACAATGAGATGACAAATGATTTGTTCACCCGGAGTTCACTTGAGCACCCTCAAGCTAGTCTCCAGTTGTGTCGACCGTCTCAACGGTGGTTCAAGGTACCGACTCGCGCCTTGCCTCACTAGGCCCTCTTGACGCCACACGATTGAGGGGTAACTCAACGACACGCGCAATCCACTAGAGTATCAATTCGGCACTCCGCCGGAGAAGATCACAAACCCCTCACAAATCACCGGAGGTGGGCAAGAACAATCACTTTCTCTTCCCAACGCCTCCAACAATCACCAAACTGTCTAGGAGTGGTGCTCCAACTCCTCTCACCAAAGATTACCAACCATGGAAATGGAGAGGAGAAGGAGAGGATTTCCTCGGAGCTCTCAAATCGATCTCTAGAGCTTGCTCTCTCACTTAATTTGGGCTCAAATCAATGGAGTGAGAGAGAGGAGATTGAGAGCTTTGCTTCTTCTCTTTTTGTGTTCTTGAGAGAAAGAGTGAGAGAGAAGAATGAGTGAGTTAGGGGAAGGGAAAGGGGAGGCGCTGGTTAAACCAGCCCAGCCAGTGTCCTCAGCGCGCAACAGCCACAAGGCCACCACTGACGCGCGGCCCCCACACCACTCCACTGTCCAAACGGTCGGCACAGAGAATGGCCTAGGCCAGCGACCCAATTTTCTGCGACCCACTGCAGCTGATGCAAGGGGCCCACAGCAGCAGCATGCCTTCTCAGGCTCTCACACAGACAACAGCGAGCGGCAGAACCAACCATAGGTCACCTCCTCTCTCTCTCTCGATCAATATCAGGGCCAATGGGTGATCGACAACACCAGCAGGGTGGGACCCACACCCACTGCTCTCCTCTCTCACGGTAGACAGGAGCGTCAAATGCATGCATGCGGTCCCCACGGCCATGCCTCATGGTGGAAAAGGAGCAGCAACCTGCGCCATCTCTCTCTCAAAGTTTGCATGCATGCAGGTCGGGCCCCACGCTCCCCATTCCTCTCACACACGCAGCAGCAGCAAATTCCAGTTCGGGGTCGATGAATTTCCAGGCGGACCTCCTCTGTTTGGACGCGTGAGAGAAACAGCAGCTCCACCAACAGAGACACCCTGGCTGGAAATGTTTTGGGGTTCAACAAGAAATTCCAAAATATATTCTAAAATAAATTGTGTACTTATGTTAGCTTTTCACAAATAAATTTTCCGGGATTCTCACATGCATTCTCACCACGTCACTAAGCGTTAGTATATGCAAATGAGACTCACACTTAGTTGCACTAGATAACCATTGCAATTAAAGATTTTCCTCTTTATAGATACGGTTATCTATCTTAAATCCGATCACGCACTCTATTTGCGTCTTGACCGGCGAAACAAAATTCCTATTTTATACCTTTGCCTTGAGCCCATAGGATTTTGTTTTTCTCTTTCTTTTTCAAAATACGAGCACTTGATCAATCTTTTGGATCCTCATCATCCATCCTCCATGATCACTTTGCTAGAACCACCTCAATTAATTCAACCACTTAGCATAGAGGTTAGTCCTAAGGGTTTCATCAATTAGCCAAAATCAAACTAGAGACTTTCAAAGGTCTTCTATATTTGGCTAGCGAGGGGAGGAAATAGAAAACAAAATAGTTAGCTGAGAAAAATAAAGAGTCGTTGGATCCAAGTTTTGATGATGTTTCGCTAATAACTCATTGAATGTACCAGACTAGCACTAGTATGGACAAATGGGGTAAACCAATTCACTCGAGTGGTTTGTGTATGAATTGTCATAATACCTTTGAAAGAAACTCACGACATTCTATTTTCAATTTCAAAAATTGTTGTTATTACTAACCCTTGCTCCTCTTGAGCCGCCGCCGCCGCCGTCGGCGGCAGACCCCATCCTCACCCCCTCCCCTCCCCTTGCCCCTTCCCTCTCCCCACCAGTAGAAGAGACTCGAACAAGCGCCATGCCGCCCACCGCGCCGCCACCACCGCCGCCCGCCCTCCCGCCATCGCTCGGCAACACGCCTGGGGGGGAGGTTGCCCTGTTGCCCCAGATGACCACCCTGCAAGATCTAGCATGGGGGAGGCTTGCAGGGCCCGGATGTGGGCTTGCAAGGCCCGCAGCCGCAATTCTGGCGTCCACGAGGTCGGGCAACGGGTCAGATGGTAAGGATGCCTCGACCTGATCATCATGAACACGCCGCCCCTTCGCCCCCGCACGCCATCCTACTACTTGTCATGGCCACCGCCGGCGACCCCGCTCCCTCCACCGAAGACCCTCCCCAGCTGCGGGTGGAGGAAGACGCCGTTGCCATGACCACCCGCTACGACAGTGCCCCGGCAACACGTCTATCAGTAATGGGGACGGGATGCCCGATCTTCCATCAGGGTGGGATAACTATCGTTTTCGTGGAGTTCGACACACCAATCCGGCTTCAGATCGAAAAGACCCGAATCCCTACAATCTTAGCACCGACGCTCCTCAGGTTATCAACCGTGTCTCCAACCCGTTGACCTCGCCAAGAAAGCTAATCCTTGCCTGCGAAACGAAGAACACAAGCAAGAACTTGAAAGAAAGCAGCTCAGAATTGGGGTTCCACAAAACCGATGAACGGCGACTGTCAATGGACAGAATCAACTAAGCAAAACCCAAAACCTAACGACAGCGGTGACGGCTGGTAATAAAGAGTTTAGGGGCGTGGCTAACCCTAGGATGCGCCCCTAATGGGCTCCAACAAGATACACGGTCCATTTGACCAGAACTGATGGCGCAGCATCAAAACAGATTTTGGACTTTGACTTGGTCCGACTATTCCCGTTGATCCAGATAGCTATAGTGGTCGCCACTTGTCGGGTTGGCTTCCTCATCAAATTATCTTTCCACCCATGTGCCGTTTATCGAATGCGGAGTCCGCATGCGGTCGTGATACCAATTTTAGTGCTGACTGGTCCTGGAGGTCTAGACAGACTCGGGCTCGGGTTGGACTGGACCTCCAGCTTGTGTTGCACGCCCTTGCTGCACCTCTCCTCCTGGTTCAACGTCCCCAAGTACTTCTTGACCCTCTCCATTTTTCCTAAGCAAAATAAAGTCATTAGGTAGCAATCGATTCTCAAAAACACAAGAAGAGATACTTAGGAACGAGCTCACCTGTGTGTGCAATTGTCGAGCACGTGCACGCAGTAATTGGACCTTGTATATCCCCCCGGAAGAGTGCCGTTTGTATCCATATGAGTGATGTCCTCATCAATTAGGGCCCCCACTTGAATGGGTCCTTAATCACACGTATTTGCGCCAGGATCATGCTACAAATACGTTTAACGATTCATAGAAATTGGTACACAATTTTTAAGAAAACCTAAACTTTATTAATATAGGGTAGAAAGTAACGGTGGTCACTGGTCTGAGTTACAATTATCATAGTAGCCAACCGAGGAGCGGTGATATTTCTATTAACCAGCCTACTAAGATGTTAGGCTATACGGGCACTACTTCCTACTCCACAGGCAAACTTGATTTCAGTGCTCTCCTGCGTCTCGCTCATTGTCTCGAATGCACACTTTCGGGGTGTGTTCACTTTTCGAAAAGTGAACCCAAAAAGTGCTACAATACTCGTCACATCGAATCTTTTGTCACATGCATGAGACATTAAATGTAGGTAAACAAAAAAAAAAAAAAAAAATCAAATTGCACAGTTTGGCTGAAAAGTACGAGGCTAATTTTTGAGCCTAGTTAGTTCACAATAGGACAATAATTATCAAATACAAACGAAAAAAGTGTTACAAGAGCCCAATATATTTCACTAACTAAACACACCCTCGGTCTAGCAATTCTATTTTTTGACAAGTCAAACCGTTCGAATGTTTATTAAATTGATATTGTATTATGCATTCTTGATTTTCAAGAAATCAAACAATTTGATGTTTGACTAAATTTATATAAAAAGTAGTAACATTCGAGATATAAAATAAATGCCATTAGACTAGTTATAGAATATGTTTTCATAATAAATTTATTTGGAGGCATACATGCTAATACTATTAAAACAAAGTTAGTTCCTTGGCCCTAAAGAAGTCCAGCTTAGTTTCATGAGAGAATTATCTATGTGGCCCTGAAAAAAATGCAACTTAGCTATATGGCCTTTTTTTGGGAACTTATCGCCATAGCCCTAATGGTTTTTGGTTGGCTCAATAGCATTCTGTTAGGTCTATTAGTGTATTCGCTTAGGTCGTCCACTTTTTCGATGGCTTAAAAAGGCAAGAATGCCCTTCTCTCTTTCTCGCACCCATGTACTCAAGCGCAGCTGATCTGTTCCATCGAAAAACACGGACGCGAGAGAGGTGTGCGCGATGAGCGGCCCCGACGCCGCCCAGAACCCATTGTCGCGCTCCTCCGCCCCGTCGGTAGGGTGCCATGCCGCCCCTCCCCGACTACAGATTCGTCGGATTCAAGTGGCGGAACGGTACACAAATAATGGGGGCCATACTATATTCGTCGGTTTAAGAATGTAACAATTCGATCCAAATTTTTTGTCCGCACAAGCATATTCTAGCAAGGTAGTCATAAATGTAGTAATTCATTGTGAAATTATAGTACAAAAGAAAATAGTTTGCAAAAGGCGAGCAATATACCTTGTTCATTTCAATTCCACCGCACGATTCTTCACCATGTCGGATCAACCACATCATTATCATCTAACGAGGATTAACCATATCATTAGAATCCCCTGCTAAAGTTGTCTTCTTGTCAAAAGAAAAAAAAAGTGTCTTTCTTTTACTACCCTTTTTTCTCAACCGGGCCATTCACCCGTTTTTCATTAAGAGGAAGTCGAAACCAACAACAAAGAAAACAAGTGATGTCAAGAAGACATCAAACCGAAAAGTAAAACAACCAGAAACAGGAAAAAAACTAAGCCGAGCCTAGGTGCTAGTGAAAGAGCAGAGGAAACCTACGGAGAACTAAGGTTCCTTATTACATACGAAAATTTTGCTGCGACCAAACTACCAACGCCGGAGCCAAGCTCTGAAACCCGGCCAACACCCAGACCTGCGCCTCTGACGCCAACGTGCAAGCCAGCTCCCCCCCATCGGGCAGCCTTGTTCCTGAACACACGGCGTTACGCTCCTTCGAGACGATCCAACAGGCCAGGAGGATGAACGCGTCGAACACCTTCCTTCCCTCCTTGTCGATTCTTCGCCGCTGCCGCAGCCACCATTCCGCAACATTCGCGCTGCCAGTCGGTATCAAAGTCTGGAGGCCCGTCGGCGACAGCATTGCGTGCCACAGCTGCCGGGTCACCACGCATCCCAGAAACAAGTGCTCACAAGTCTCCGCCTCCTGGCCACACAAGGCACATGCATCGTCGTCTTTTACTACCCTTGCCTTATGAATATTTAACATGATACATGAAATAAAATAACGTGAGATTAAGATGGTAGATGTAGTGGAGAAGATAGGCAATATACCGCCGACGACAGGCTAGGCAGCCCCTGCCCGGTCGATGACGTAGCTCTTGGCTGGTGGCTCAAGCCGCACAGACCCGGCGAAGCACACCTCCATCATGGCGAGGTGCCTGCTGAGCGCAGCGACCACGACACTGTACGCTAGCTAGGGTGGTGAGGATGGTGGGGCTTATCCCGGAGTCGAGGATCGCGCCACCGTTTTGGCCAACGCCCACTCATCCGCGCGGATGTTGAGTGCGTTGCCGGCCACGTACACGGCGTCCACCGTCACGTCGTAGAATAGGCTCATTGAAATCGTTTAGACAGTTCTTAAATTTTTATGGATTGGATAAGCTCAATTTATTGTAATATATATGTCTTATATATGTGTGTGTGCTTATGTGCGAATTTATTATTATAGATATAAAGAAAACAAATAAACCTTTGCATTTTGTCTTTTTATTGTCTAGGGGTAAAATGGTCTTTTCAACCCTCACTTGACACCGTTAAGTGCCAAAACCTGACAAAAGGCCATAGAGCCAACCAAAACTCGTTTTAGGGTCATATATAGAGATAAGTTCAGTAAAAACAAAAGAGAGTATGTAGCTAAGTTGCATTTTTTCTAGGGCCATGTAGATAATTATCTCTAGTTTCTTACCCCTTTTTTGACTAAACTTTCTTATACAAAAAAAAAAAAAACAAAGTCAAGCCCCAACACTAACGGGGCCGCCCTACTGTGGCGCGGCCGAGGTGGATCCTCTGCTAAGACTGCTTCTACAGATCTAGGCTGACAACGTGACAACACATCCTACAAGGCATCCCCTCTGAAATTGAAAGCAAAAAAGAGAAAACGATGTCTGTATTACTTACAAGCAGCAGAGGCAAGACCAAGAAGCATCATTGGCTTCCCTCGTGAGAGCATGATTGTAGTTTCTTTAGCAGTAATTGCTGGTTAGTTGGGATAGACAGCTATGGTGATTCAGTGTATGCGTCTTTCTTCAAGTGTTGCCATTACGTCGTTGGTTTTGATGTGCACAGAGAATTTCAGTAGTAATGGCAACGGAGAGATTGTGCTGCCAGCCTGCCATTACCAGTGTAATGTTTCCTTCACGACCATGGTTCAGACTATATTTTTCTGAAAAGAACCAGCGAAGATGAGGTACGACGAGAAACGATGCAATCAACACTAATAAGAACAAAATAAGTCCAGGGTGCAAGTGAAACCAAAGTTCTTAGTATTACCAAAACACTGCCACTCAGTACTCAGCAATTCCAGCAGTTGACTGATTTTATTGATGTAGGTTTGACTGATTTTATTTCTGATGAAGCCGATCACTTGGTAGGGTCAAGAACATGTCCCGCGAACACAATCACCCCCGACCGCTCCTCCATGATGAAGAAGGTGAAGGGATGGTCGGCGGTGAACTCAACGAGGTCTGGTGGTGGCCCACCACCGCCAGTCTGTAACACGGTGATTGCGGCCGCCTCGGTTCCCACCTCGTTCACCTTGACCACCGCCATGTGCGCAACCTTGACAGGAACGTCGGCCGCCTTGCAGCAGCAGCACCGATGCCTCCTCCATTGGCGTCCCCATCATCCCCCTTGTACATGCCACGCAGGTCGGCAGCCTCTGGCGAGAACGGCAGCGAGAGACCCAGCCGACGGAGGTCGCCCTTGAGGTCACCCCAGCTGAAAGTGATCGCGAACTTGGGCAGCTCGAGACTGACAGGCCGCTCCTTCATCTCGCCCAGTATGCCGTATAGGAACGACGGCGACGCGGTGACCATGTCCACCATGGTTGACAGCCCGTCGCGC
This sequence comes from Hyparrhenia diplandra, assembly GCA_015847255.1. Taxonomy (NCBI): domain Eukaryota; kingdom Viridiplantae; phylum Streptophyta; class Magnoliopsida; order Poales; family Poaceae; genus Hyparrhenia; species Hyparrhenia diplandra. Next base: position 519,880 of record JADLZK010009400.1, read on the forward strand.
GCGTCTGGGAGGAAGAAGAACATGGAGTACTGCGTAGCGGCAACGACCTGCCCGTCACGGCCGCGCTTGAGCTGGCCTGCGCCGCGCTGGTAAGGGAGCTTTAGGACCTTGAACCCATCCATGCAGGCGACGTTGTGCCATCTGATGCCCCTAGTCATGAACTCGGCCTTAGCGTGGCTGCCGTCGAGCCGGTGGAACGTGCCTCGGGACGTGTCGTAGGGGGAGAAGGGCTCCTCCCACGCGCCCTTGAAGTAGACGGCGTTGGCGAGCACGAGGTCGGTGTCGGCGTTGATGTCGCCGGTCGAGATGATGGACTCAATCAGGTTTTCGGTCGCCTTCTTCACCCATGAGTTGATCATCTCCACAGCGGCCTCGGGCTTCACGGACCATGTACATCATGTGTTATTATATTAGTAAAAAAAATCAAGTTGCGTGATGGATCGTAATATATATATATAGTAAGTGCAAATGCAAACAAAGCCCGGCAAACTGTTACTGTTTATGATTAGTGATCCAAAGTCAAGTTTTATATGAGCATTTCTAAGAGTTTTCAAACCCCACTCTCCAACTTTATTGTTTGGCAAGATTGAAAAAAGGACATTTCTCCAACAACTCCATATGTCAACTCATAGCTATATAGTCTCTTTGCACTCACAAAAATTGATGCAACAATTGCGCAGAAAAATACATGCGTATCCAATCGGTAGATCTCAAGGTTTGAGGAAATGGAAAAAAAAATGAAACTTATTGAAGAAAACCAACAAATATACTTTCTTTTTGACTTATTGATTCACCAAAAATATTTTTCAACTATTGGAAGAATAATAAACCATGGCATGCAATTTTCTCCATTTTTCAACTATAATCTAAACCCATTCGGCATATCTATCTAGTTTAGATATTGACCATCTAACAACAAGTAACAATGCAAATGAATTGAAGTACAAATATATTCTGTTTTTTTAAAGTGATGAAGCAGAAAAGGTAGTTCTAAACTTTTTATTTGGAAACAGATGAAATGGAAGGAACCAGGGGAAATAGAAACAAATCTAATCCACTAACCTCCCCGGCGAAGCTGACAGTTCTGGCGTCCGACTTGTACGCCTGAGCGGCGACGTCGCGGAACGCGTCCGTGAGCCCGCCCCGGGCGGCGTCCACCCAGACGCCTCCGCCGTACAGCACGCGCGCCCGCCGGCGCCGGCGCGGTCGGAGGCGCGGTCGGCGACGACGACCGACGGCGCGCCGACCGACGGCGCGCCGAGGAAGGCGAGCAGCTGCGCCAGCGTGGCGCCGCGCGCGCCCGCGGCAGTCAGTGCCAGTGCCGCGTGCACGGACAGCGGCGAGAACGCGACGTTCTTGTCGTTGGTGGCGGCGAATAAGGAGCCCTCGTCGCCAGGACGCAGAGGCGCGAGGTGCTTGGCGAGGCGGAGCGCGAGGGCCGTCTGCCCGTCTCGGGCTGCGGTTGCGGCGGCGTCGGCGGCGGCCATGGTTAGCGCGAGATGGGAATTATGGGAGATGAGTCGTGCCGCTGGTTGACGTTTTATATACTCCTATACTAGTGGGGCCATGTGCAGTATTTCTGAGACGCTGGATATTTGGATACGTGCTTTCTATTTTGTTACTCTGGCTGTGGCTGCTTTCTGGAAAAACAAAGGAACATACCTTCATAACAAAAAAACACGGAGCAAGTATATAGCAATATTGATCTCATGAAAATGAATTACTATATGGAGGTATATTTTTATCTTTATTTTATACGATAAAAACACACGGACCAACAACATATATATTATTTTGGGACAGTGTGCAAAATACACGTCACACAAATGACACCCATTTCGACCACCATGCCCACGTCGCCGCCGCAATATATACACGTCACCTTCTTCGTCATGGAGGAGCGGTCTGGGGTAATCGTGTTCGCCGGACACGTCCTTGACCCTACCATGTGATCGTCATCATCACTTGTAATAAAATAAATAGAACCGCATGCTACTCTGAATTCTGAAATATCATGAACTGCTTGCCTTCCTGGGTCAATCTGTTTTTTTTTTTTTTGAACACCATAAGGCAAGCTTTATTGATCAGATAAGATAGTTACATCTTGTGCAACAGCACCTAAAATAAAATCCGGGGTTTCATCGACCCAATTACAAGAGATTTTTGAATTAAAAGCTTGCCTAACCAAACTATGAGCAACCATGTTCGCTTCCCGATCGACATGGCTTATAGAAATTTCATTGAAGTCCAGCCACAAAACCATGCATTCATCATAGATAGCTTCCGCCGGTGTAGCTGAAAAACCTCCATCTTGCATGGTTGTCACTACTTCAAGGCAATCAGTTTGGATTATCAGGTTTTTAATGCCAAGATTTTGCGCTAAGGCCAACCCTTCTTGCATAGCCCAAGCTTCTGCCATATGTGCATCAACCACATGAGGTAGGAATTTATTTGAGGCAGCTATAACCCCGCCATGGTTATCTCTGATCACTACTCCTGTACTCCCACTATGTGAAAGCTCATCAAAAGATGCATCCGTATTGATCGATAGTAATCCTTCCGCTAGCCGAGTCAATCCTTTCCTGACTTTAACTGTCTTTCTCATGGACTGTTTATAATTTATTGTCAGAGCCACAATAGACATGGCTGATCTATGCACGCTCTGAATTTGTTCCCCGTGGCCAGCTCGACGCCTTTCCCACCAAATGTACCACCCACCAGTGAGTACTAGTTCCATAAGACCAACCTGAAGTCCACTCACCATACCACCTCGTCTGATAATTGTCGCCACGATTTCAGATGTCGTCTCGAAGATATCCGACAATAATTCGATCTCCCTCAGACTCCCATAGCCCATACAGCTTGTGCACGATCACAGGTAAACATCATATGTTTTTGTGTCTTTCCTGATCGGACAGGACATAAAGGGCAGGAAGAATCGTCACCAATGTGCTTGTTAACAAGAATTGGTGATGATTCTTCCTACCCTTTATGTTTGTCAGATCAGGAGGACACAAAACATATGATGCTTACGTGATCGTGCACAAGCTGTATGGCGTATGGCTATGGGAGTCGGAGGGAGATCGAATTATTGTCGGATAATCTGTTGATCGTGAAGTAATGTTATCTTCTTCCTATCATTTTTGTGCTACCGTGGAGTCGCTTCATTGATTGCATAGGTTAGGCTACTAAAGAATGGCCGTCTATATATGTTTTAGTGATTGCACTTCTGATATCTCCATTTGGTCTTTTTGTTTTTTTTAAATAAAGAATGTAGTGTGGGTGAACATTTATCATAACAATTCTAGGACTTCAAAATAAAAATACTTCTGAAACTCTCGCATGTCAATTCCATGTATTTTTGCAACCAAACCATCTCTATCGACGGCTCAGGCCTGTTAAACTGAATAACAACATTTTTTTTCGAAATCACGCCTGTGTGTATTGCTTTAAGAGAAAACGGAATTCGAATAACAACAATTTTGAAAATAAAAATAGAATGCCCTGAGTTTACTCTGAATTCATCAAAGAATTGATGACAATTCAAACACAAACTTCAAAATAAAAATACTTCTGAAACTCTCGCATATCAATTCCATGTATTTTTGCAACCAAACCATCTCTATCGACGGCTCAGCCCTGTTAAACTGAATAACAACATTTTTTTTTCGAAATCACGCCGGTGTGTGTATTGCTTTAAGAGGAAACGAAGTTCGAATAACAACAATTTTTGAAAATAAAAATAGAATGCCCTGAGTTTACTCTGAATTCATCAAAGAATTGATGATAATTCATACACAAACCAGTCGAGTGAATTGGTTTACCTCATTTTCCCATGCTAGTGCTAGTTATAAATGCAAACTCTCGGCCGGGCGTTTACCCCGACCATGCAAGTACGTGCTAGTAATAAATGCAAGCCCTTGCAACATGTCGTCAAACCATGTGGTAGGCTCCTCTGCAGAAAACTCCAACACAATAGGATCTAGCGCAGCGGGAGTGGAGCTAGGCGGCGCACTCATGCTACTAACCACCGCGGTCGTACTCCTACGTCATTGGTGTTGTCGTCGAACTCTACGGTGCCCGCCCACAAGGCAACCTCTGAACTCTAGGGCCTGCTATGGGGGCGTGCTCAAAGGCAGATGGGCTGACAGGGAAGCCGAGCCGCCACCCACTTGAGGAGTCGCCAAATGGGTAGGGGCGGCCAGCCCTGGCAAAGTCGGCGCAGGAAAGTGGGCATAAGAAGAGCCGGGCGGCCGGGCACCGAGGCCGGCCGCCGCCACCGTTGCGGACGTCCGCCCGGTGGCTCCTCAGCCCTAGGTGGGCTAGGCGTCACGGGCGGCGGATTACGCCGGCGTGGACTGCCTGTGGTATCTCTCGTCTTCATGGCTTGCACTCCCGGGCCAGGTGGTAGAAGCCATGACAGAGCAAGCAACGTCGTGGCAATCGATAGGTCGCAACACGGTGCGAGAAGGAGAGGTAGTTGAAGCATCTACCGCGAAGCACCTCTAGGATCTTCTAGGTCCGCGGGAGCCGCTCTGGCGATGCTCAACCGAGGCGGCCGAGGTAGCCACGTGTGCGAGTCTCTCCCACCACCCATCAACATTGGGGCGAGACCGTCCACGACGGCCAAGGTGTTGGCGGGCTGGGATATGACCATTTGGTGGCCAAGCATGCAAGACATGCACCAGCTGGGGGCGCGGCCTCCTGCGTGTCCTCTGTCTTCCACAAGGCTCATGTCGCCCGTCATCCGGCTGGCCATGGCCCGGAGCCACAATTGCAGCCAGCGGCTTGGCCACCCGGTACCGGCAGCCTTTGGTGGACGACGAGCGGCCTCCGTGTAGGATAAGGGTCGCTCATGGTTAGACGCGATTGTCTTCCTCATTCGTCGACCGACGCAGTTTCGGCGCCATCCCGGCTGGCCTAAAGGGGGGAGGGGGCGGCGTGGCCATGACGAGTAGGCCGAGGCATCCCAACCAGCTGACCCGTTGCCCCGCTTGGTGGACACCTGATTTGTGGCGGTGGGCCTGGCAAGCCCGAAGCGGGACTGCGAGCCTCCCCGTGCTGGATCTTGCAAAGTGGTGGTCATGGGCGACAGGGCAACCTCCCCCGACACGGCTGCTGGGCCGACGACGAGGAGGGGGCGGGGCGACGGTGGTGGCGGCGGTGGCGGGCATGGCGCCTGTTCGAAGTCTCTTCTACGGGTGGGGGGAGAGGGAAGGGGCGGAGGGAGGGGGCGAGGATGGGGAAGATGCCGGCGCCGAGGCAGCGACCGGGGCTGACGGCGGCTGCAGCGGCTCAAGAGGAGGTAGGGCATGTAATAGCAACAATTTTTGGAAATGAAAACAGTATGTCGTGAGTTTACTTTGAATTCTTTCAAAGATTTTATGACAAACCACTCGAGTGAATTGGTTTACCCCATCTGCCCATGCTAGTGCTAGTTATAAATGCAAACTCTCGGCCGGGCGTTTTACGTTTACGTACCCCATCTGCCCATGCTAGTACCGTGCTAGTTATAAATGCAAGCCCTAGGCCGGCCGGACGTTTACGTTTAGGGTTTATTTTTCTATCCTCATATCTGCAGCAACAAATAAAGGGGAATCAGCACGCAGCCATGGCAACAATGGCAGCGACTCTCCTGCAGGCTTCCCGTAACGCATCTCGCGCCGCTACGGCAGCGGCAACTCGCGCTACTGCGATGGCATCATCCCGCTCAGCGCGTGTGGGCGCCGTTGCGGCAGCCGCATCTCGGGCCGCTGCGATGGCATTGGCATCCCGCTCAGCGCGTGCGGCCGGCGTCGCCGCGCGCGCCACCGCCCGCTTGGACTCAGGAGTCAGGAGTCGTCAAGAGCTGCCCAACTCCCAACGACGATGGCTCCACGAAGCCACGTGACAATACTCTCTGCCGCACCCCTGCTTCCCGCGCCAATTATTACAGGCGTTTGTCAGGTAAACTAATCCCACGCTCTTTCAGAGACTCAACAAAAATTACATTGGTATTCCCTTTCTCATGCATGCCTCTTTCTCTGGAGCTGCAATTAGCCCAAATTTTAAACTACATGTCAGATTTCTCAAGTAATCACGTTTGGGTACCTATCTGTCTTTGTTATCATGCATCGGAGAACAATATCTTGGTTCCTCATATACGTCACCTGCATATTTTATATAAATGACTTGTGAATCGTGGGTCTAAGTTGTTGTGGTAGGGTTTTACACCACGTCGGTGACTCGAACCTGTCTAAACGTTGTGTCTCTGCTGCCTTCTTGGTACCCTCGACATATCTACCATCGTGGGTTTGGACTGCCGAGCACATTTAGTCGCTCCGATTTTTTTTTTAAGAAAACACAGTATAAGTATTATTACATAAGAGCCAGCAAGGGATAATTATTTTATTTAAGTAACGCCTAGCTGGGCCATTGCATCATGGCTGGGTCAGAGTGCTAGCAAATCTCAGACGTGCATGTAAAGCACCAGCATCTCATCGAATTGTCACAATTTCCGCAAATGTTACGAATGTCTTCTTGTTTGCATGCTCTAATGCAATGCCATTGGAAAAGGCACGGTCCTTGATAACTGCCGCTCAGGTGCCTGAAATCATCTGCTAGCGTGCATGTAGACATTGAACATACTAGCACATGAAAGAACATGACTAATTAGCCAAAAGGTTAATCAAAACAACATATTAAGTTACAAGGACAGCAACCTATTCAAATCCAAAACTTAAGGTGTTAAGAGATATATGAACAATTAATTCACTTACATTTCCAACAGTTCGTATATGTGTAAGGACATACCGGTGGCCACGATGATAATTAGGAGCATGGCTGTAGAGAGATTCTTTCCTGAAGACGTCATTGATAATCTTTTTGGAAGTTTTTGTACGCTGAAGGAATAAGTGAGCAGAGTTAGTGGACAATCGGGAGAAGGGAAGTCTAACAATATATACAAATCACATGCTTTGTGTGTTCCGCAGTAGTGTGTTTGACATGCCTATTTTGCATCGCCAACGTCACATGTGACCCAAAAAAGAGAAATAAAACGAGAATAAAGCTGTGTCGTCGGGACTGACCATGGTGCCATGCGCTAGCTGGCCAGCCACCAACGCGCCAAAGGTTGCAGCTGGAGACAAATTTGAATGCCGGCTGTAAGCAAGCTGAGTCGTTCTGAGCTGGATCTTGAGGATCGCATGCATGCTGCTAGAGGCCAACATCATATTGTGGTGTTGCCTTCTTGTTTATGGCCAAACAAATGATATGACAGAGAAGCAGAAGCAGGGTACAAAGTGTTGCTGAAGAAGTCGGTTCAAGGCTCACTACTCGAAACAACATACGCCGCTGCTTCGATTCAGGGGTATGTCAAGTGCTGATTGTCATGACTGGGCAAAAGGCTTTGCTGAGTGCTAGGGCAGCCCTCGACAAATAAAAGGCGCCCTCACGGCACCGGATCCATTGAAAAATTTTAACGTAGAGTAGGACGGCTAAAAAAATTAAATTTGCCAAGTACCAGAGCCTAGCACTCGGCAAAGACGTTTTTTATTTGAGATTTTTTACCACGCTTGGAAATAATGCGAGCGCTCCATTCTGTCCAATCTAATAGTTTTAAAATAGGAGAAACCATATGGGAGGAACTCAAGTTGTGGGTCGGAACCAAAAATCACGTGGATCCAGTACTCTTTCTTCTCTGAATGACTGATTCTGATGTTGAGTCCCGAGTCTCCAATGTGTGGTGCAAGGTTTAATTTTCCTGAAAACCTTGGATGTTTGGGATCATATTCCCTCACTCCTATTTTGTTTAACATATATAGGTTTTACTGTGACATCTCTATAAGCATGCTTTAAGTGTATATAAGTATTCCAAAACATCCAACTTACATGTGTACTATGTAAGAATTAAGATGGTATACCTGATCAAGGTCACATTATCTAAGGTTCAGAAGTGAATTGGCTTGTAGTCCAATGGTAGGACGGTCTAGTGGGATGCTACCCACCAAGTTTTAAATCTTGGTGCTCGCACCTTTTCCTGGGTTTTTCTCAGGATATACCGGTGTTATGCATTCAGTGGTAAGTGACGTTGCCGACAACGAGGCACCAATGGTGACTTCGGGAATCTCCAGATCCGCCGGGTGCTCAGTCCTTCGGAGGTGCTCATAGGGTAGGGTTTGCGGACCTATATTCACAGGGGATGAGTGTGTGTGCGTGTTGTGAATGTTTGCGTTGTTTTGTGTAAATCTCAAAAAAATCTAAGGTTGAGAACGGACATAATGGAAATATCCTCAACCGAACCGCATCGTTTTCTACGTTTGACATAATCAAATTTGCTCTTTTGGACAAATTCGAATTTGAATTGAAAATCAGAACACCAAATTTGAAGTCGGAATGAAATACAATTTTTTTTATCAATTTATACTTTTCTAATTTTAAGTCGAAATATCCTGAATTCGAGGCCCACTAGAAGTCCAAGCTTTAGAAAAATCATATATAGTTTTTTTTTCATACAATCTCGGATGAGAATGATTTTTGATGAGGGTGATTTTTATATGAAAATTGTAGTTCTCAACAAGATCTACAACAAGATCTACAACTTTCTAGTTTTCAGTTTTTTCGTTTGAGGATATTAAGATATTCAAAAAAGTAAACAAAACTTCAGCAGTAGATTTATCGCATAAGCATGGAGATATTTTTTTATGTGAAAGTTGTAGGACTTGGTAATTGTTATGCCCTTGCCATGCCCATGCCCTTGCTAATTGTTATGCGCATGGTCCTATGGGTTAATATTTTGTATTGATTTTTGATTTTTCGTATACCACCGTGTTCATCATAATTTATTTCGAATTAATTTGTTTTCTAAATTCTCTATGTTCTTGTTCGTTTTTCGTATCCTGCTTCGTTTTTCGTATCCTGCTTTACCGCTTTCACTTTCATTTTTGTATTCAAATTCTAGAATTAGAAAAACAATTAAGGGGTTTTCAACACATTTTCATCCCTGATGTTACCTATCTTTTGAGATGCCTTGTAAATATGCGGGCGGTTGAAAGCAGATATGCAGAGACGCATTAGCTATAAAAAAAAATTGTCATACTAGTCAATGATTCGCCCGATATACAAGCGGAGTGGCTGAATATTTAATTATTTTATAGCTTTTATTAGTAATTTATTTCGTTAAATTAAAGTGAGCTCAAAGAGATTAATGGGCCTAGCCCGTTAGCAACTATAAACCCCTCGATATAAATCTGGGGGCAACTATTATAAGACAATCAATCATGAATAATTTTAGGATTTTACCCTTCTACTCCCAGCCTCCTAGCGCTGGCGCCACCTCCCCCGCCGCCACCGCCGCCACCTAGCCGTCTAGCGCCGCCGCCGATGCGCCGCCCCTAGTGCCGCCACAAGCGCCACCGCCCACGCCGCCGCCGACGATGATCTACACCACGCCACGCCTTCCGTCTTCCCCCCCTCGCATTGACCGGGAAACTAAGTGCAGGGGTTGTGTAATACATTGAATAAATAAAATTCGTGTGTCGCCAATAAAGAGAGGAAGGACTATTGACTTTATGAAACACTAGCTCACATGGATGGCTGGACACAGAGCTTTTGAAATGAATTCATTCGACTGCGCATACGAAAGGTTTAGACATATCAACGTTATGAGATGGGGACATCCTATTTTTTTCCAAAATTATATTTTCAGAGACCATGCATGGGCTTCAAACAGCCACCTCTTAAAAATACAGGTATTTTCAGACATTCTAATTGTATCTAAACAACTGCCATATGAAAATGGAGATTTTTTAGAGGCAGTCCTTTTTGTACTGATATCGCATCTAGAAATTGTCCGATTTCGAGAGGTGATTATTGCCTAAATTTAAGTACCCTACCAATGCACCAACTTATCTCTCATTCAAATCCATTCATATGAACGCCCCAGATTGCTTCTCAACCTCCTCTCTCATTACTCATTCACCACTGAGCGATCATCGGGGTTAAAAGTACTGACATATCTCCCACTCACCCTTCATCGCCCGACCCGCCCGTCCTCTTAGCGCTAGCGTCCTTCCTCCCACGACTCCATGCGATCGAGGCCAGCCGCCCTCATCCTCTAGCCCCATCTCTCCCCAGCCACTGTGCAAACCCCGACGACCCCGCCGCCGGCGCATTCTCGGGCCTTCTCAGCCCTAGTCGCCATGTTCGTGTGCTAAGGTCGTGGCTTGCGGGGCAGGGACATCTCTGTGAGGCTGATCCCCTTGATCGGGCGGCGGGTGCTCATGCCCCTGGGGCCATGCGTGGCTAGTCGGGGACTGGGGGAGAGGTATGTGCCGCAGCCGTCGGCACTCACGCTGCAGCCGCCACTGCCACAACCCCTGCCGCCCACTAACAATGGCCTGTTGGCACGTTGTCTGTAACAACCCGGATTTTTGGAGAAGCCAAAATTACGAACTTTTTAAAAATTTTCCTGCAATGCGTGAATCATGTAGTTGCTAGGTCAAACGTAAGTGGACCAACTAGCAAAACGTTGCATACATCTAGAATTGAGTGTAGGAGTTTGTTGGAGCTTTGTAGATGAGTTAGGTTTTGTGTCGGAATGCACAACTCCGTGGCAAATCTTTCCCAAAAATTCCCTAGTAATTTTCGGAGACATCTCATGCCCTTCAAGCCTTTTCAAATCGCTCTAGACTCTTTCTTGAATTATATGAATCAAATCATAATAGGAAATCTTAGTTCCTATTATTCTAGAAACCTAACCCACCATTCATTCTTTGAATTATATGAATCAAATCATAATAGGAAATCTTAGTTCCTATTATTCTAGAAACCTAACCCACCATTCATTCTCAAATATACTCTTTTTGCTGAATTTAGAGAAGCCTTTCTTTATTCTCTTGACCAACCTATTACATGTATGTATGTGTATACAAGGTATATATGCATACGTATATGCTAATAATAACCTAAATTGCAAAGACCAGAGCCCAGCTCTCCATTGGCTCAACCGTGACCTTTTGACCCAGCCCAGCTCCTCTCGTAGCTTCTCACGGGAGCAGCACGAGGATCAGTGGATCACCGCCGCCCTGCCCTTCTCGCGTACGCTGTACGCCAGCACGGAGCCGCGGCCTCGAACACAGTCGCCTGCGACGCACGCGCGAGACGGTGACGCCATCAGCCGGTCCCAGCTGTCAGCTACATGAAGCGAAGTGGAACCGACGACCGTCTTTTTTACAATTCGGCCCTTTTTAAACAATGTTTACATTTACACCCCTGAGCGGCGTATGTGCACTTTTGGACCCGGGGTCGGAGCGAGCTTGTGGCGCCGAGGTTGAACGTCTCGGCGCCAGCCCGCACGCCACCGAGGTATTTGGCCGCAGACACGGTGGCGAACGAGGTGGCGTTGACGCGGCGGGACCTCGAGCCACGGATCTCGGCCCGAGCTCGGAGCCACAGATCCCGGCTCCGAGGTCCTAATTGTAAATTCGCACCTTACAGAACAACTTCTCCCTCACCCTCAACCTAGTGGTAATTAATAGAATCTTTATTGTTAACTTGTAATTATTGTGACTATAATTTAGTTAGCTAATCTCATTCTAGCCACCTTCCCACCTACCAAAAAAATGTTCATATGCTTTTCTTGGAGAAGCCGTTTTATATGTTTCTCTAAAGCGTACATTTGTTTGATGCAGCTGTTGGAACGAGTAACACCCGTCATTTTGAGGAAAAAAATCATCACAGGATCTTAGAAGAACGAACTCAATGGAGTGGTAGATTTGAGCCAAGCTCGGTCGCCGTCTCCTTACAGTTATAACATAGAATTTGCCCCTGTATGTCATTTTTCTATTTATATGCACCAACTTAGTTGTAGTACCCTAGCTGAAATAGCATGTGCAATTAGCCGACACAAACCTTAAATGAAATCATATTATTGTAGGAGTGCTCATGAGTTCTGGCCAAGAAAGGTTATTGTTCCTGTCTAGTCGTGTTTCATTCTTCTTGGTTTATTTTCTACATTTTCTTGTCGATATGGCAGGTAGGTTTAACAAGGAAGTGGACAGTCTTGCTCCAATAAGGGCAGGTACATTACAACACGTGAGCGGTCTCATGCGTCGTCTCATGCATCGCCACGTAGGATTTTTGATGATGTGGCGGAAAGAGAGAGGTGAGAGAGAATGAGGTAGTTGCTTCGCCAAACAACGACCTCATGAGCTAAAATTTAGGACTATGAGACAACTATTTTAGCATTATATGAGTTGTTGTCGTCATGCACCTCACAATCCTATTTTTACTATCTCCATAAATTAAGACAACTTAGAAAGACAACCATTGTACATATAGTCTATTAAGTCGTCGTAAATTACGTGGCACTATATGAGACTGGTTATAAGACAACACCAATGTACTTGCCCAAGCAGACGTACTTGAAATTAAACTGAAAAATCATAATGCTACGTAGTCCAGTGGCGCGTACTTGTTTGTAGGCCACCTTACCACAATTCAAATCTGTTTTTTCTTAGATAAAATTAAGCAGGCTTACTAAGTAAATTGAAACATCCAAATGCTACGGAGATTCCAGGGGCATGTACTTTGTATAGGGCAGCATATCACAATTCAATTTTTTTTCTTTGGTCTTCCGAAATTTGAATGTTGGTGCGTGAATGATGAATGAATTATTAAAATACTCAATATAGTGTGCAAAGTTGACGTGATTCGATGGCTGCCGATACTTTGCAATGCTGATACTGTGCAACACAACTTCTGGTGACTAAATTCAATTTGATGGATGGAATCTGGAATAATCATATTTTTCAAGAACCATAACGGCTGATGAGCGTAACCTATTCGGTACTGGAGAGTTGAGTACAATTCCTCCTCCAAACATCGCGTTCTTACAGAAATGAAAACTATATTTCCTAACTACATATGCTAAATATATTTCCTAAGTAGAAATGCTAACCAGGAATTGAAAAAAAAAACCCCTGGAACGCCACAGACGAGCAGGGCGCTGAGCTTGGGAGGAGGCCCGGGAGGGGCCGGCCTGGGGGAGGAGACGGGCTGGGGGGGGGGGGCCGACCGCCACCGGCGCGCCGGCGGCGACCGGGAGGGGCAGACGGCGGACGGGGCCGCGCTCTCAAGGACGGCGTCGATGGATGGGCAACGAGGGCGGCAGGTAGACGGAGGACGAGGGACGGCGGCGTCGATGGGTGGGCGGAGGGGAAGACCGGGCGGTGGCGGCGAATGGACTGACTCGCGACTTTTTTTTTTTTTTTTGAAACTCGACGGGGATGTAGTGCTGGGATTTTGCTCAGTCAACGGGATGTAGTGCTGTGATTTTGCAAATAGGACCTAGGCGCCAAGATGCGTGACTCGAGCTCGGAGCCGAGATCTGTGGCTCCAGCTCGGCCGTGATCTCGTGGCTCCGAGGTCCTGCCACGTCAACGCCACCTCGTTCTCCATCGTGTCGGCGGCCAAACACCTCGGCGCCGTGTAGGATGATGGCGAGGCGTTCAACCTCGGCGCCACAAGCCATGGCTCCGACCCCCGGGTCCAAAGATGCACTTATGTTGCTCAGGGGGCTAAATGTAGATTTTGTTCAAGAAAAGGGCTGAATTGTAAAAAAGGCGGAACCGAGGACCCGACGCCGTCCGCTCCGTCTTCCAACCGTCGAACCCACCGCCTTTTTTACAATTCAGCCCTTTTTTTAAACAAATTTTACATTTGGCCCCCCGAGCGACATAAGTGCATCTTTGGACCCCGGGGTCGGAGCCATGGCTTGTGGCGCCGAGGTTGAACGTCTCGGCGCGCTAAGCCCGCACGGCGCCGAGGTATTTGGCCGCTGACACGGTGGCGATCGAGGTGGCGTTGACGTGGCAGGACCTCGGAGCCACAGATCTTGGCTCCGAGCTTGGAGCCACAGATCATGGCTCCGAGGTCCTATTTGCAAAATCCCAACACTACATCTCATTGTGTTATTTTGAACTAATTTCTGGAAGCCGTGCCGACGAGTACTAAATGTTTTGTGATAGTTTCCATATGTGTATATATGGTTAGTTAGTTAATTAATTATTTAGATAGTTATTTAGATACTTAGACATTTAGATAGTTATTTATAGTTAGTTAGATACTTAGATATTTATATAGTTACGTGTATTTGGTTACTTAGTTAATTATTTTTGTCATACTCACAAGCTCACAATTACTTTGGTGCTATTCGTACCGACTAGATAGTATTTAGAATATAATAAATATAGTTAGCCAATGTAGTTTAGGTAATACTGTTAGCATTTATACTTAGTTAGCATATATAGTTACCATATTTAGTTAGATACTTAGTTTAGGTCAATGTGGCACTAAGGGCGTGTTTCGTAGAGCTCCGGCTCGGAAAAAACTACTCCAGAGTTGCAGATCCGTCCAGCTCCACCGTGGATTTGAGATCTCAAAAAGTGTTTGGTACACCTCCAGATTTTCCACCATCCTTATGACATCTAGAGCCCGCATGTCAGCAGAATATAGAAAATAAACAAAAAATACTCTTCTTCCTCCTTCGCGTCCGGCGGCGGTACTGTGCCTCCGCAGCGCCTCCTTGACCTCGAACGACAAAGCGAACACCTGCAGGGTGCGGAGGGGAGGCGCGCCGCACCCCTGCAGCCACCGCCCATCGCTGCCACCGGGAAGGAAAAACAGAGAGAACCCATCCATTGCGTCAGATCGACTCCGGAATTGGAGGCGCGTGACGGAGGCGACGCTACGGGCCTCGCGGCAGCACGCACGCCATGGTCGCGCGGCCTCCAGGCACATCTCGGCGTAGTACCCGACCTTGAGCTCCCTCACCACCGCCTCGCCGCAGCAGAGGAGCGCAAGGAGCACGGCGACGACGACCAGGGAGAGGAGGCACCTAACCAGGGCAGAGGAGGGAGGGGCGGGCAGGAGGGCGCGGCCACCCATGAACCATCCTTTTGCCTTGCTCAGACTTGCCCGGCCGTCGAGCCGCTAGCACGAATCGCTCGCAATTGCGGCCACGCGCACGAACACCACACGCCGATGCGACCTCACCGGTCTGCACAGCACACCCATGGCTTAACCACCGTACCACTCCCGTGGACACCATGACCGCTCGCCGATCCAGCACTAGTGCACAGCCTGACACCACCGTATGGACATGCTGCACGACACTTGAACTGCAACCGGGCCACGCACGCAAGGTGTTGCCCTTCATTCTAGCCGCACATACACGCACACGCAAAAGGCCAAAGCCTTGGCCTTTGATGGCAAGAATAGCACGCTGGCATGTACCCGCACGGACACAGCCAAGGACCGGCCCTGCCGAGCTCGTGGTGCTCGGGAACGCCGGTGCCACCTCGACGTGGTCACCGCGCTCGCCAAGTCCGTGCGCCTCGTCATGGTGCACACGTTCCAACCCACTCCGGCCGTCTCGCTCGTCGAGTACAGGCTGACGAGCCTTGCCTAAGCCCACTAGACGTAGCTGCTAAGCCTGCAAGGAGAAAGCCTCGCCCTTGCGTTAGGACGACGTCCGCAGGGACGCCGGAGCGCCGCCGTGCGCCGCTGTGTGCCTCCTTTGCGTGTGAGCGCCGCCACATGTTTTTCGTCATCGGCGCCGTCCTCTAGACTCGACCCGTGAGCACAATCTCAAGGAAAGACACTCTCTCCCCCCTAGCCGCGGCCACAGCCGCTCCTTTGCCGTCCGTTCCGCCGCCGCCGCGAACGCCAGCCTCCGGGAGAAGCACACCGTCGACCGAGACCCACGGACGCACCCTACTAGGTCACGCTAAGCTCCACGGCCACTTAGATGCTTCTCCATGCCATGCCGTGCGGGCCTGCCACCGGCAAAACGACCACCGCCGTGCGCGGCCACTGCGTCACGGACGCCGGGCGCCAGGAGCGGCAATCCACAGCCTTTGACCCCGCCATGACCCCCGGTCGACCTTGCCGGAGCGCCGGGAGGCCTTGTCCTTCCGTCGGAACCGCCGCGTCGCGCTGCCGCGCGAGCTCGCCGTGGACAGGTGCGCCGCCGCGATCACAGTTAGAAGGGAGTTGGGGAGAGAAAGAAGAAGAGACGCTCGGTGGGCGTGTTCCACCGTGAGCCAACAGGAGAAGCAGAGGACTGGACATGGTCCACCGTAGACCACATGGTGGTCTATGGACCACCAACAGACAGTCCACCATGGACAGGCCCAGCGCGCCCGCCTGTATAGCCAGCCCGTTAGGAGCTGTGAAATTTTTTTCGGCGAAATATCGCCGAAATTTCCGATATATCGCATTTTTCAGTGAGGTTCGAAAAAAATTTTTATATCGGTAAAAAATTTTCGGCTAAATTCATATTTCACTCAAAAAAAATTACACCAAACCATCCGAAAATTTGCATATTCTCTAGTCTTAATAAAGACTTATATTTTTTCAAATCTATTTAATTTTCTCACTAACACATTGGATGATACTTGAATATTTGTGCAAGTTGCCCACCGTGAGCCGTTGCATTATCACTGCACAACGTATGTGATATATTGTGTTGTTTCATTCATGTTATATAAATTTGTGATGGAAGATGGATATGGGAGTTTTTCTAGTGAGATGATGCCAAATTTTTCAAAACGCATTTTGAATTTGTTTAAATTTGACCCGAAATTTCTGAAATTTCCGAAATATCGCATTTATCGGCAAGTGCCGATATTTTTTCTACCGGTAGAAAAAAACCTAGGTTAGGGAGCCCAACGGCAACGACGTGGATAGCCTATGCGTGCGAAACGTGTTAGGGCTGGGTAGGCCCAACCCGGCCCATATCCAGGCCCTAATCTGGCCCGTCTGAGCGCAGTCCGGGCAAAGTTGACCGTAGACCGGTCAGCGTTGACTTACCCCACCTGTCAGTGTCTATGACCGCTGGACCCGCCTGTCATACACTGCTGCCGCTTCGACCAATCAGCACGCGCCAAGTGTCAGCCTCCGGTTCATTCCCTCCTTTTCTATTTCCAAATATGAATTTGACCTTTAGAAATTCATAGAAAATTCATCCGACCTCAGAAAAATATGAAACCAGCGCCCAAATTTTTCTAAAATCGATCCCTACGCCATCAGCAAATGCACAAGTGCATTTGCCCTCTTTATTTTACACCTACCATTCATGCTCGCCCTCTTTTATCTATATCTATATATATATATATATACGGCAGCAAAAAAATACACCCAACTTGTTCCAGCGCCTCCTCCTAGCACTGCTCTGTCAAATTGACACTTATGGGCCCGCCTCTCCACCTCCCCACCTCATTCCCGCAGCTGGTTCCCCGCCTCCCGACCTCCTTCCCGCGGTGGTCATCGGGCACCAATTACAACCACTAGTGTAATCGGTTTGCAACTCTGTATGTCTTCCGTTACAACCTCTAACAGACACTGCTATCTTTTTTTTCTCTCTCCACGTGTCCATCCCGCATGCGAGGGAATCTTTTTTTTGTTTCGGATCAAAAAAATGCAATATCTCCTAAACCGTAGCTCAATTTTAGATCCGTTTGCACTAGGCTATTGAAAAAAAATGTGCGTAACAAAATGAGATCCAACATGACTATATTTGATGAACTTTTTTTTTTTTTTAAGTATGTAATTGCAACTTCACTGTACAATGAGTTGTCATCGTGACTACAACACAATTGCAACATGGTCAGTGTAGCGTTGTTAGTGCTTGTTGTGACCACTTAGAATGTAACTTTTACAACGTAGTTGCAATCCCAGCTAGTTACAACCTAGTTACATGCAACCATAGCCCTTGTTGCTACTACATGCAACTAGTTATAACCTAGTTACAAGCCAAGCTAGTTAACAACGTCTATTTTATACACCCTGTATGTGTACTCTACCCAGACTAGACCAATCGCAACTATAACATCATACTCATTGCAATTTGACGGAACTAGCTAATTCAAACAACAATCAACTCACAAATAGACAAGATAGGGAGCTGTCCTGGAACAGCAAACAAGGAAAAATAGACAAATTTTTTTTATAGAATAACAATAGACAAGAGAGGGTCCTGTCCTAGCACAACAAACAACTCACAATAGACAATTCTTTTCTATGAAAAACATAGACAAGATAGGGAGCTGTCCTGGAACAGCAAACAAAGAAAAATAGATAATTTTTTTGATGGAATAACAATAGACAAAGAGAGGGTGCTGTCCTAACACAACAAACAACTCACAATAGACAATTCTTTTCTATGGAAAAACATAGACAAGATAGGGAGCTGTCCTGGAACAGCAAACAAGGAAAAATAGATAATTTTTTTTATGGAATAACAATAGACAAGAGAGGGTCCTGTCCTAGCACAACAAACAACTCACAATAGACAATTCTTTTCTATGGAAAAACAGAGACAAGATAGGGAGCTGTCCTGAAACAGCAAACAAGAAAAAATAGACAATTTTTTTTATGGAATAACAATAGACAAGAGAGGGTGTTGTCCTAACAAAGCAAACAATTGACCGTACGATCAAAAACCAGCGATCAGACTAGTCATCCAGTCAATTGACTTGACAAATCACTGCACCCAAGACAATTGACAAGACAAAATACAAATTGCAACCTAGTTGATAGCCAATTGCAATAGATTGATGACCACAGTTGCAACAACCCACGGCTGGTAAGTCGGCAAACGCCATTAAAAGTGTCTCTCAAAAACCTTGACTGGGAAGGGGGCATGCTTAACAACATGGTCAATAGTCATTTGCAACATGGTGATGACCCATAGTAACACAATGGCTAGTAAATTACCATTTGCGACAAGGGAGTGTCTCTAGTTACAACACCACAAGTTAGACGATTGCAACCTGGTTAACAACCATTTGTAACAAGGGTGATAAACACAGTTGTGACTACAACGCTAGTAAAAACTCCATTTGTAATATTGGAGTGTCCACAATTACAACATGCACCACCGCGTCAGGTCGCAACTAGCCGACTGCCAAGTTGTAATTGGCCCAACTGCCCAATTACAACTGGGTCGACTCTCGTTGTAATTGGATTGTGTCAGATTGCAATTGGTTACAACTGGTTCTTTGTCCAGTTGCAACTGACCCGACTCTAGCTGTAATTGTACTGTGTTAGGTTGCAACTAGTTCTTACCTAGTTGCTAGTGGCCCGACTCTAGTTGTGATTGGATTGCATCAGGTTGTAAATGGTTCTTATCTAGTTGCAACTGGCCTGACTCTAGTCGTAATTGGACCGTATTAGGTTACAATTACATCTGGTACAGTTGCATTGGATCAAATTTATTGGAATTAGCTAGTTCCGTCAAGTTGCAATCAATATGGTGTTATAGTTGTGACTGGTCTAATCTCGCAGTTGCAATTGGTAGAGTACACATATATGGTGTATAAAATACACGTTGTTCACTAGCTAGGCTTGCAACTAGGTTGTAACTAGTTGCATGTAGTAGCAAACTGGGTAAAAATTATGTTTTAAGTGGTTACAACAATTGCTAACTACGGTACAGTCAAGTTGCAATTGTGTTGTAGTCACGATGGCAACTCATAGTATAGTGAAGTTGCAATTACGTACTCGAAAAAAAAGTTTGTAAAATATAGTCATGTTGGATCTCATTTTGTTAAGCACATTTTTTTGAACAACCTGGTGCAAACGGATCTCGAAATTGGAGCTACGGTTTAGGAGATATTGCATTTTTTCGATCCGAAACAAAAAA
Organism: Hyparrhenia diplandra; assembly: GCA_015847255.1. NCBI lineage: Eukaryota > Viridiplantae > Streptophyta > Magnoliopsida > Poales > Poaceae > Hyparrhenia > Hyparrhenia diplandra. The sequence continues at coordinate 539,564 of JADLZK010009400.1, forward strand.
AGATTCTCTGCATGCGGGGGGGTGGACACGTGGAGAGAGATTAGCTAGCAGGTCTGTCAACGGTTGCAACCTGGAACACGATAGAGTTGCAAACCGAATACACTACCTGTTGTAATTGGTGCCCGATGACCCCCGCGGGAAGGAGGTGGGGAAGGCGGGGGACCAGCTGCGGGGAAGGAGATGGGGAGGCGGGGGGATCGGCTGTGGGAAGGAGTTTAGCTACAGGTTGGGTGCATTTTGTATAGAGAATGCACCCGGTGCATTTTAGGCCTGCGTATATATATATATATATATATATATATATATATATATATATATATATATATATATATATATATATATATAGGGAGAGTATAGTCTGTAGCCAGCTACAAAATATGTCATTCTGTAGCCAGGTCGGTCTAGTGCACCAGGCGTTCTCCGCTGGTCCTGCTGATCCGGTCCAAGAGTTACTGTTTATCCATGATTACCGCTGTATTAATTGCCTACCAAAAAAGCTTGCCTAATTATTACGGCATGCACACACGTGCATGCGGGAAGCAAGTAAATGCTGCTGGGTTAGTTACGATAATTTAAATGGCTGGATACGGTAATACTAGCATGCATGCAAATGTTTTACGAGAACTCACGTGCACGGAAGCTAGTGTTACGATAATGCAAGTTACTAGAATTTGCAATGATAATATTTACGAGATTTTGTACTATGAAGTATATTTACTAGAATTGGCACTATTAGTATTTACGAGAATCATCAATAATAATATTTCGTGAATTTGTACTAGTACTAGGAAATATTTACGAGAATCTGGAATGAGAATAGAGGACTCAACGTGATGCTTTCCAACAGTAACCATCAAGAAAATTCACAAGATCATATACTAACTTGTGGACAAGCACATCGCTAATACATAACACATCGAAATTTTGGATTAAATCAAACTAATTCATCTATATCTGTACGCCATTTGGGGCTGCCATCCAACTGGGGCGGCAGGTCCATGTTGCCGCCGGAGCCGACATCCGTGCAAGGCGAGCAGCTGCGTCGCCGGGGCCGCCATCCGAGCGAGACATGCGTCGTCGTTGGAGAGCGCCGTTGAGCAGGGCGAACGGCGTCGCACAGCAGCAACAACAGCCAGTGGCTCTGCTCCGACATGTGCCGACGCCGGCTATGTGCGAGATCCGGCGATGCATCGCGGCCGACGGGCGAGTGGCTCGCGAAGTCCTGTGCCCCAGTGAAGCGGCGCGGCCGACGCTCGGGATGCTTGCACGGTACAGCATCGTGGACACGCACGCGTGGTTCCAGGGTGCTTGCGCCTACCTCCGCGACGCCGTCTGCTCCGCCTCCAGTGGTCGTACTCGTACACGCCTCCGCCTCCGCCCACGACGACACAGCCATGCACCACCCATCATGCATGCCGATGTCGCACCATGCCGGTGCCGCCGGCCACCACCCACCATGCCGATGTCGGTGCTGCGGATCAGGAGTCAAGACGCCGCCAGCGCTGGAGGCTGCGCAGGCCAGGCAGAGCAAGCGCCGGGCCATCCTCGATCCGGCCGCCACCGCAGGGCCGCCGGCAGGGCACGAGGGCGCTGGTGTCAGAGACGACGGGCGTAAGGCGCCAGGCCACGGCACCCGAAACCCTGCCGCGAGCGTCGCAGTGAGGCGCGGTTGCGTGGCATCGCCTTCGCGAGGGCTGCAGCCAGGGCCGTCGGACAAGCGGAAGATCGCCTCTGCATGTGGCGGCGTGCTCCAGCAACGTCCGCAACAGCGACCGTGCGAACGAAGCAAATCGAATGGCAATTAGGAAGCAACGTGGTTAACGGGGTGTCCTATATATATACAATCCAATTTTAGAATATAATAAATGGCTAGATTTATGAGCTAGGCAAGGCAAGGCACGCGGAAATTAATTAGCCCATAAAGTCGTTTGCATGCTTGCCGCTCGGTGGTCTGGTCCGGTGGATCGAATGGGTTGGGTCCAGGTACAGAATCAGATATTTTTGTAGCCAGCTATGAAGTAATAGTTCTATATATCTATATATATATATATATATATATGGAAAATCGTTTCTACTACCTAGGAGTAGCTACTCCCTAACCAAAACTACGTACAGCAGGCGCGTGGACTCACCTAGCGGGTTACAAATTAGATCCGATAAACATGTATGTACGTACGGTCGACGGCGAACCAGTATTTCATTCATCGAGATCTTTTTTTAATCAATCATTATAATTATCCTTCCGATAGAGGATGTGTCCGGTATCTCAAGCCAGTGCCACCCCCACCGCTCAAGATCCGGCGCCGCTTGCATCGTCCCCAGCGCCTCTCACCGTCGGCACGACGTCATCCACCTCATGGCAACGCACAGCGGCGAAGGAGACAGGGGCAGCGGTGGGCACTCACGTACACCGGCCGGCGGCGGGTGGAGCTCCTCCTCGTCCTCCCGGTCTTCTCCTTTCTCCTCCACAGATCTTGTAGGCGGCTGCCCTGGGCAGAGCTCTCTGGCCGGCAGCGAGGTGGACCTTCTCGGTCGGAGTTCTGGAGAATTCCCTGGCCGACGTGCAGGTGCGGGATGGAGCGCCCAGTTAAGTGCCATGTTTTGCATTTTCATTTGTCTGGCAACGTCTGCATCAATTTTTTTTCTCGCTATGCCTCCTTGAACCAATTCTATTGGAACGGAGATCCAACCTGTGTTGATCTATTTATTCTCTCGCTATGCCTCCTTGAATGGATTCCTCATTTTATGCGGCATATGTGATATATGGATTCAGATTAGATTCCACAAGGGTTTTTAACTTTGAATTTTTTTTCACCACCGGTTTCAGATGGGATCAGACATATTCAGATCAGATCATAGAATCTGGTGCTCCATTTACTCGACGAATTTCAGGTCGTAGAACACTAATAATTTGCTCATTGTGAACCACATGATTTCTCTCGCTGCTTTCAGGTGTTACTGCTACAAGAATCATCGGCACTCGCAGGATGAATGTGCATGATGCATTATTTAGAACTACAATATCACTTGATACTTTTAGACTAGAGAATCATGCTCTCTACAGTATCCTTCAAACATTATTTCCAGCTTGTATCGACTCATACGGGAGTGTATGTATGTATATACTAATACTCCTTTTTTGAATGATATGTGTGTGTACTGAATCCAGCCATGTATGCACTGATACTATCCAAATTTTGGCGTATGTGTTCATACTCCCTTCCAAAAAGTATGTATAAGCACGCTCCTAAAAAGTATGTAGAGATACCCCATTCCAATTAGTATGTATACATACTCTATTTTAAAAATTATGTACAAATAGTATGTATAGATACTATATTCCAAAAGTATGTACCAATACTCTTCTGTAAAATTAAAGTATGTACACATACTCCTTTTTAAAATAGTATGTACGCCTACTCTCTACTTAAAATATCAAAATAGTATGCAAACACCTCCATCAGTATATATACATACCTGTATACTTCCATTAATTCATAAAGTATTTGTCTATACTACCGTCCAAAAGTATGCATGTACGTATATACTACTCTTCTCAAATTAGTATGTATATATACACTCCAATTGAAAAAGTATGTGAATGTATTCTTCTCAAATTATTAGCACTCCCATTCAAAAAGTATGTATATATACTATATATACTTCCAAATTAGTATGGGTACATACTCTTCTCAAATTAGTATACGTACATACTCTTCTCAAATTAGTATACGTACATACTCTTCTCAAATTAGTATGTATATATACACTCAATTCAAAAAGTATGAATGCATATACATATCTGAAAGTGTGCGTAGTGAGCATACTTTAATCAATATACTCTTTAATTAATAAATTAATTATACATACATACTCCATAAGCGTACGACACTTTTGAAATAATATACCCAACCGGCCGCAATGAGATGCAGTACCCGACCGTGATTCACGGCGAGAATGCAGTAAATAATATTATTTTTATTCTATTCCTTAGTTATCTTATCTCTATCGTTAGGCACATAATTGGATCCAAATCACCACCAGCGCACCCGTTATGGCCACCTGGGCTCACAAGCTGCAGTACAAATAGATAGGGAGTAACTACTACTGGGAGTAGAAAAACCTCACCCTATATATATATATATATATTCTTAATCATGCCTCCGCGCTAACCTTTCTCCCTTGTTGCTATGGAAATGTGTTACTCCTTCGGTCTTTTAGCGTTAGCTTAGTTCTTGTTGTGTCTTTGGACCTTTAAGTTGTTCCCGTCGAACTACGAGTGTTAGTTCCTACTCCCGTCCCTCGGACGCGGTCATGGTGGACTCGATATCGATGTCTATATCGATGTGGTTCTTATCCGCACAATTCGAGCCTCCTATGACCTACTCGAGTGGGATACGAATTAGGAACCAACCATCGTATTGCGACGAGTGCCGACTTGCTTAGGTAAAGCTCCTGGCCTTGCCATGGCCATCGGGTTTCTACTTTCTTTTTCCCGGTGTTTATCCTTACCTTCTCGTATGCTTGTGCCACATCGACTTTAGCGTTCCTTCGAATCTAGCGGTGACAACCGCACTGCTACGAACCGTAGGAGCGGCCTTGTGTTGTTAGATGCACGGTCGTGGTGCCCTATGAGTGGCTTTGGATCTTTGGACCGTGTCTCTTCTCTCCCAACCTTCGCCGTTCTATGGCGAGTTGGTCGAAAGAGTGCGGATCCTATTTTCCTCTCGACTCTTGTCTCAATCCTCGTCGATCTAGTAAGACGTTGATCGAGCCTTCGCTTGCTTGGTACTTATCGCTGTTTTGATTCCAATCTTTGATTCCCGTCGATGCAATGACGAGCGGATCAGAGCGATGTGAATCCCGTGTTCTTCTTTTGGTTCTTCGTGCCTAGCCACTCCTTTCGATTCCCGTTGATCTAATAATGTCTAGATCGGGAGTAGTGTGTAGTGGTGTTTGCTTAGGATGAGCTAGGGGCTATGCCATTTACCCGAAAGCCGTACAGGTCGACACGATCGACCCGTGAAGTACGAGCTAGGCTATGACTTCAGCTCACGCCCAACAAACCACCACTCTTGTTTCTTTAGTCCAAGGACCGTCTATACGTCGAGAGGGCTCAGTTGTCTCCTTTTGGGTTCTCTAGTGTCGTAGCCCTTTTGTGTCCAATCGCCTTTTAATTGATTGATTGCTCTCTTGTCGCGTGTAGTCTCGCGAGATAGTTGCTTCGTGGTTAGCGTTGGTTCGGAACCCGAAGGAGGAAGAGAGCATGGAGGACAACATGACCGTGGGGTGGAGTTGACCCAGGAGGAGGAGATCCTGGTGTATGACTACACTAGCTAACGAAGACTTGTACAACTACTTCCTCGACATCGCAGGTGTCATGGCAGCACTTATTTTTAGAGAATCCCATCTAGACATTGCAAGTAGATATGCTAGCGCTTTTACTTTACTCATTTGCTAGTATATATGGATGCATGCTTTTGCCTGAGCCTGATATGCCTTGATTGAAACCTAACCACCAAATTGCCCAGCTTTGCGCTCGCACTTATATACTCCTGCTTGCTTGCTTGCACTTGCCACTATGTGGCTATACCTCACTTACGTGTATATATATGAGAGCCGGAGTATATGAGCCGGATGGTTGAGTTGTATCTTCTGGGGAGTGTGATTCTGCGTGTGTCTTGGGTGTGTGGTGGTGAGGGTCGAGTCGACTGGGCAGGATCTACGACGAGTCATTGAGGATGAGTCTTGCCGAGGGGGTGCGGCCTGGGCATCCCTACATGTCAGGTACCTGTGGCGGGTACATGGTGATTTTTCCCTGAGTTTCTGGGGTGGAGAGCCTTTGTGGAGTGAAGCCCCAGACCGAAGGTGCTATCGAGAGCACAGGAGATGAGAAAATGTCTTGTCTGGTCAACCTAAGGACTGATGGATCATTGGGACGGAATCATATGGGAACCTGGTACACATCGCTCGCCCCAAAATGGGTAGGGGACGGGTAGTACGACTAGCTAGGATGGTGCCATTACTGCTAGTTCTGTGAGGTGATTAGGGTCAACGGAGGCGGAGGGTACGAGCCCATCCTGTTCTAGTAGGCAGCACCACTTGTGGGCCCGGTGTTGTCTTTCCCAGTCTCAGCGTGCCGGTGGTACTCCGGGGCTTCCCAGGGCTGAGTGGCAGGATGGCATCGTACTAGTTGGAAGGCAGCCAAAATCTTCCTAGGTGCTTCCGGAGCATCGATGATGGTGATCGAGAGATCTTGTGTACACGCTCTGCAGAGTTTAAATCAATACGTATTGTCCTGCCTTCGGGCATGGATCTGACTTTTGGGCCTAGACTGCCTAAAGGTATGCGCCGGCCTTCGAGCCTGGACAACCTAAAGGTGTGTGCCGGCTTACTTGTTGGGTTTACCCCATGGGTTACTGCTTTTAGCGAGTAGAGAGGGTGTTTTCTCTTCTTACCTCGGGTGTAGTTGTGTGTGGGGACATACGGCTGAGAGCCTGGAGGGCTGAGAGCCGGTTAGGCAAGGCAGAGGAGCAGGTGTTGTCTTGTCACCCTGTGTCAGTTGTGAGTTGTGAGATGTGTGTTGTGTTTGAGATGGATTTTGGAGAGATGTTGGGAATGATATAAAATGTGAATAATAATAATATTTATTACTTGCTGCTTCGCATGCGCTAAGGATGCAAACCACAGCCAAATACTAGGATCGCCAGATCCCTTATTTTCTGTTTTCCACCGAAGCTCATTCGGTGCTGACCATGGCCTGCACATATCTGGCGGTGTGCAGATTACCTATCTCGCAGTAAATAGAAGGATTAGGTGGTCTCGTGCCTACGCTCAAGCTTGGATCTGAAGAAGAAGATTGATTCCGCCAATCTCTACGCCGACTCTAATGGAGCCCGTGAAGGAGGAGCCTTCACTCGTCGACGCTCTACGTGTACCCTGAGATTCTGAGTTACGCTTCCGCTAGGTTAATCTTGTAATAGGTGAATCCCCAGGAGTTGTGTTTCTCTTGTAATGATGTAAATATACGAGGTATGACTATGATATTGACTGTAAATAATGATGTGATGGAGTGATCTTGTGGGACTATCACATTATTATTTAATTCTGTGTATTTTCCCTTCGTGGAAAATCGGGGATGTTACAGTCGCGGCTTCCCTACGGCTTCGTCCCCATCTATGCCGGAGAAGGAGGAGGAGTCGATCCCCGCGAAGATGACCATGGACAGGAGCGACAGGCCGTGGCGTCCAGGACAAGACAGGTTGTCAATCGATGCTACGGTAAGCAATCTATGCCCGATGAATTCCTAGGCTTCATCTCTCTGTACATTTGTTTGGTTTGTGCGGATGGATCCGATTGATCTGGTTCGTGCTGATGGATGCAATTCTCTGTTTCGCTGCATGTTTCACACATGAGAATCAATTTGGGTCTGTAGCCAGACATTGCATCAAGCCAGAAACACAAACGGCTGTTTGTTAAGCTGAGCACAAACATACGGAACAAATGTCTGAATTTTTATCCCTAATTTCTTAATTTGATCATTTATCGTTTTCTTTAGTTCTTCTATTTTTGAGATGTCGCTGAGGCAAAGACTGAATCCATCGGCCACTGCCTGCCAACATCAATAGTGTGCTGCGTGGATATGCCGTGACATGGATGTAAAGGCCTGCACTAGTGATAATCTACTAGAGGCCATACTTTGCTGAGCCACATAGTGTGATGCCTTCTCGCACCCGTGACCATAACATCACCTTGGCGCCGGGCTCACAGCCGAGGATGAATTGGTGTGCCACCATGCAAAACAGTTGGACTATGGATTAAAAATTACTTTTACGCATTATTTGACAATTAAAATTTTTGGAGTTTCTTGTTACGAGTGCATGCACGTAGGCACCAAGCAGTGACACCCATATGTATTGTTATAACTAGTGCTTCATTAATTAATATTATGGGCATCTCATTCATTTTTTAATATTGATGTCCATATCACTATGCGTATTGGATCAAAATCCGTGGTGGCATTGATCCATAAAATGTTTGATGCCAATATTAGGAACGACCCCCAAATGTGTTTCTCATGAAGTAATTGTAAATATATACAAATACTTCACAGCACATAGTCAACATAAGACATCTTATTGTTTATTATTATATATATTGAGTAGCAGTACACTACTCTATAGATTCATCATAGAAATGTGAGCATATATATGAAATCAATCACAAAAGGATTGAACTTCAGATGTCGCACACATTATTTATTTTTGCATGCCTTGGATATATCAAGGCATAAATAGGTATAAGGCTGTTGCTAGAAGAACACACGAACTCTTGGTGCTGGATCTCCTACAACCCTTTCCTGACCATCGTCTGTCTGGACAAGGAAAGAAATACTCGTGGTTCCTGGGTCACAAGGAGCGTTAGGGAGGCTGCCGTCTGGAGAATCCCTTGTGTTCAATTGATCATAAACTGTTATTTCAGGCCTGTTTGTTCGGAGATATTCAATAAAGTCAGAAACCAGCATGCCTCCAGCACTGGAAAAGTCGTTGTTGGCCCATTCAGCAGGGTAGGGAGGGCTAGCCATGATCACGTAGAGTTTGTCTCTCTATTGAAACTGTTATAATACAATAAGAATTAATAATTGAGCAACGTTGACATAATCAACTGGAAAATAACATGTTGTTTTGAACTATATAATGCTATCATGCTTTCATACTATGCTGATGTCTTAGTTGAATGCACTATATGCCAACCGAGAAGCAATCTCTTGAAAGTGCAAAATGTGTAAATAACCCGCTCACCTGTTGCTACTCGACTACGTTATCCCCTAACCTAAGAACCAGATATTTAACACTGTCATCTTTGCAAAACCATTCAGATATAACACCCCATGGTTGTTTTATAGGGTAGTTTGGCCACGCTGGCCTGATGAGGTGGACTTTTATGCTGACTTGGACAACAAACAATAGGCCTTGTTCCTAAGTGGTAGGTCTTCACCCTTTTACCTCCCGTGGACAGCAGGCTAGCTGATGACCACGATGACCGCCCTAGATGATGCCGAAATGGACATGGAGGTGCGGCTCCTCCCACCTCTTCGGCCATGGCCTTAACCCTTTGGCAACGTTCCTGATAGGCCCGTGCCGTGTGCAGCTCTGCCAACAGTGTGCTACCCAGTGCAACTTGCCCATGCGACTCCGACTGAAGCCTTACCCCAGTTGCGCCCAGCAGCTGCTCCGCCAGCATGCCCCTCCCCCGGCCCCTACATTTGGTGGGGCATGGAGGACCAAGACAAGCTGGCCACGTGCGCATGCGAGCGGTGGGCGGCGCAAATTCAGGATTGGCTATTGTGTGTCACGACATTGACATGGCTCCCTAGGTTGATTTTGCAAGTGGGTGACGGTGACAAGGAGCTGGAAAAATATTGATAAATCGAGGCTTGTCCCAATTCGATTTGGGTGGGTTCATTTGAGGACTGACCAAAGGTGGTGATGAATTTCCAAAATGTGTTGACGACAGGGCATGGCTGACTCTCGCTACAGTTTCATTAGCTAGACGATTTCCATAGGTACCGAGTGGTGCAAGGAATTGAACTAGGAGGCTTTGAGCTAGCGGAATTCGAGTTTTTGGCATCAAGGTGTTTTGGTCATTGGAGTGGTGCACGTGTGAGCTACTGGATGGTTTGGTGGCACAGTCAGCGAGGCGAGGATGACAGCGGCCTGGGCGGGGAATTCATGTGCGCGCCAAATAGCTAGGTATTGTTCGTGCCACGGGCAAAACCAATCATGCGACAACGGGGCCGAACAAAGCGGTAGTAGCACTACGAAGCATGAGCTCACCACGGACCTTAATGCTGAGGGAATGCATCTCAGATAATTGTGCCTTCGCCGTGGAGATGTTGAGGGAACACAATGAACCAAGAAGCATGGGCATCTCATGTGGCCATCTACGAGAATAGGGAGGTCGTGCGCCCCCCCGACAGATGTCGCGTGCAGAGCTCACGGACGCTCCCCTAGAACTCGTCTGATGTCACGCGCGAGAGCTCGTCCATGGTCACGTGCGGAGCTCCCGTCCGCCCAACGGGACGCGCGTGTAGAACTCGCTAAACCGAGATTGGCCCAGTGGAGGTCACCTTTCTGAAGAGGTTGCCTCCACATGGCCTCGTCGTCCCTGTGTAATGGATGGCGGGGAGGTAGAAAAGGAGGAGCGGAGGATCTGAAGGAAATAAGGGTGAAGAATTTGATAGACCCAAGGAAAAAATAATGTATTGCAGAAGATGGTTTCCTGACATAGTGTTCTAGATCATAAAAACTATCCATAGTTTATGCATTAGGAGTGCCCTTAGTCAGGCAAGCAATCACGCCACCAAAATATTTAGAAGAAAATATTTATGTACGCAACAACTAGCAAAAAGTATGTGCCTACCTGCAGATCGATGTGTATGTGGAGATGGTTTGTGCTCTACACATGTCTATGAATATATATACACACTGACTTTTTGTAGAGTTTGATTCTTCTCGGTAGTAACAATGTATTCTCTCCATTATTTTAAATATCATATTTCTTTTAGAAGAAAGTTACAACTAGGTGTCTCATTTTGATCTGTATGCCTCAGTTTCTTCATAGTAATTAAGCCCACATGCATGCAACCAATGAACCAAGTCCGCATGCAAGTCATGCTTATTAAATTGTAGGGATAGAGACAGAGTCATGAGCTAAGTACGAAGCATAATACTAATATTTATTTTTCCCCTTGGTCTATGCTCCCAGATCAAATATGACACTTAAGAAAACACGGAGGGATTAGGGCATGTTCAGCCCAGAGACAGGGTACGTCTGTAAGTTCTTGTAATCCACAACACAGACGACTAAACAAACACCTCATATAACCCATAGACATTAGTTGTCTTTTTAACCACTTGTAAGCGGTTTAATGCTTACGAATAATCATCATGATCAATTATAAATATAATTTTTTTTGTATACCACCAGGTTGTTGCTGGTATTCATGTCGTTCTAGCATCTGAGGCAGGTTGTTCGAGGAACTCCGGTGCACTGGACTTGTTTGCCCCAACACCGAGCCAACGCTTCGTTTCCTGTGTACGTCACGCGCGAGGCTCATTTTGTACGGCACCCAATGCACGCCCACCGAGCATGCAGGCACCCAATGAGCGCCATGCAAAAAGAAAAAAAAAGGACTGTGCAGGATCGAACGCGTGCTGCATACAGCCTGCCAACAGAACGCTGAGCTAGCCGGTTAGCCTTGATTTCTTTTGCATGTGAACCATACTCCTAAGCATATTTAAGGGGTATATATAGGAAAACTTACCCCTGATTAATGACTCCTTGGTATGCACAATCATGTCCTAAACGACTTCTAATACCAACCCGGAGGGAGTACACGGCAACAGCTGAATACAACAGTTTGTACTCACGACAACCAGATGGAGTGCAACTGTACAAGTACATTCCTCTAAAACTCTGAAACAAGCACGCATTTAATGAGATAACAAACAGATAAAAAAGGAAATAGGATTTGAATTGTCCCTGCAAGTGTTTATGAAAGATACAGAGCAAACTATTCCTAAATAGTTCACTGGAAGTGGAACCTAAAACAGAAAGAAAATAAGAACCCCTCAGAACCAGAACTACAAGCACCGGCGACACATGCCTGCAAATAGAAGCTGAAGGGAAACAACATATCATTAACAAGCATGCAAACTGCCTTCTCATGCCTCTTTCTCTGGAGCTGCAATTATTCCATATTTTAAACTACATGTCAGATTCGTCTATACCCTAGCTTTTGATTTTTAAGTAGTACAGTTGCCTTTTTTTTAAAATCAGTTTCAACGTGATTCTCTTGTAATCACGTTTGGGTACCTCTATCTGTCTTTGTTATCATGCATCGCAGAACAATATCTTGATTCCTCATATACCTCACCTGCAGATTTTATATAAATGACTTGTGAATCGGGGGTCTAGGTTGTTGTGGTAGGGTTTTACACCACGTCGGTGGCTCGAACCTGTCTAAACACTGTGTCTCTGCTGCCTTCTTGGTCCCCTTGACAAATCTACCATCATGGGTGTGGACTGCCGAGCACATTTAGTCGCCCCGAATTATTTTAAGAAAACACCGTATAAGTATTATTACATAAGAGCCAGGAAGGGATAATTATTTTATTTAAGTAACGCCTAGCTGGGCCATTGCATCAAGGCTGGGTCGGAGTGCTAGCAAATCTCAGACCTGCATGTATAGCACCAGCATCTCATGGAATTGTCACAATTTCCGCAGATGTTGCCAATGTCTTCTTGTTTGCATGCTATAATGCAATGCTCTTGGAAAAGGCACGGTCCTCGATAACTGCCGCTCAGGTGCTTGCAATCATCTGCCAGCGTGCATGTAGACATTGAACATACTAGCACATGCAAGAACATGGCTTATTAGCCAAAAGGTTAATCAAAACAACATATTAAGTTACAAGGACACCAACCTATTCAAATCCAAAGCTTAAGGTGTTAAGAGATATATGAACAATTCATTCACTTACATTTCCAACAGTTCGTATATGTGCAAGGACATACCGGTGGCCACAATGATAATTAGGAGCATGGCTGCAGAGAGATTCTTTCCTGAAGACGTCATTGATAATCTTTTTGGAAGTTTTTGTACGCTGAAGGAATAAATGAGCAGAGTTAGTGGACAATCGGGGGAAGGGAAGTCTATCAATATATACAAATCACATGCTTTGTGTGTTCCGCAGTAGTGTGTTTGACATGCCTATTTTGTGGCGCCAACGTCACATGTGACCCGAAAAAGAGAAATAAAACGAGAATAAACTTGTGTCTGGACTGACCATGGTGCCATGCGCTAGTTGGCCAGCCAGCCACCAAGGAACCAACGCGCCAAAGGTTGCAGCTGGAGACAAATTTTGAATGCCGGCTGTAAGCAAGCTGAGTCGTTCTGAGCTGGATCTTGAGAATCCCATGCTGCTAGAGGCCAACATCATATATATTGTGGTGTCGCCTTTTTGTTTATGGCCAAAAAATGATATGACAGAGAAGCAGGGTACAAAGTGTTGCTGAAGAAGTCGGTTCAAGGCTCACTAGTCGAAATAACAGACACCGCCACTCATACGTGGAGAGGATCGGGAAGTCGACTGACCACTACTCAATTCAGGGGCTTTGCCAAGCGCAGATTGTGAGGCACTGGGCAAAGGCTTTGCTGAGTGCTGGGGCAGCCCTCGACAAATAAAAACGTCTTTGCCGAGTGCTAGGCTCTGGTACTTGGCAAATTTAATTTTTTTATTTGAGATTTTTTACCACGCATGGAAATAATGCGAGCACTCCATTCCGTCCCATCTAATAGTTTAAAAATTGGGAGAAACCTGATGGGAGGAACTCAAGTTGTGGGTCGGAACCAAAAATCACGTGGATCCAGTACTGTTTCTTCTCTGAATGACTGAATCTGAAGTTGAGTCCCGAGTCTCCAATGTGTGGTGCTAGGTTTAATTTTCCTGAATACCTTGGATGTTTGGGATCGTATTCCCTTACTCCTATTTTGTCTAACATATATAGGTTTGACTGCAACATCTCTATAAGCATGCTTCAGTTTAAGTGTATATAAGCATTCCAAAACATCCAACTTACATGTGTACAATGTAAGAATTAAGATGGTATACCTGATCAAGGTCACTCTATGTGGTTGAGAAGCGAATTGGCTTGTAGTCCAATGGTAGGACGGTTCAGTGGGATGCTATCCACTAAGTTTTAAATCCTGTTACTCGCACCTTTTCCTGATATTTTCTCAGGATTTACCGGTGTTATGCATTCATTGGTAAGCGACATTCCCGTCGACGACGAGACACCAATGGTGACTTCGGGAATATCCAGATCCGTCGGGTGCTCATTCCTTCGGAGGTGCTCATAGCGTAGGTTTGGCGTACCTATATTTACAGGGATGAGTGTGTGTGCGTGTTGTGAGTATCTGCGTTGTACTGTGTGTGTAAATCTCAAAAAAAAAAAATCTAAGGTTGAGAGCGGACAGAATGGAAATATCCTCAACCAAACAGCATCATTTTCTACATTTGACCAAATCAAATTTGCTCTTTTGGACAAATTCGAATTTGGATTGAAATTCAGAACACCAAATTTGAAGTCGGAATGAAATATAGTTTTTGACCATTTTCTACGGTTTCTAATTTTAAGTCGAAATATCCCGAATTCGAGCCCCACTAGAAGTCCAGCTTTAGAAAAATCATGTTTTTTTTTCATACGATCGCGGAAGAGAATGATTTTTGTTCTCAACAAGATCTACAACTTTTTAGTTTTCAGTTTTTTGATTTGAGGATATTAAGATATTCAAAAAGAGTAGACAAAACTTAAGCAATAGATTTATCGCATAAGCATGGAGATATTTTTTATATAAAAGTTGTAGGACTTGGTAATTGTTATGCACTTGCTAATTGTTATGCGCATGGTCCTATGGGTTAACATTTTGTATTGATTTTTGATTTTTCAGATACCACCGTGTCCATCATAATTCGGCTCGAATTAATTTGTTTTCTAAATTCTCTATGTTCTTGTTCATTTTCGTATCCTGCTTTACCGCTTTCACTTTTATTTTTGTATTCAAATCCTAGAAGTAGAAAACAATTAAAGGCGTTTTCCGACCCATTTTCATCCTCGATGTTATCGTCGAACCCGGCTAGATTGGGCCGAAATCGACACATGTTCGTCGACCGTTGGAGCTCCGAAGATCGCGCAGGGGGGGCTGCGATCTCGTCGACGGGCGGCAGCGGCGGCACGAGCAACAGCGAGGAGCGGTGGAGCCGTGGCGGAGGGGCGGCCGGGGCGGCGGCGCGCCGGTGGCGGTGGCAGCGCAGCAGCGGCAAGGGGGCGGCGCGTCGGCGCGGCGGGGGGCGGCGGTGGAGGCAGGAGCGAGATAGATACGAACTATTTTTATTGCTTGCTTATCCCCAAAGAGATTACATGCCTCTACTTATATAGCCCGGCTAGTGGGACTTGTAATCTAAGCAATCTCTCTATAAGGTTTCCTTATACGATTGGAATACCTTTTACAAGCAATATTTATTTATTTCCTAATAAGGTTCTTCCTTATAGATTGGAATATCCCCTTTTACACGCCCAAAATTCCTAAGATAATCCCAACTTGAAGACGGCGTAGTCGGATACGTAAGGGGAGAGAGGCGGCGGCGGCGGGGGGTGGGTGGCCGGCTCCTCCGGCCGCGCGCGCGCCCCGGCCCCTCTAGGCCGGTGGCGGCCGCGCCATGCCCTTTTAGCCTATCCCGGGCTGACCCAATTATGGGTCATGACATTTCCCCACCGTTCGACGAGGCGGCGCGTCCACGTGCCGCCCAACCCACTAGGTGGTGGCGAAGGGCACGCTGATCGGTGAAGTCACAATGCCTGGCCCGAAGTAGAAGACGAGAGGGCCGCACTTGTCGTTGTCCTCGTTGCAAATGCTGGCGTCGTTGTCGGAGCAGGAGAAGTCGAGGTGCAGGTCGCCGAAGTAGATGCTGAACTTGTAGCTCAGCGGGGGCTGCACGAAGGGGCGCTCCGCCCAAGCACGGCGCATGACGGAGGCGCTGAGGGTGCCCGATAGCTCGAGCATCCGACGCTGGCCGACGGAGGAGATGTGTAGGCGTAGGTTGTCGGCGTAGTGACCTTCACGTGGAGCTGCCTGCAGTAGACATGTCGAAGCGACGTGGGCGGCGAGGAGGTGAAGTCGAGGAGGCAGCCGTAGAGGAGGTCGCTGGGTGTCTGGACGGGCGGCCCCATCTGGCGCTCCTGCGTCCATGGTGCGCCAACGGTGACGTTGTCGATGCGGAAGAAGATGTGGCCGTTGTTGTCGAAGAGGAGGATGGTAGCGCCCTCGACCCTGACGTCAGGGTGCGCCTGTAGTAGGAGGACGCTCGCTGGGAACGCCTGATCTTCCCGCGGGCGATTGGGGAGGTGGAAGCCCACTGCAATGCCGTGAAGCGGGGCGTTCTCCCCCAGCAGGAAGTCCTGGAGAAGCTCCGAAGCAGCAGGGATGTAGAAACGATGGAAGTACCTCACGATGCCGTAGTGGAGGCTCCACTCTGGTGCGGTTGCCCGCAACTCGATGGCATTGGCGATGATCTTGAGCTCCTTGTTGGTCGTTGTCACCAGGTGCATCTCAGCAATCATGTCATTCGCCATCAGCCCGTCAATGTCATCCATCGCCGCAGCAAGGCGCTGTTGGCCTGGTGTGCAGTCAACCAGGGCCGCGGCAATGTTGCTATCGATGTCGGTGGGGTCGACGCGATGGCCGACATGGTCGGCGTTGGCGTGTGGGTCGGCGCCGGCAGGCTCGTCGTCATTGTAGCAGCGGGCAAGGTCGATGGCCTCCTCCATCGAATGAGGCTCGAACCACTCGAGCGTCGTGCGAAGCGTATCACGCAGGCCTCCGACGAAGAGGCTGACACGGTGGCGCTGTCCCTCAAGATCCATGCGTAGTGCATAGCTCTCAAAGGCGGTGATGTAGTCATCCAGCTTGCCTCCCTGGGAAGGCGGTGCGTACGCCCCCGTAGTGTCGAAGATGACGGGATGGGGTCCGAAGTGGCGTCGCAGGCACCGTGTGAACTCGTCCCACTCGAGTGGGGACCTCCTCCTAGACAGATCGAGGAACCAGACTGCAGCAATACCTGTCAGGTGGAAGGCAGCATACCGCATGTAGTAGTCCGGGTTGATGTCTAAGTTGAGCTCGAACAAGAGCTCCAGCTTGCGTATCCAGAGGTCGGGTTGTCGGTGCCGCCGCACTCGGACTTGTAGATGTGTCACGAGGGAGGGGGCGGGATGCCGCGGTGGCACCACGGACCGGGCGCCGCGGGTGGCGCGGGGCAGGGGCGCCGCGGGTGACGCCGTCTCTATCGGAGAGTCCCGCGCGGTCGCGGTGTTAGTGGAGAGGAGAATGCAGCCGGTGCTGCGGTGTTGTCGAGGATGACGCCGATGACGGCCGGTCGCGTCGTGTGCAACGCCGCATCCTCTTCCACCTGGAGGATGGCGAGATCGGAGCCGCCGACGAGGGCCGCGGGCAGGGAGGGCGGCGCCGAGGCGGCCCCCGCGCCGGCGGCGGCGGCAGCCGCCGGGCTTGCCTCCGCCGCGTGGTCGCCGGGCGTGGGGAAGTCCTCGAGGCGATGCAGACGCACTCCATGTGACGCAGACGGCGTCTCCATCTCGCCAAAGCACCGGCTGATTTTGGCGCAGCTTGTCGCCGAGGAGCGCCTTCGCGCTGCGGTGAACCCCTCATTTCGAAGCCATGGGTGGTGGGAATCGCCCCGGTCTCCGGATACCAGCCTGTTAGAACCCGGCCAGATTTGGCTGAATCGACACGTGTTCGCCGACCGCTGGAGCTCGAAGATCGCGTGAGGGGGCTGCAGTCTCTCGCCGACGGCGGCGAAGCGGCGGCACGAGCAACAGCGAGGAGCGGTGGAGCCGTGGTGGTGGGGGGCGCAAGCGCTGGCGGCGCTACGGTAGCGGGCGGCGCGGCGGCAGGGGGGGGGCAGCGCGCAGGCGCTGGTGGCGACGGCGGTGGAGGCAGGAGCGAGATAGATACGAACTATTTTTATTGCTTGCTTATCCCCAAAGAGATTACATGTCTCGCTTATATAGCCCGGCTAGTGGGACTTGTAATCTAAGCAATCTCTATAAGGTTTCCTTATACAATTGGAATACCTTTTACAAGCAATATTTATTTATTTCGTAATAAGGGTCTTCCTTATAGATTGGAATATCCCTTTTACACGCCAAAATTCCTAAGATAATCCTAACTTGAAGACGAAGCAGTCGGATACGGAAGGGAGAGAGGCGGCGGGGCGGCAGGGGTGGCCGGCCACCTGCCCGCGCCGCGGGCGCCTCGGCGCGCCGGTCTGGCGGCGGCGTCGCATCAAAGCCCTTTTAGCCCATCCCGGCTGGCCCAATTCTGGGTCATGACGCTTACCTACCTTTTGAGATGCCTTGTAAATATGCAGGCGATTGAAACAGATATGCAGACGCATTAGCTATAAAAATATTTTGAAAAGATGAAAGGCCAGTATGTCGATGCCTAAAAATAATTTAGTACCATACATCATCCTCTTCTATTTCTAGAATTCTGTAGTTAATGATTTACAATATAGATAAAAAAATGAATCTTTTTCTTGTCATATATGCATGCTGAATTATAAAATATCCATCAATGTTTTAATATAAAATTTCTTTAAATCGCTACATTTGTCTTTCATATGGGATATAATAAACTCATATATGTACATTTGTGATAGATGACGGTATCATTCGGATGGACAAGGACATGGAGTCGGATGAAGCTATATGGGCCCTATATGAGCGCTGGCACAAGACTTTCAACAAGAAATGGGACCGTGTTGAGATGGCTCGCCGGTCCAAAATTTTCAAACATCATGCACAGCATGTGCACATATGGAACACTTAACAGTTTTGCAAACATCGTTTGCATTCTTCAAATTTACTAAAAACATGAAAAAGTGTTCTCCAACAGTTTCGCAATTTAGATTGGTATTTTGGGCAACTTGAATAAACCATCCTCAACTTGTCAAATATGTCAAGCTGTGAGGGACTTGGCAAATCCTCTCGTTGCTTGCATGTTGCATATTGACCACGAAAATAAAATCATCTCCCTACTTGCATGCTACATACTCCGTATTGTCTTTTTTTTTCTTTTTGCCAAACTAAATTTGCAAAACTATTGGAGAACCACAGTTTTTTCACTTTGCATATATTTTTATAACTTGGCAAATCACAACTTTTGCCAAACAAAACTGTTGGAGATGCTTGTCACTGCAGATCCAAAGTTAGCACAGACGTTTTCCGTCGCAAAAGGAGGCAGGTCGATTCACTTCTTTTAAAAGGAAAAGACGTCTCAGACTTCCATGAACAGTATCTGCCATTGGAGTTATCTCTTCACGCTGATGGGACTGATCCGTTTCTTAATGAATATGATAAGGCCTTGTTGAAGCGAATTGAAGAGAGGGAACTGCCAGAGTCATTTGCTTAACTATGGTAATCCCGGACCTTAGCTTGAATAAGATGATCGGAAGTCACCAATTCACTCTAATGCATAATGAGTTATGCTTTGGTGTTCCATGGTGTCCTAGCAAAGTTATTCCGTAACATCACTCGGATATTATAAGTTATGCTTTGCAATTAGCCCAAATTTTAAACTACATGTCAGATTCGTCTATACCCAAGCTTTTGAGTTTTAAGTAGTACAGTTGCCTTTTTTAAAATCAGTTTGAACGTGATTCTCATGTAATCTCATTTGGGTACCTATCTGTCTTTGTTATCTTGCATCGGAGAACAATATCTTGATTCCTCATATACCTCACCTGCAGATTTTATATAGATGACTTGTGAATCGTGGGTCTAGCTGGGTTGTTGTGGTTGGGTTTTACACCACGTCGGTGGCTCGAACTTGTCTAAACGCTGTGTCTCTGCTGCCTTCTTGGTCCCCTCGACAAATCTGCCATTGTGGGTCTGGACTGCCGAGCATATTTAGTCGCTCCGGATTTTTTTTAAGAAAACACTGTATAAGAATTATTACGGAAGAGCCAGCAAGGGATAATTATTTTGAGCATATTTAGTCGCTCCGATTTTTTTTAAGAAAACACTGTATAAGTATTATTACGGAAGAGCCAGCAAGGGATAATTATTTTATTTAAGTAACACCTACCTGGGCCATTGCATCATGGCTGGGTCGGAGTGCTAGCAAATCTCAGACGTGCATGTATAGCACCAGCATCTCATCGAATTGTCACAATTTCCGCAAATGTTGCCAATGTCTTCGTGTTTGCATGCTTTAAAGCAATCATCTTGGAAAAGGCACAGTCCTCGATAACTGCCGCTCAGATGCCTGCAGTCATCTGCCATCGTGCATGTAGACATTGAGCATACTAGCACATGCAAGAACATGACTAATTAGCCAAAAGGTTAATCAAAACAACATATTAAGTTACAAGGACACCAACCTATTCAAATCCAAAACTTAAGGTGTTAAGACATACTCCCTCCGGGATGGTATTAGAAGTCGTTTAGGACAGCGATACGGTCTCCAAAACACACTTACATTTCCAATAGGTAATATACGTGTAAGGACATACCGGTGGCCACGATGATAATTAAGAGCATGGCTGCAGAGAGATTCTTTCCTGAAGACGTCATTGATAATTGTCTTGAATGTTTTTGTACGCTGAAGGAAGAAGTGAGCAGAGTTAGCGGACAATCGGGGGAAGAGAAGCCTGACAATATATACAAATCAAATGCTTTGTGTGTTCCGCAGTAGTGTGTTTGACATGCCTAGCTAGTTTGTATCGCCAACGTCACATGTGACCCGAAAAAGAGAAATAAAACGTGAATAAAGCTGTGTCTGGACTGACCATGGTGCCATGCGCTAGTTGGCCAGCCACCAGGCACCAACGCGCCAAAGGTTGCTGCTGGAGACAAATTTGAATGCCGGCTGTAAGCAAGCTGAGTCGTTCTGAGCTGGCCTTTTTGTTTATGGCTAAAAAATGATATGACAGAGAAGCAGGGTACAAAGTGTTGCTGAAGAAGTCGGTTCAAGGCTCACTAGTCAAAACAACAGACGCTGCCGCCCATACGTGGAGAGGATCGGGAAGTCGACTGATCACTACTCAATTCAGGGGCTTTGCCAAGTGCTGATTGTGAGGCATTGGGCAAAGGCTTTGCTGAATGCTGGGGCAGCCCTTGACAAATAAAAGGCGACCTGACAACACTAGATCCAGTGAAAAATTTTAACCACTAGTACCCAAATGATTTTTGCGTGACGGGCGAATTAGATTTTTGCGTGGCGGGCATTTGAGCCCGTCACTAATGAAAGGTCACGGTTAATCGCGGAATAACCGTGGCGGGCTAGCGCGTGTTCGTCACGGTTAATAGATTAACCGTGGGGGCGAATTATAATGCCCGCCACGGTCATAGTTTTGAAAAAATGAAAAACCCTCGACAGGCCCGCCGAGCCCATCTATGGGCCCGCCGAGCCCATCTACGGGAGCAGCGCCGCCGCCACGGATCCGCCGCGCCGCCGCCATCGCCCTCACCCCAGCGGCGCCGCCGCCGCCCCACGCCGCCGCCATCCCGGGCGCGCCGCCGCCGCCGCCGGAGAGCCGCCGCCATGCCGCCGGTGAAGGGAGGGGGCGCCCGCGCGGATCCGCCACGCCGCCACGCCCTGGCTCGCGCCCCGAGTGGATCCGCCGCAGCCACGCCATGGATCCGCCGGCGGCGGCCGGATCCGCCGGAGCCGCCGCGGGAGGGAGGCCGGATCCGCCTCCGCCGGTGGAGTAGCTCGCCGGGAAGAGTGTCGCCGCCGCTCCTAGGGTTGGGGAAGAGCGCCGCCGCCGGGCCCACGAGGTCGGAGATCCACGCCGCCGCCGCTGGATCCATCGCCTCCTCGCCAAGGCCACCATGCTCGGTGGAGCTCCAAGGCGCCGCGGGCCGGTGGTCGTTGTTGCATGCGAGAGAGAGAGGGAGAGTGCATGCGGAGAGGAAGAAGGGGAGACGGGCTGCTGCGTAGTGACCGAGAGAACTGCATGCGGAGAGGAAGAAGGGGAGACGGGCTGCTGCGTGGTGACCGAGAGAAAATAAGTGGTTGCGGTGGTCGGGAGAAAGGACGGAACAAAGCAAACCCTAGCCTCCTTTATTTATAATAGAGACAGTTATCGGGCCTCGCCCGTGCCTATTGGGCTTTGTAAGTTTTCGCTGGCGGGTTTTTAGGATGCCCGCCATTTAAAAATTGATTTTACGTGGCGGGCACCTTAACACGCCCGCCACGCAAAAATAGCGTATTTTTCGCGGGCGGGCGTGTTAAGGTGCCCGCCACGCAAAATCAATTTTTCGCGACGGTAAAAACACGCCCGCCACGTAAAATAAAACTGGGCGTGGCGGAGCATTTTCCGTGACGGGCAAAAAAAATGCCCGCCATGGAAAAGATTTTGCAGTATCACGCAAAATCATTTCGGTACTAGTGAACGTAGAGTATCTAGTACTGTAGGACGGTTAAAAAAAATTAAATTTGCCAAGTACCAGAGCCTAGCACTCGGCAAAGATGTTTTTTATTCGAAATTTTTTACCATGCTTGGAAATAATGCGAGCGCTCCATTCCGTCCGATCTAATGGGAGGAACTCAAGTTGTGGGCTGGAACAAAAAAACACGTGGATCCGGTACTGTTTCTTCTCTGAATGACTGAACCTGAAGTGGAGTTCCGAGTCTCCAATGTGTGGTGCAAGGTTTAATTTTCCTGAATATCTTGGATGTTTGGGATCATATTCCCTCACTCCTATTTTGTCTAACATATATAGGTGTGACTGCAGCATCTCTATAAGCATGCTTCATTTTAAGTGTATATAAGTATTCCAAAACATCCAACTTACATGTGTACTACGTAACAATTAAGATGGTATACTCAATCAAGGCCATGTTATCTAAGGTTGAGAAGCGAATTGGCTTGTACGTAGTCCAATGGTAGGACAGTCCTGTGGGACGCTACCCACCAGATTTCAAATCCTAGTGCTCGCACCTTTTCTTGGGATTTTCTCAGGATTTACCGGCGTTATGCATTCAGTGGTAAGCGACGCACTAGTACAGGATTGAACTTCCGTGGCGGTTTTTTTTTTATTTTCCGTGGCGGGCATTGAAACCGCCACGGAGCTAGGGTCACGGTTAATCGAACGATTAACCGTGGCGGTTTCCTCGCCCGCCACGGAAAATTGATTAACCGTGGCGGTTATTTAACAATGCCCGCCACGGTTAATAGGGATTAACCGTGGCGGTCTTCTTTATTTGCCCGCCATGGTAAATAAAATAAAAATAAAAAAAGCCCAAACCTAACCCTAACGGGCCGTCGGGGCCCAAACCTAACTCTAACGGGCCGCCGCCGTCCCGCAGCCAGGCTCGCCGCCGCCGGGGTCCGGCACCGCCACCGTGGCCGGATCTCCTCCCCCCGCCGGCGGATTCGGGAGGGAGGGGCGGTGGATCTCGGGAGGAGCTCGAGTTGGCCGCCATGGAGCTCGAGGCCGCCGCCGTGGATCTGGACTCGCCGACCCGGCGGCGACCCCAGCCATTTCCACCACGCTCCATGTGGTCCGGGCGAGGAGAGGAGAGGGCCGGATCTCGGGCGAGGAGAGGGTCGGATCCGACGAGCCGATCGACCGACCGCGCCCGGCCGCCACTTGCCGCGCCGACGACGCTGCCCCGGATCCGCCCGCCGCGCCGCCGGATGGGGAAGGGAGGGGTCGTCGCCGGGATCCCGCGCCGTCGTGCCGCCCGCCGGAAGCCGCACCGCCGCTAGCCGCCGATCCCGCCGGGATGGGAGGGGAGGGGAGGGGAGGGGAGGGGTCGCCGCCGGATCTCGCGCAGCCATGGAGGGGAGGGTCGTCGGGCCGATGGAAGGAGAGGGAGGGATGGGCGCCGGTGGGAGGGCCGTGGATTTTTGTGTGAGGCACGGGAAGGGAGAGGTGAGGGAGAGAAGTGAAGTGTTGTTATATATATTTCTGGCCATGATTTTCCGTGGCGGGCATGAAAGAAACCGCCACGGTTAATCGATTAACCGTAGCAGTTTTTTAACAATGCCCGCCACGGTTAATAGGGATTAACCGCGGGCGGTTATTTTACAAGGACCGCCAGTGGTTAATCGACAACCGTGGCGGTTTTTCCCCGGCCGGGGGCTGCCAGGCCACCTATTTTCCGTGGCGGTTTTGAAATGCCCGCCACGAAAAATCAAAACCGAACACCTCCCAAAATCATTCCTGTAGTAGTGACGTTCCCTCGACGACGAGGCGCCAATGGTGACCGGGAATCTTCGACCGCCGGGTGCTCGGTCTTTTGGAGGTGCTCATAGGGGTAGGTTTTGCGTGCATATATTCATAGGGATGAGTGCGTGTGCGTGTTGTGAGTGTCTGCGTTGTACTATATAATTCTCAAAAAAAATCTAAGCTTGAGAACGGACTGAGTGGAAATATCCTCAACCAAACCACATCGTTTTCTACATTTGACCTGATCGAATTTTCTCTTTTGGACAAATTCAAATTTGATTGAAATTCAGAACACAAATCCTCGATGCTCGCACCTTTACAGGATTTTCTCGGGATTTACCGGCGTTATGCATTCAGTTGGTAAGCAACGTTCCTATCGACAACGAGGCGCCAATGGTGACTTCGAATCTCCGATCTACCAGTGCTCGGTCCCTTCGGAGGTGCTCATAGGGGTAGGGTTTGTGTATGTATATTCATAGGGATGAGTATGTGTGCGTATTGTGAGTGTGCGTGTTGTACTGTGTAATTCTCAAAAAAAAAAAATATATATATCTAAGGTTGAGAACGGACAGAACGGAAATATCCTCAACCGAACAACATCGTTTTTCTACATTTGACATGATCGAATTTGCTCTTTTGGACAAATTTGAATTTGGATTGAAATTCAGAACACCAAATTTGAAGTCGGAATGAAATATATTTTTTGACCATTTTCTACTTTTTGAATTTTCAATCGAAATATCCTGAATTCGAGCCACCCCACTGGAAGTCTAGCTTTAGAAAAATCATTTGTTTTTCATACGATCTCGGATGAGGATGTTTTTTGATGAGTGATTTTTATATGAAAATTGTAGTTCTCAACAAGATCAACAACTTTCTAGTTTTCAGTTTTTTCATTTGAGAATATTAAGATATTCAAAAAAAGTAAACAAAACTGCAGATGTAGATTAATCGCATAAGTATGGAGATATTTTTATATGAAAGTTGTAGGACTTGGTAATTGTTATGCACTTGCCATGCACTTGCTAATTGTTATGCGCATGGTCCTATGGGTTAATATTCTGTATTGATTTTTTGATTTTTCGTATGCCGACCGTGTTCATCATAATTTTGCTCGAATTAATTTGTTTTCTAAATTCTCTAAGTTCTTGTTTGTTTTCGTATCCTGCTTTACCGCTTTCACTTTCATTTTGTATTCAATTCTAGAAGTAGAAAACAATTAAGGGGTTTTTCAACCCATTTTCATCCCTGATGTTATCTATCTTTTGAGATGCCTTGTAAATATGCAGGCGGTTGAAACAGATATGCAGATGCATTAGCTATAAAAAAATATTTTGAAAAGATGAAAGGCCAGTATGTCAGTGCCTAAAAATAATTTAGTACCATACTTCATCCTCTTCTATTTCTAGAATTCTGTAGTTAATATTTACTAGCAAACATGCCCGTGCGTTGCAACGGGATAGTGTAGCATGTTGTTTTGTCTACCCAATTTGTGATTTAGAGATTTGTTAAACAATTACGTCACTATAATTTATTCTAGAATTGAACCAGCAAGATACATGTCACTACTCTAAAACTCAAGGGGATAATTTTCTAGTGTCGCTGCTAATCTCAGAAAGTAGAGTTGAAATAGAACCTGCTAATTATCTTACACAAAGAGCATATACATTTGAAGGGCATAACTCTTTGAACTCACCTTTCAGACATCGATGAAATAGAGGTTGCCATCTATTCTATTCTTGATTGCAGCTAGCCCTTCAGTTCGAACAACCTACATGCACAATGGAAAAATCTGAGTTCTTAAAGCAAGGAAGCTTATTCGATTATCAGCTTGTACATATGGGAAATTGTTGAATACATGTAGCTGTAGGGCACGCTGAACAGCTAGGATATGACAGAGCCAGAGTTCTTCCCAATTCCAGAACCCCACTCTCCCGTTCATTAATCCCTGTTCCAATATTCGTACATCTGTGATGTCACGGTGTTCACCAGAAATTGTGGCACCTGAGGCCGTGCCTGACGCCTCCATTGAACTCATCGATGCCGTCGCTCTGGCCGCCAGCCCACTCCGCGGCGTAGCCTACCACCATAGACGGCGGCGGCTGAGGTAGAATTTCGAAGGTGAAGTGTGTACTTGTTCTACTCGGCGAGATCAAATTTCGAAGGTGAGGTGGACGAGATCAGGAACTTCTGCGCGTAAAGGATATCCTCCACGCTGTCTTCTTGTACCCAGCCTCGCTCGTGCCGCCATCCCCTGGCCTCGCCCTCACCATTGTCACCTCGGCCGTGTCTCGGTCTCGCTCGCCCGCGCTGCTGTCACATGCCTTCACACCACCATACGTCGACTGGCCTCAGCTTCTTGCCACGGCGTGTCGCTGGCCTTGCACGCGCCCATTTTCCCCGGGCCGGGCAGATCAAACTTGACGCACGCTGGACCCCCGGAGGGGTGGTGAGCCGGGTAAAGGTCCGAACCGAACCTCTCATATGTGCTGCCGTCCGTGTCGCTCGACCTTGCCGTGCCGTCCTGCGGCTTTTTATTTAGCTGATTTTCTCCTATATATTACTTTATATACTTCTGCCTCGGCACGGAGTTGGCAACGATTTGGAGTCGATTTTGGTTACTTGGTCATTACGTGAGTTGTACCCTGATTGTCCGAGTCAATTCTGGTATAGTTATTTTGTTATTTTCTTTCGCACGGGCTTTTAGACCGGTTTAGATACGAAAGGGAGGTAGGGAGAGGTGAAAGAAAATGAAGGTGAAATGGCAGAAATTTTCTCTCTTTATTAGTAGGTATAGATTTATTAGTAGGTATAGATTTAGTATATAGATGAAAATTCCATCTTTTACTTGTCATCGTGCTGAATTATAAAATACCCATCAATGTTTTAATATAAAACTTCTTTAAATGGCTACATTTGTCTTTTATATGGGATATAATAAACTCGTATGGACATTTGTGATAGATGATGGTATCATTCCGATGGACAAGAACTAGAGTCGAATGAAGCTATATGGGCCCTATATGAGCGCGCGGGCGCAAGACTTTCAACAATGGGACCGTGTTGAGATTGCTCGCCGGTTCAAAATATTCAAACATCATGCACAGTATGTGCACAAATGGAACACTTATGTTCCTGCAGATCCAAAGTTCGCAGACGTTTTCCGTCCCAAAAGAAGGGAGGTCGATTCACTTCTTTTCAAAGGAGAAGACGTCTCACACATCCATGAACAGTATCTGCCATATGAGTACATGTTCACGCTGATGGGACTGATCCATTTCTTAATGACTATGATAAGGCCTTGTTTGAAGCGAATTGAAGAGAGGGAACTGCCAGAGTCATTTGCTTAACTATGGTAATCCCGGACCTTAGCTTGAATAAGATGATCGTTAGTCACCAATTCACTCCAATGTATGATAAGTCATGCATGCTTTGCTGTTCCATGGTGTGCTAGCTCAGTTATTCTGTAACATCACTAGGATATATAAGTTATGTTTTGCAGTTTCATGTACTACCAAAAAAAAAAAAAAAATGTACTAGTTATGCTTCCATGTGTGCTAAGATATTCGCAAACTGAATATCTGGCTTAATTGTGTTCACCAGTCACAGACACCACATGATTAAAACAGCAAAACACTATCAAACATGCATGAAACTAACAATAAGATCCACAAATTCAGAACGCAAACCACCTACTTCAGAGTGTGGTACAATTTATATATATAGCGACCTGAACACTGAATTACGGTCACCATGCATCAGTTTGTGCCGATGTCTACCGTTGTGTATAGGCACGCACAACTCGAGACTTGGCTTTGACGACGTCGTTGTCCGTGAACCAGCGGTGTTTGAGAGCGTCGGCGGCGGTGGGCCTGTCCCCGAATCGAACGCCAGCAGGCTAGCAAGCAGCTCACGCCCGGCGAGCGACACCTCCTCCAGCGCGCCGTCGAACGCCTCCGCCTTCACTCCAAAGTCGAAGAGGTCGTCTCTCAGGTCGACCGTCTGATCGAGCAGCTCGTCCCGTGTACTCGCCGTGAACAGGGGCTCACCGGCGAGGAGCTCCGCCATGACGCACCCGATCGCCCACACGTCCTCGGACGGGCAGTAGCAGCGCAGGCCGTTCAGCTGCTGCGGCGAGCAGTACGGCAGCGTGCCCATGGGCGGGCCGTGCGGCCCCTCGTCGACGAACCTCTCCCCGGCGTGATCGCGCACTGGAACCCGCAGACCTTCAGCGTGCCGCCGGCGCTCACGACGATGGTGTCCGGGTTGATGTCGCGGTGGGTGACCCCGGCGCCGTGCATCGCCTCAGCCGCACCCAGGAGCTGCCTCATGAGCGGCCGTGTCTCGTCTTCGGAAAACCGAGACCGCCGCGTGAGCAGGCTGCGGAGGTGCTGCTGCCGGGGATGAGGGGCTCCGTGACGATGAACAGGTCTCCGGTCTCGTCGTCCGCGGCCACGCCCTTGAGCTGCAGGATGTTGGGGTGGCCGAGGCAGCCTTGCAGGCACGTGGCCTCGCGCACGACCGCGGACAGGCTCGCCTCGCCGCCGCCGCCGCCTCGCTGGGACGCACGCGCTTGAGGGAGACCGTCTCGCCCGTGTGGCGGTCCCGCGCCTCGGCGACGGCAGGGTCGTCGGAGGGACGAAGTCCTCCAGCATCTCGTGAGCGGTCGATGCTGTCGGTGGATCTCGTAGTTGACCTCCACCATGTCGTCGCCGATGTCATCGTCGAACTTGAACTCGAAGTAGTAGCCCAGTCACAGGGAACGTGGTACACAGCCGTGATCCGCGCACGGGAACTTTCGCTCCGGACCGGGAACGGAACGACGTGGTACATGAGACGGAACGATGCTTGGGACGTGTTCCTGCAGGTCAAGGGACGACGATTGGGTACGTAGGTGAGCGGCGGCGGCGTGGTGGCGTTTCAGGCTTGCCTTCTGTTGTCATAGTTACTGCCTAGGCCAGTTAATATAGGACATGTGTATTATGGACGGTAAATGGAAGATCAAGGTATTATGGGACAAATGGGTCTTAAGTTAAGTGGGTCATATTTGAGATTTTAGGAGTTTGACCACATCAATTGATTCTTGAGTTCACTTAAGAACGAGGATTGTACCAAGCTATCGTACCAAAAATAGTTGGTTCACGTTCCAGGTTTTCGAACCATCATTCCGAAGAAGTATACCCCCATATGAACCGGGAACTTTAAATTAACGTTCCATGTCCCATGTACCACGTTCCTCGTACCTATGTACCGGGAACTTTTGTGACTGGGAGTAGTAGTCCTCCGACGGCATCTTGTAGCAGCGCCGCCGTTGTTTAGGCTTCTTGCCGCCGCCGGCCTTCTTCGCGCGGCTGCTGGGTGCAGCGCGCTTGCGATGCACGATCATCTTCAACGCCATCGATGGATGGATTGGATCCTCGAAGCCCTAGGCACGGCGCCGGCCGAGACGATTGGTTTTGTTCCGCCGGCCGAGAGATAAATCGACTTGCTCTTGCTGTGTGGCTACGTAACGTGTCGAGTCCAGATTTATAAATGCTGGCCTGTTTCCGTCGGTGTTGGCTTCGAGTTCGATATGGTTTAGAATTGCATGTGGAGGGAGTGGCGGTTTCCACGTGCCTGAGATGCACCGCCGACTCGGACTTGAGTTGAATCCAAGTCCATGGACGCATCAGGTGTCACGTACGTGAGGCACACACGCCGAGGAAGGCGCATGTGAGGGAAAGGCTTTCAGTAAGGCTACTATTAGCATGTCCGATATCAATTAAGTAGAGTTGTTACGCCGCGTCAGGTGCTCTAACGTTTTTGTTACCCATATACTCCCTCCGTTCCACAATACTTGCAATTCTCGATTTCCGAGAAGTCAACACTTTCAAATTGCCGGTAATTATTAATTAAAATATATAAATATTTAAACTAAGTAATTAGTATCATCGGAAAGATCTTTAAGTCTAGTTTTTATTAAATTTATTTGAAGATATAAATGTTGCACGTATTTTCTACAAATCTAGTCAAAGTTAAGAAAGTTTGACCCGCACGCTTCCCATAGTTGCAAATATTATGGAACGGAGGGAATCTTTTTGCTAATTTGACAGTTTTTTTAAACTAATTACAAGATTAACACGGGTTAATTTCTTTTTCCAAGAATAGCACATTTGGTGGCGCCTTTGCCAAAGGCGCCTCAATTCCACACTCAGGCGCCATGCATGGCGGCGCCTCAAGGCCGCCACGGCGACCAAGGTCGCCGACGTGGCTCGGCCTTGAGGCGCCACATGCAAAGGCGCCCTGGCTGGGGCTTGAGGCGCCATTGGCACGCGCCTCAAGTCCGAAACTTGACCCCGCCCGGCCGGTCCACCCGCCCGCCTCCCCTCACTTGAATCCGCGCAAACGAATCAAAATAAAAAAACTCGCCCGGCACCCCTAGGGTTTGGAGCCCGCCGCCGCCTTTGCCACCCGCCGCCGCCGCTTTGCCACGCCGCAGCCGCAGCCGCCGGCCGCCCCGCCCGCCCGCCCGCCGCCGCCGCCGCCGTGACCCCGCCCGCCCGCCGCCGCCGCCCGATTTGGTGGCGCCGGTGCGCCCGCCACCGCCCGCCCCCGAGATGGCCGCCGGAATGCCGCCGACGCCGGCTGCTCCCTCCGTCCCCGTGACGCCGCCAGCGGCTGCCCGCCGAAGCGCCATCGCCGCCAGCGGCCATTGCCCGGCGGCGGCCACCCTTCGTCTGTCTCCCGAAGCACAAAGAAGGTAACTTCTTCTTTTTTTGTTATTAGTGCTATCTACCGGGAAGATTGTTTTGTGCAAATCACATATAGTTAGTTTAGTTACTTCGAATTAGATTAGTTAGGGTTAGCATTTGTTTTTGTTAGAGATTTGTTATGGGTTGGATCATACGGATAGTTTAGTTAGTTAATAAGTTCCAATGTTTTGGGTAGTGATATGTTAGTTATTTAGTTAGGTAGTATAGACCTAGTGACTTTCTTAGTTATGGTTATATAGTTAGATATTTGGTTAGTTACTTATTTAGGTTTGGATACTTATTTTCAAAAGTTAGTTACGACATTTACGTTGTATAGTTACCTAGGTGGACAAGGTCACTAAATTGAACTCCTAATATACTCAAAATATCCTTTCGTGTAGATGGATTGTTTTGTCCATGTCTTTTATGGAGGAAGTGTCACGAAAGAGGATTGTATGTTTGATGGCATGGAGGAGGATTTGGAGATGTTTGACGAAGCTCCTAGCTACGATGCTCTTTTGCTACGATTGAAACAGAAGTTTGGTGTGGAGGTCGCGCTTAGTGGGAGGTTCGATGCAGGGTCCACTAGGCCGCGATATGTCATGATGCCCTTGCTTGACTCGGCTCACTGGACCCGCTACAACCGGGTCCTACAAGGTTGCAATTGTAAAATGCCTGAGGTGGTGGTGGAGACATGTATAGCTGATGATCAGGATGACGATGACGGCCCTTACTCTGATTGTCATGGAGGCGGTCCTGAGGCAATGGAGGAAGATACACAATTGGACGGTCATTTCACGCAGGATCATCCAGAGATGGCAGCGTACGACTCCGGGATTAGATCACCAGGTTTGGCAGACGATACCTACGATGTGGATGATTTCGAGCGGGAGGAGGAGGAGGTACAGGAGGAGGAGAGGATCGATGATTTGGTAGGCAGTGAGTCTGAGTCCGAGGATGATTATGAGGAGGAGAGGATGTCCCTCCCTGTTCACTGCGTGCCAACAGGATTACCGATCGAAGAACTTCATGCAATGCCGGTGCAAGGAAGACTAACTAGAGAAGAGGATGCGGATGTTCCCCTCCCGGTTCCTTTGTTCGTTTCAAATAAGCACAGCCCTATGTTCCACCGTAGCATTACCACGAGAGACAGAGTTGATGCAGTTGCGGTCGATGGGCGTACCTTTTAGAGGCGTTCCCAACTACAGGGACGTTAGTATGACCGATATGGCAGTCTGTGACACCGCCTAGAGTTGTGCAGCGGTCCGTGCACAATCATGAGAATGTTATCCTTTCTAAGGGGATGCTTTTCAAGACATTACCCGAGCTAAAGTTGTTTATGCAAAACTATGCCGCCCACCACCACAGGCCGCATACAAGGTCACTCATTCGACAAGGAGGTGATGTACTATGTGGAATGCAAAAACCGCATCGAAAAACGGTTGTATGTGGAGGGTAAATGCTCTAAGAAGGTAGATGGCAAGTGGAAGATAACTCGAGTGGTGCAACCCCACACATGTGCCGATAACAAGTCAAATGAGAAGCATCCTCAACTCATGGCACAAGATACCTTGCCCGTCGTGATATTGGGTCTTGTTGATGACAACAACGATGTTTCAATATCGCCCTTGATCCAATCAATAGTCGGATTTACACAAAGATACGCCCCTTTATGGGAAGGTTTGGCGTGCTAAGCGCATTGCATTGCGATTCGATAGGGTACCGGGCAAGAAGCGCATAAACAGGGGTTCCTAGAATATTATGTGCAATGAGGTACTACAACCCTGGGCTGAAATGGTTCATAGACACTGGCGGTATCACTTACCGATCAGAATCAGGGAAAGTGAGGCATGTGTTGAAACGTGTGTTCTGGTCCTTTGCACAGACGGAACATGCATTTCAATATTGTCGGCCCGTCGTTCTAGTTGATGGCACCTTCCTAATAGGGAAGTACAAGGGTGTGTTGATGATGGCAGCTGCTGTTGACCCCGAGAAGCAAATAGTACCGCTGGCCTTTGCATTGGCAGAGGGAGAGTGCAATGAGTCATGGTCGTGGTTCATGTGGCATCTAAGGGTTCATGTGCTTGGGCCAACTCGCAAGGTATGTATGATATCTGACCGTCACGTGGGTCTCCTTAATGCCGCCGATGAAGAAATAGAGGGTCACCCGCCTTTGGTCCATCGATGGTGCATGCGCCATTTTGCCGCTAATTATTGGCGGTCGAGGAAGAAGGAGGTTTGTGCTAAGGTTAAGGAGTCGTGTTGTGTCCTTACCCAAACCGAGTTCAAGGATATGGAAGGCCGAGCTTGATAAAATGATGAACCCACGGGGGAGTGCATGGTTGCAGCGTCAGATGGAGAAGAAGGAGAAGTGGGCGTTAGCATATGATGAGGGTGGATGGCGTTGGGGCATAATGACTACGAACTCGTCCGAATCTTTCAACCGTGTGTTCAAAGGTGTTAGAGCCTTGCCGGTGTCTGGAATAGTTGAGTACTCGTTTCTGAAGTGCAATGAGTATTTTGTAAAGCGTTGGGGCAAGGCCCAGGCAAGGCTTGCCAGCAAGGATGGTCCGTTTGGAGAGGCTGCTAGGGAATTCATAACAGAGCAAGAGGCTTGGTCGAAGATGCAGATAGGCGAACCGTACGGGCCAAATAGGCAGGTTTATAGTGTGCGAGGCCGGGGCGGTACAACCTTGGGTGGCGAACGCTATGGAGGCATCAATTACAGGGTCGATCTAGAGAAAGTGGAGTGTACTTGTAACGTGCCTCAGATCATGCATGCCCCTTGCAGTCACATGATAACTGCGTGCAAGGTCATCAGATATGACTACAAAGATCTCCCTTATATGTCACCATTGTACCGCCGAGAGTACACGCTTAAGGTTTGGGAAAAGGCCTTTGAGCCCTACCTTGACGAAACACAGTGGCCGCCTTACCATGGTTTGGACTACCTTCCCGATCACCATCTAGAGAAGACGGGGAAGGGCAGGCGCAAGACGAAGCGGCTTAGAGGTGATATGGATGCCATCAAAGGTTACGGGAAAGACAGATTTGCAGGGGGGGACTTCGACGAGACACGTGGCACAAATAACTGTTCTGTTTGCGGCGAGCCTGGCCACAAGGCTTCCAGACATAGAAGGGAAGGGCAATAAGGGTATACAAATTAATTTGCTTGTATCTTGTTATTTACTAGCACCTCAAATTGTTACATTGTTTATAGTTTTCCTTTTTTATATACATGTATGCTCTAACCTTTGTTTTCAACTTGTTTACAGGATGGCTCCTCACCCGACTACCCGCTGCTGGACACTGTGTACGACCTAGAGCACCGAGCCTACTTCTTGGCCGAGAAGGAGCTTCAGGAGTTCCTGACACCTCTTCGACCACGTGTGCACAGTCCACTCCACTGGGACGAGCGGTACGCGCCGTACATACGTCGCGCTGGCTTCCTTGAGCTAGCCCGAGTAGTCGTTGCCGGGCTTCCCGATCTTGACCCCCCTCTTCTCACAGCTCTTGTGGATAGGTTCGGCTTGTTACTATTGTTTTGTCCTATGTTTGTGTGTAATATCTTCTATTTGCTTTTCTGGTTTCGACTGACCATTACATTTGTCTACTACATACTGACAGGTGGAGGCCCGAGACACACACGTTCCACTTTCCTTGCGGCGAGAAGACTATCACTTTGCAGGACTTGAAGTTCATATTTGGTTTGAAGGTAGGTGGCCTTGCAGTGACTGGTGTTCTAGATGGAGACAATTGGAAGGACGCAGTTGAGCAGTTCTGTGGAAGGCGGCCAGAGGACAACTGGAAGTAAGCACCGGATCTATTCGAGTTTTTCAATACTACAACCAGACTTTGTTTTTGTGCCTCAACTGCAGCTAACTATAACTCAATTTTAGGAAAACCTCTGGTGTCCCTTCATCCTGGCTCGCTCAACACTTTCGAGAACTGAATCCCCATGCACCAGAGGCAGACGTGGAGAGGTACGCCAAGGTTTGGTTGTGGCACTTCCTTGGTGGCTTCCTTTTCCCGGATGGTCAAGGAAACATTATCAGCTGGATGTTTTTGGGCATCCTCAGCAAGACATGGGAGGAAATATCAGCATACAGCTGGGGTAGCGCGGTGCTTGCTTGGATGTATCGGCAGTTGTGTCTTGCCTGCCGTCGGACGTCAGACAGCCCCAACCTAGGTGGTTGTTGCTACCTGCTACAGATTTGGTGCTGGGAGCGGTTCCCAGTGGCGAGGCCCAATAATCCTCCGGCGTTGCCTGTAAGTAATGATTTCCACTTATACGTGCAATGTACCAAATTTATGTAAGGTACTCATTTTCCACATACATGTTTTTGTTCAATGCAGCCATGGTCTCACAGGGATGTACTCCCCACTGCTCTGTACCTGTGGACAAATGCATTACGTGGAGAAGGTGAAGAAGAATTACAGCAAGTCAGAGGAAAACCGTTGAGGAGGTACAAGCAGTACACGGACAACTTTGACTGCATTACGCAATATCAGGGAGTAGATATAATAATAATATGTCTACATACATAATAAAATAAATGAAGCAAAAAGTCAAAGCGATTTATAATTTAGAACGAAGGAAGTATGTATCAGTTCGAATAAGACACGAGAGTCATCACTACCGAAACGGCACCTTGGCCGCGGTGCCCGGCCTAAGCCGAGTGTCATATATCGGGCACTCGGCTTAGAGCCTCTAAGCCGAAAGTGCCTAGGCAATGGGTACACGGCCAAAATCAACACCGGCTTAGACACGATAAGCCGAGTGCTAAATCCCACCCGATTCGGCTAGATTGGGCCGAATTGACACGTGTTCGTCGAACCGTTGGGGCTCCTAAGATGATGTACGGGGCTGCAATCTCGCCGGCGGCGACGAGCAAAGAAGATGAGCAACGAGGTGGAGGGAGGAGCCGTCGGGGAAGGGGAGGCGGCGGCGGCGCTGGTGCGGGGGAGGAGGAGGCCAAGAGCTAAAAACGATAGATATGTTTTATTTGCTTGCTTATCCCCTAGAGATTACATGCCTCTTGCTTATATAGCCCGACTAGTGGGACTTGTAATCTAAGCAATCTCTATAAGGTTTCCTTATACGACCGGAATACCTTTTACAAGCAATTCCTATTTTATTATTTTCTAATAGGGGTCTCCCTTATAGATGAGATAGCCCCTTTCACACAAAAATTACCTAAGATAATCCTAACTTGAAAGCCGAAGCAAACTCGAGTCGCACGGGAGAGGGAAAGCGGCGGCGGCAGGGCCCCCCCGCGCGCGCCCCGCCTCCTCCCGGGCCGGGCGGCCGTCGCGTTTGGCCCAATTAGCCACTCGGCCGGCCCAAAATGGTTCATGACAAAACCGGGGCACTCGGCTTGGACAAAACACTCGGCTTAGAGGCTAGATAAGCCCGAGTGCCATAACCGGAAAGACTTCGGCTTAGGCAAAACACTCGGCTTAGAGGCGAGATAAGCCGAGTGCCTAACGCCGACACTCGCCAACGGAAGTTTCAACCCGGCGCCACCGAACGCCGTCGGCCTCGCCGTCACTTCTAAGCCGAGTGCCAAAATTTGGCACTCGACTTAGAGTGCGACACCCGGCTTATTTTTTATTTGGCCGAGTCCGGGAAAAAACACCGATCACTCTTAGTAACTCGAAACTTCTCGGGAGATGTTCCGGCTTTCAAGCGATGTTCGTCACAACTTGCTCTAAACCTTCTCAATTTTTTTCCACAACTTCCATATATGATATGACGACAACTCATCGAATTTCGTGATTTTTCAACTTCGTTTTTTTTTATACAATTTAAAAACCGTTCACCCACACGCTTCGTGTCGTGTTTTCGAAACGAGATCATTGGAAACCGCAATCATATCATCTCTCGGGGCCTTAAATTAGGTTGACTAACATGAATATCAATTTTACACTCAATTTTTCCAAATATTTGAATTACACGTAGTTCAAATCTCACCCGATAAATAAAAAATATTGTTTGAAATGCAATTAATTAGTTATATATATTAAATAAATTGAAAAAAAGCACCAAACTTTGTTAGGGGTAGGAAATGTGATATGTGTTGAGGAGAAAAAGTTTGAAGGCATATGGAAAAGAAAAAAATTCTAAGCCCCGTGTGTTGGATATATAGGGATGGTCAAATTGTGAGTTGACTTTGAAACTTTTTCTATAGTCAAAAGATATCAAATATAGTGGCAAGTTCAAATTTAGGGATTTTTTTTTGGATCTGTTTGATAATTTTTGATTTTTTATTGCGCTTATAAAAATGGAATGTTGACCCAAAATCATATAAAATAATGGTTCGTTTTCGAGGAAATTATAATTTTTTCATTGTTTAGTTAATTTGAAATGGTATATTAAAAGTTTATTGAAAAATAATTAGGAACAAAGGATTAGGGAAAAGAAAAACCGAAAAATGAAGGTGGCATTTTTTTTTTAATTCTAAGCCGAGTGCCACACGCTACGACACTTTCGGCTTAGATTACATATTTTTTCCTTTCCGCTTTTTTCTTATGTTGGCGCGAGTTTTTTTTGGGTTTTGGCGGCGGGCGCCGGTGGGAATTTTAGTTTTTCATTCCAAAGACTCGGCTTAGAAAATGTATTTTTTTTTTGAAAAAATTTTAAGCCGAGTGCCATATGGGTAGACACTCGGCTTAAAAATACCAGTTTGTTTTTTAATTTTTTATTCTAAGCCGAGTGCCTACATCTCGACACTCGGCTTAGATTTTTTTATTTTGCATGAGAAACCAACTTATCTTCTCTCCTCTCACTCTCCTGACTCTGCTCACCGCACTCGAACACAAGAACACAGCGCCTCCTGCCCCGCCGAGCGCCGCCCGCCCAGCCGGCTGCCGCTCGCCCCGCCGGCCGCCGCCCGCCCTTCCCCGCCGGCCCGCGCGCCCCACCGCGCCCGCCCTTCCCCGCCGGCCCGCGCGCCTTCCCCCGACGCGCCGACCGGCGGCCCTGGCGCCACACCGCACCGACCCCTGGCCCTCGCCCCGCGCCACCTCGCAGCCCCATGGGAGAAGAAGGCTTGTCGCGCTCGCGTTCCGGCTCCATGGGAGGAAGCCTCAGGCGACGCAGCCGTGGCAGCGACCCCCGCCCCGGTTCCTCTCCTCCTCAGCGGCGTCCGGCCCCCTCGACCGCCTGAAGTCGCCGCCTTTCGCGCGGCTGGCTGCCCGGAACCCCGCCTCCTACCCCTGGGATCGATTCGGAGGTTAGGGTTTGCTCTCCCACTTCATCCGTCTTGGTTAAGCGAAAGGCGTGTTCTTTACGGGTCGCAAGGTTGCATTAGCGAATTAATTAGTTTAGGCTAGGATGGGTTTCTTCATCTGATTGCTGCTGTGACGGGCTATGAACAATGGTGGCGGCGGGGCTGCGGCAATGCGGCCTGAAGGCGGCAGACGAGGAGCCGACGGCCAGACGGCCGGTGCTTCGACTACCATGCTGGGTTGGCCGCCATGGTCACCACCACCTTGTTTGGCTCTTCTGGCCATGTGGCTGCGCTGTGCCAATAGCTGACAGCCACCGGAGCCTTGGTGCCTTCTCTTTGTCGTGCTCCTCTGCCTACTTTACACCCAGATCTGGTATATGTTGTCATGGTGAGCTCTTTGATGGTTTTGTGCATGACAGAGATATAGCAATTCTGTTTCTCTAGGTTTCCTGGGAGTAAGCTCTTGCCCATTTGGGTGATAAATAACCATTTATATTAAATATACTCAATATAAAACAGAGATATACTCAATACTGTATTAGTGAGATTGTCAGAGATATGACTGTTGTGCAAGCTACCATCCTGCAGTCCTCAAATCCTAAACATAGTGCTGGTTAGTTGTCTCTGAATTTTGTTGCTACTCTATAGCCATTGCATCTGCTTCAGACTGTATCCTAGATGACATAGTACGTAGCAGGGATGTTTTAATGCTTTACTTCATAATAATGAGTTGTGTGTCCCATCATATTGTCAATCTCATTTTAGAATTGAATGTGGTATGTAATGTGCATTGAGATATGATTGTCCTATATGCATGTTGTTTAACTATTTATTTGCATGAATCTTTGTTTAAACATAAATGAGAGTTTTATGTTTTCTTCAAAAAATCTTAGACTGATGCAGTCCTTTAATTGTTGAGCAGATAAGTGATTGGGGCAAGTGATGTCTGCAGCAGTGTTGAGATGAGAGTCAGGTGGCAAATGAAAATATGAGGACTATATTATGTGGTAACCGGTGAGTGCTGCAAGTACTTTGTGGAGGCAACAATATAGTAATCTAATATGTAGCTCACCTTCTATGAGCACGTCTAGTTGGATTCTTTAGCTGGATGTTGTTGGCTCTTCCTACCAGTAGGTTCTGCATGTTTCGTGCCTTAAATAAGTAACTGATAACTTTGCTATCAATTGGGTGTTTCTGTGTGATAAACTAGTAAGATGCATGGTTAGTGAGGACTTGAATTAGTTCAGCAAAAAAGAATAGACACTACATATATGATTTAACATGTAAATTGAAAAACAGAGTTGACACGTGAATCTGAATTTGAATTTGGGATGATTGAAAACTGAAAACTCAAAACTGAGTTGACATGATTGAAAACTGAATTTATTTATATATTAGAACTCTGAATTTGAATTTGAGATGCGAGTGCAGTACCACCTTTTATATAAGCACAATTTTGACATATTGAGCTGCTGGTTAGATTAGGTTTTCTTGCATTAAGCGTCAGTCTTTAGTGAACTGCTAACTCTTCTGACACAACATTAGAATCTCTATGCAGGAGTTTTTGCTGCAGTTTCTATGGACGCAGCAATTAATGTGGTATCTCAACTAGTTTATGTAAACTATCCGTCCTGCATTTTCTTCCTTATCTTGGTTTTCCGAACTTCCCTGTCTACTCTGCCATTTTATTATCAGAAAAACAATTGCTTTATATTGTAACAGAGATAACCTATATGGATAGTTTCTTGGATGTTCTACCTTATAATAACGTTGCAAATGGGAAAATGGGTTGTGTATTGAGGCAGCATGTAAAGTGTGCAACACTGTACTGGGTCTAGGCCAGATATGTGACATGTGATGAACTACGTGAACTTTGGATGGTTGTGATGAACTATGTGACATGTTGTGATGAACTATGTGAATTATGGTTGCTTTAGTGACATATATTTATGATCTATGAGGACCTGTGAGATATGTGATCTATTAATGCATGTGATAATGTGAAACTGATCTGAAAAAAAAAACAAAAAAAAAATAGTGAGGGATTGAGTAATCGACAAAAAAAAAAACTGCCCTGGGCCTTTGCCGTGTGTTTTGGGCTCCAGCACTCGGCAAAGAATTAGTTAAAAAAATATTATCAATTTCTTTTGCCATGTGTTTTTGGGCGCCAGCACTCGGCTTAGAAATTGCAGGAAAAAAAAAAATTAAATTTCTTTGCCGTGTGTTGACACTTGGTTTCGATTTTTTTAAAAAATTCTAAGACGAAAGTGCCCTGGCTTGGCACTCGGCTTAGACCTCTGTCAAAATGTCCAAACGTTATCTCCTTTTGTAAGCTGGGTGCTCCGTTGACACTCGGCTTAGATTTAAAAACACTCGGCTTAGGCTAACCCGAGTGCCCAATATTTGACACTCGGCTTAGGCCTTCAAAGGCGAGAAAACGTGGCCGGGTCGGCTTAGCCTAAGCCGAGTGTTTTTCGGCCTAAGCCCCTGATTCCGGTAGTGCATGTTAAAAGCCGGAAGTTAGAACTATCCGTGTTCACACAAGAGTTTTATTAAAATTGACTTACATTTGTTTAAAATGATTTAACACATGGAACTACTCCATGCCAATCGGCACCGCATTATCCACAGGTCAGCCAACATTATTAGAGTCGGATCCTGGAGTTAAAATCTCACAGGTATACTTTAAAAAGATTTAGAGGAATTGACTGAAATTTATTAAATACAATTTGCTTTGAATTGATAAGCCGTCTGATCCATATCGACTGACACAATAGTATTCTAGCATGCCAAAAAAAGGTGGGCTTGAACTTGTTTTGGCATGTTTCAACTTATTCTCTCTCACAGTCACAGCTAGTAAACACAGACCGGACAGTTCAATGCATACACAAAAATATTGTCGACGTTCAGTTCTAAATAAAAGTAAAAAAATATCGCTCGAAACTTCAACTAATTTATTCAATTATATGTTGCTTTTTTTTTTTTTTTTTTTAGCAAGAATTAAATTATTTTCACACCGAAACATAGTGAGGTCTGCCAGGCCTGGGTCCGCTCGGAGCCCAGCCCCAAAAAAGCTCCCCTTTGGAACACATGTGAAACAAAGGGAAAATGTAGGATTGAAATTTCATAGGAATAAATCCTATTTCAGCATTTGGATTGTAGGAAGTGATCATAGGAATTACAAAGGAAACTTTTATTTCCTTCAATTTCATTGGAAAGCTATAGGAAAGAAACAATCCATCTGGACTTCATGGAAAAATTCTTATACACAAGGAACAAGGCAAATAATGGATCTTAGAGCTAGCTTTGTGTCTATATGGTGGCACTAGAGCCCGGACGTCCGGACGGAAACGCGCGTCCGGATGCCCGCGCCTGCCTGAACGCCCTTGCCTGCCTCCACCTGTCTGCCGACCCCGGCCTAGCCATGAGGGAGCTCGAGCTCAACCTCGGCTCTACCATGGGAAAGTGCATGTAGTCTACTTTTGAAACAGCTGGAAACCAACAGATGAAACATACACATGAATATATAGTTGAAACACTTGAAACATCATTCTGGACCACTAGAAAACACACACCTAATCTACTTTTGAAACATCCGGAAACAACAGTTGAAACATATGACTGAAACTAGTTGTAACACTTGAAATATCCCTTCTGACACATGGATGAAACATATCTCTAAAACATGTGAAACACTCGATCTACTTTTGCAACATACATATGGTTTGGTTAAAACATACCTCTGGAACAACTGAAACAAACAAACAATTGAAACATTGGGGGAAAGAAAAAGAAGCATGGCGTGGGGAGCGCTCTGCCCGCCGGGTGGGGGAGCTCAGTCGCCAAAGGGGATGTTGGGGGGAGTGAGGGCGCCACGCTGCCCGCGCCTCGGGCCTCCCTACGGGGGAGGATGCCAAGTCGAGTGGGTCAACATTGCCGCAGCCGGGGAACGACGCTGCACTGCGCCTAAGGACTCCCAGTAGGAGAGGACGCCGTGCCGGGGCTCCCGTGAGGGAGGGCGCCGGATCCGGCCACATTCACCATCACAACCAC